>OX451218.1:101849374-102316874 GCA_949628195.1 Phasia obesa | reverse complement strand
CAAACCATAGCGAATATTTTTTAAAAGTGTTCATGTTTTGAAAATTTTGCTACTGCAATTCAGCAAGATCAAACCACGCCTACCTACATATATTTTAGTCGTATTTTTTTTGCCCGCAGCTTCAAATAGTAACGAAAATGTAATAAAAAAGTATAATTACTAATTATAATTCTGTGGCTACAAACTACTGGATAATTTTTGATAAAATTTTATAGAGATACCCACCTTAGTATCTAGGTTAAGTTATGGTATCTTTTTTTTTCCGCAAAAATATCTAATTTACAAGACAAAATAGAGAAAAAGTAGTAAAAGTTACTGCAGACTTGGCAGTAACTTTGATTTCTTTTAATCACTATTTACAGAATTCTACAATAATTTTAGAATTTTAAGTACAATAATTACCCACTTTATATTATATATAAAGTAAATACATAAACCATATCTGGAGCACTATAAAAGTAAGAGTCTTAAAATTTCGGGTGTATTACTTTCTCGCTTTTTACATTGTGTATGTTTTGTCGCTGCAATTCGTTCATAGATGGAGAGAGCGTATAGAACAATTAAAAGGAGTGGGGCACACACATACACATATACTCTCGAAATTCGTTTTGTTCCCTAATTCGAAGTTATAGTTATGAAGTTTAAAATGCAAACATATGCGTCCATTCACACAAATTGCTGCAAAAAAATGTAACATATAATACAAATAGAATTTTAATGAAGAAAAGAGATAAAGTTCAGCGACATAAGTTGCACAATGTAATTGGGATCCTCCGAAGCTAAAGCGAACAAAATATTGTTACGACGCTGATAAGGTGGCGGACACAGCTAGTTACGCATAAATTATTTTCAAATAATTTAAATACTATAAAAAATAAATTACGAAAATCGATTTTTATTAATATTCTTGGCACCTTGTCTTCCACATAAAAGCTTCAAAATTAATATTTTTGGAAATTAACAAAAAAAAAATTTTTTTAAATTCACATTTTCAAGTTTCGGGAGTGCAATAGGAAGGATACCTCCCCCTGCCCATAAAAATTTAAAATCAAGGCGTAGGTAATTCATTATTTTTAAAAATGACATTATTTTTTCAAAAAAAAAATTTTATGTCACAGCTCACAAAAGGGGGCGGGCGAAAATGTTATTTTAGAATCTCCTGGGTCCAAGTTTAGGTTTTTGAACATTCGCTGACCTTAAAAGTTGCATTTGCTACACGAAAGTGTTAGAAAATTTAAAATAAAATTGCATTTTTCAAAGGTAGGATTAGTTCTTCTGAGGGGAACTTTTATCTCCTTGTTCCGATGTTTCTTATTTCCAAGCCTTGACAGCCCATGGGCTGGGATATTTTTCAGCCAAGTTTGATTGATCTAGGACTACTCAAAAACTTTTGAGAGCCAATATAAGTTAAAAAAAAGTAATGTCCGGCTAGATTGCCAAAATACCCAGTTCATCCAGATGGTTGGATTTTTTAACCGAGTCAGAACTAACATTAACCTGAACAATTTTAAAGTATGAGTGAAAGCTCTTATTATAGAACATGTTTGCTTCCTTTGGCAAACGATGGTCTTGCTCTGTAGCACAGTGGGACAGGAACTTAAGGCTTTCTATTTCAACCAGACGTCATTTTTGCACATATGACAAAACCCAGACTTCAATGGCTAAATCAAGTTTGGATTTTATTGTACACAAAAATTTTAACTAGACCATGGATATTGTTGTATAGGAAACAAAAGAGAATAAAATAAAGTGTTGTAAATAGAAATTGAAAGAAAATATATGGAATTGCATTTCTCAGTTGTTGTTTCTTTTATATAAAGTAATCTTGTGTTTAGTAAAGAAGATTAAGTTGTTAATACGACAAAATCTAGCAAAAAAAAAACAATATTTTAAAAGCAATTTACCTTTTGTATATAAGTATCTTTGCCATTTTTTTAAAGTCGTATTTGGATTAAACCCATAAAGTTGATTATGGTCTAATTAAAAACATCAGCAGTTTCACAACACTGAACATAAATTAAGTTTATGTCATGACGATAATTTTCTTGATACATAAAATGTTCTGGCATATGAAGAGATTACTCGCATAAGAAGTAAAACGGTTACGGTTGAAGACTTCTTTAATGAAGAGAAGAAGAAAATATTGTGCTTTATAAAGTTATCTTTGCGCTGCTGGTGTTGTTGTTTGTGTCAATATCAGCAGCATAGCAACCTTTAAATTTGTGTACGAAATGCTAAAAACAAACTGTAAGGATATGACACATGCACATGCACACACACTAATGTAAACAATATTAGAGTTTCACACTCAACTTTTTACAACGAAATATATCAGTGAGTGTGAATATACGTCACGGTTATTGAGTTTAAAATTAATTGTCGCAGCAATTCAGTAATTTAAATTAATCATAAGATACTTTTCAGCAAATTACCAACGTTTTACTTTGCCTAGGTTTTTGCGAACAAAAAAGCAACATTAAGGTAGACAGAGATACAAACTTTTCATACACCACTTAATATTGACAAAAGTTCAGATTCAACACCGCTATTATAATCATCATCTCATTCATGCCCCTCTTCTTCAACATCTGCCTGTTGTCTTAAGCTGACTGCATGCATAAGTTATGATAACTAACAAAATCTTCAAAGTATAAATTATTCATATAGAAATTTTAAGTCAAACATTAACCTGAACACCGTTTTTAAAATTTGGTTTTAAATTCTTAATGGTGAAAAATAAGATATTTACAAGATTTATTTTTCTTAAGGTATGGATGGTGTGATTAAAAATAAATGTTTGAATTTATTTTATGATGGGAATTTTTTTAAATCAAATAATTGCGTATGCCATCATATTATTATTAATATAAATTTTTGTTATATGTTTTTTATTGTTTATTCAAGCGTTAGCCTGTGAAAAATTGGTGACAATTATTTTAACCGTACTGCTCTCATAACTTGTCAAATTAGAAGTGATACAAGAAATCGTGGCTTATGAATGGAAGACACCTTACGTAACTGATTTAAAAGTCTCAAAAAACTACAAATTAACCTAGATCTTGCCTAGTATTACAGTAACTGGCACCGAACAAGCACGTAGGTTAGGTCTAAGACCAATCACAGCTTATAATTGTCCCCATCCGGTCTCCATCACTTAAGTACTAATCATGTGAAAATAATAAATTTTCTTCAAACCAAGGAGTGGAAATAACATAAAGCAAAAAAATTGGAGGTTATTCTAAAATCATAGGGATTTTTTTATTCTGTTTTAAACCACATATAGAATTTAATAAATTAAAAAATTAATGAACTTCACTTTAAAACTAATGAGAACCTTAATTGATGCAAACAAAAATTTTCTGTGATTGCGTACCACGTAACTTCGTTCAGATTTTAATATTCTAAATCTCTTCTTCATCAGCGCTATATATTCTTCATTAGCAATACATATTTATTATTAATGTACGGGGAATAACGAAGCAGACCACTACTAAATGGGTTCCTTTTCGACCCTCTTCCGTCCTCAATAACTATAGACAATCGACATAACTTGCGGCATTGAGTCTCGTACTAATGGGTGATTTTTTTGAGGTTAGGATTTTCATGCATTAGTATTTGACAGATCACGTGAGATACAAGACATGGTGCCAAAGAGAAAGATGCTCAGTATGCTTTGACATTTCATCATGAATAGACTTACTAACGAGCAACGCTTGCAAATCATTGAATTTTATTACCAAAATCAGTGTTCGGTTCGAAATGTGTTTTATCGACAAATTTTGTTCAGCGATGAGGCTCATTTCTGGTTGAATGGCTACGTAAATAAGCAAAATTGCCGCATTTGGAGTGAAGAGCAACCAGAAGCCGTTCAAGAACTGCCCATGCATCCCGAAAAATGCACTGTTTGGTGTGGTTTGTACGCTGGTGGAATCATTGGACCGTATTTTTTCAAAGATACTGTTGGACGCAACGTTACGGTGAATGGCGATCGCTATCGTTCGGTGCTAACAAACTTTTTGTTGCCAAAAATGGAACAACTGAACTTGGTTGACATGTGGTTTCAACAAGATGGCGCTACATGCCACACAGCTCGCGATTCTATGGCCATTTTGAGGGAAAACTTCGGAGAACAATTCATCTCAAGAAATGGACCGGTAAGTTGGCCACCAAGATCATGCGATTTGACGCCTTTAGACTATTTTTTGTGGGGCTACGTCAAGTCTAAAGTCTACAGAAATAAGCCAGCAACTATTCCAGCTTTGGAAGACAACATTTCCGAAGAAATTCGGGCTATTCCGGCCGAAATGCTCGAAAAAGTTGCCCAAAATTGGACTTTCCGAATGGACCACCTAAGACGCAGCCGCGGTCAACATTTAAATGAAATTATCTTCAAAAAGTAAATGTCATGGACCAATCTAACGTTTCAAATAAAGAACCGATGAGATTTTGCAAATTTTATGCGTTTTTTTTTAAAAAAAAGTTCTCAAGCTCTTAAAAAATCACTCGTTACAACCAGCCTTTAATCTAGACTCTAGTGGTTTCAGAGTGTCGACTGGGAATTATCGGCATTCTTTCTCATCACGGTGTCTTTAGTGATTGCTAGCATTTGTCTTAGGTTTAGTTCCACCATGGCATCCATATTTAACAAGCTTCTACCCGTGGTTCTAAGTCTTATGCTAGCCAGTGCTGGACATTCACACACGATGTGCGCTACCGTCTCAGCGTCTTCCAGGCATAGTCTGCAAGTATCATCTTCTTCGATTTTCATGACCTGTCATTAACGCAGTTATCCAGCTTAAGGTACTTCTATTGTATCTAAGAACCTTGCTGGCTCTCCTGCCAAGGAACTCTTTGAGCACCATTCGAGCCTGTCTACATGTAGTAGCCTCCCTCCACCTTTTCAGGTTTAGTGAGTTCAGCAATTGTAGGACTTTTGCTCGTATTAGGCCATTTCCCAGTGATACTCTGGGTTCTGGTCCACAGAAATTCTCAGCTGATCCCCTTTTTGCTAGTTGATCTGCTGCTTCATTCCCAGCAGTGCCAATGTGTCCTTTAACCCACATCAATGTTACCTCGTTAACCAAGGAACATCTGTTAAGCTTTAAAACACATTCCAGAACTAGTTTGGAGTACACGTTCACCTGCTTCATGCGTTTTATAACCGATTGGTTGTCAAGTGCAATGAGAACCTTTCTTCCCTGCACTCGACATTCCAGCAGGTGAACCAACGCATGTAGCAGCCCAAGCAATTCTGCCTGGTAAACGGAGACGTACTCCCCCAAACGGAGACTACAGGACAAGTTTAGCTCAACTGAGTGTACACCAGCTCCTGCTCTACCGTCCATAAGAGAACCATCAGTGAAAATGCTGATGTCATTCTCCATACACTCATTATGTATAACGCCGTCCGCAATTAGTGTCCGATGCAGTCTTTCGACTACAGTCTTTCGAATATATATAAATACGTATAAAATAATTTGAATATAATTATTCATTATTGACACAGATGCTGAATATATGATTCTCACATGTTGGTAACAAACATCAAACACTCAATAATGTAAACATATTTTAATAAAATTAAAGATGGACTAAAAGTTGCAAAAAATAAAATAAAAAATATTAGCCTTGATTAGGTTGTGAGAAATCTTCCATCACTTCAATCGTATGACAATCACATGCTAAATTTACTGATGTTTAACCATTGATAGAACTACTTACGGGTTGTTTCATTAGCAAACTAGCTGTGCGCGCCACTTCGTCAGCGTCCTCGCAATATTTTGTTCGATTTTGCTTTGAAAGCAATCCACACCAAATACCCGTAAGTTTTTGGTACCGCCTTAATATATGCTACATATCAGACTATTTATTCTATTATGACTATTTATTTCTAATTACGAATAATTTCTTGTAAATATAATAAAGAAATATTTTATGGAGAAAAAATAAAATTTTTTAAATCGAAATGGTTGTTTAGTGTGTTTTTTTTTTAATTTATATTTTGCTTTCTTTAGATACTGATTGAACTTCTCATTTAGTCTATTAAGTTTTAGGCATAATAATCTCAGTTTTTATGCAGAAAAGTTGGATTAAATCGACTGATAAGCTAGTTAAGCACTAGCGAAATAGCTAGCTGGATATGCTTTTCCCATAGTAATCAATTTCGATTATTATGTTTTTTAAAAATAAATATTTTATGTTTCATTAATAAAATATTTATTTAAAAAAATTACAAGGAATTTTGGGCAATTAAAAATGTAAATAATGTTAAGCCCAAGATCTTTTTTATATTTTTCTATATTTGAAGATGATAGTAGCGACGAAGATACCCCTGAACCAATCATTGACGATGGTGTTGAATGTACACCACCTGGCCAAGATGCAGGCTTGCCATTTTAGCATTTTTAATGCTAGATCTAGCATTTTTTTTTTCGATTTAGCACTCAAGAATTTTAGAACAATGCTAAATGCTAGTTTAGCATTTTTTTAAAAATATTTAGCATTTTTAGCATTTTTTTTTTTAATATGTTTACATATAAAATTTTCGCAAAACAAATGTTATTATATCAAATTACGTTATGTTACGTTAAGTGAACTATTAAGGTACCAAAAAAATGCATATATGATACTACATTTTTATGCAACTGTGTCTTCGGTCTATGCTTTACATCGTTTTTTATATTCGAAAAATGAAAACAAAGTAAAAATATGTAACTGACAACAGTTTTTGTTTAACGTCAATCAAAAATTATATTCTAAGAAAAAAAGATAGCAAATGCAAAGATAAAAACAATAACTTTACACCAAGAACAAAGAGTTTTGTGCGTGGTTTATTTCATTTATATTAAATCAAATAAATTATTTATTAGTGTGATACAATTGCGAATATGGAAAGGTATGTATTTTAGCGTATTTACATATATTTATTGTGTAAATTCATTGAATTAAATTATTTTTAAATGAATGTTCATTAAAATTTCAAAGGTTTTTAACAAAAAAATCCGAAAAGGAAAATAAAATTAAACAAGCCCCTTCATCAGCTTTGACTGCAAATAACGACATCAACAATAATAATAGCGATGTTGTAGTTTTAGACAATGAATCTGAAGATTCTAACACATCACTGGAAAAGTAAGCAATTTTATATATATTAAAACAGGCCATTTACTAAATTTTCTTTCAGGAAAAAAGTGTATTTACAAAAAACGAGAAGAAGTTGGTTGCACAACCCTTTATTCAAAGATTGGATTTTAATAAATGAAGACGATAACTTTAACGTAAAGTGTAAATATTGCTGTCAAGAAATGCAGTCAAAACTTTCAGTTTTAAAGTCACATGCTTTGTGCAAAAAACACAAAATTAATTCCTACCCGTTTAAAGGATTACAAAAGAAAATTGAGTTCAACGAGAATAGTCCACTGCAAAAAATGGCTAGAAGTTCTGAAGCTAGAACGGCTTTGTACATTGCGTGTCATTCTTCTATAAATCCAGTAGATCATCTCATTAATTGCGTAAAGGAAAATCATAAAAGTGAGCCAATGTCGTCTGAATTGACATTAGGAAGGACAAAATGTACTGCAATTTTAAAAAACGTATGGGCTCCATATTTTAAAACGCAACTCAAATCTGATTTAGCAAATAGTTCATATAGCTTAATAATCGACGAAGCTACTGATCTCAGTAATGTAAAATTTTTAGGAATAATAATTAAATATTATAGTATAAAGCGACGGAATGTAATCACAACTTTTTTAGCAATGATGGAGTGTTACGACAGCACCGCTGATGGCATTGTAGATGTAATTAAAAAAGTGCTACATGATTTTGAATTATCTATTGAAAACTTATGTGGTTTGGGAACAGATAATGCCCAAGTGATGGTGGGAGTACACAATAGCGTTCACAAAAAACTACAGGATTTAAAAAATAAGAAATATTTAACGCTAGTTCCATACGCATGTCATTCTTTACAGCTCGCAGTAACGCATGCGGTTAAAAAATCATTTCCACCTAACTTGGAATACATTTGTAACGAAACATATTCATGGTTTTCAAAATCGGCAAAACGACAACATCTCTACAAAAATATTTACAAAGCCATAAATAATGAAAATCAACCCCTTAAAATTCCTCGCATTTGCACCACTCGATGGATGTCCATAGAAGTAAATATCAAAAGAATTTGTGAACAGTGGCTAGAGCTCAAAACCCATTTTGGAATAGCTAAAGTTAACGAAAAATGTTATGCATCTCATATTCTTTATGATTTATACAAAGATGAAACTTTATTTTTGCTAGCAACATTTTTAAAGAGTATTTTGAAAGAAACGCAAACCACTAACAAGGCTTTACAAGCTAAAACAAACGACGCATTAAAAATTTTAGATGATATTTATTTCCTTGTAAACGTTATAGCCGGAAAAATATATATAAAAGAAAAAATTATGGAAATAATTTTGGGAGATGGAAAAAGTTTATATGAAGAATTTGTTCTACCAAATCCCTATTTTGGATATGAATTCGAAACTTTATTAAAAAATAGAATTAAAGAAAACGCAATATCTTCTGAAGATGAAAAAAGAATAAGGGATATATGTTTGAATTTTTTAAAACTGCTGGTCAGTGAATTAAAATCTCGGCTTCCAAAAAATATTATTATTTTAAAGAAAATTTCTACATTTTCAATAGATAATACGTTAAAACAAATCAAGGAACCAATTTCTGATATTTTAGCTGAAATAAGTTTCAGTCCGAGTGAAATAGAAAATATTCAAAGTCAGTGGTACAATATAACACAACAGCTCTGGGATACCAAAATGAATACAACCGAATTCTGGATTCAAGTACATAACTTTAAAAATTCCATTAACGAAAATCCTTTTAAGGAGTTGTCAGATTTTATTTTGTCCCTTTTAGTTTTACCGTTTTCAAATGCTGAAGTGGAGCGTTTATTCAGTTTAATGGGCTTAATAAAAAGCAAACTCAGATCGAAAATGAATACAAAACTTTTATGTTCAGTTATACGTATAAGGGAAGGCGTAAAACTGGACAACGTATGCTGCTACACTATCAAAATATCGGACGATATTGTAAATAAAATTGGTTCATCAGAAAAGTACCAAAAAGAATCGTCGTTATATGAAGAAGATGAAGACGGTATAAGTGAAATTTTGAACACTTTGAACAGCTTTGAATAAAATTTTTGTGTACAAGTATAACTTTTACACTTAAAATTAAATAATGTTTATTTGATATACATATAAAAAAACTGAAACTTAAATAAAAATGTTAACTGAATTTATTAATTGAATTAATAAAAAGCAATATTGGATTTACAAATCAATTGTTAAAGCTGTTGGTTAATTTAGCATTTTTTTTCTGATCTGTAGAACATTTTAGCATTTTTTTTGGGGGATTTAGCACTTTTTCTTTTTTATATTATGGCAACACTGCCAAGATGAGATCGACAAAGCAATATCCCGGCTGAAGTATAACAAAGCTGCAAGTGCCGATGGTCTGCCCGCAGAACTGTTTAAAGCCGGAGGCGCCGAGTTGGTAAGGAGTATGCACCCACTTGTTAGAACCATTTGGCTAGTAGAACGCATGCCCGATGACTGGAACCTCAGTGTGCTGTGTCCTGTGCATAAGAAAGGAGACAAAATCGTATGCGCAAACTATAGAGGTATAAGTCTCCTTCCTATTTTTCCTAAAATTCTATCGAGCGTACTAAGTGAACGATTAAAACCTAAAGTCAGCGAAATAATAGGAAACCTATCAATGTGGCTTTAGGCCTGGTAAATCGACCACCGACCAAATATTCACATTACGACAGATCCTGGAAAGGACTCAAGAAAGGCAGATCAGTACCTATCACCTTTTCGTTGACTACAAAGTTGCTTTTGACAGCCCGATACGAGCAAAGGTATTTAAAGCCATGTCTGAGCTTGGTATACCTGCAAAGCTAATACGCTTATGCAGAATGACGCTAACTGATACAAGATCATCGGTTAAAATTGGAAAAGACCTCTCCGAGACGTTTAATACCAAACGAGGTTTTAGGCAAGGTGATAGTATATCCTGTGATCTATTCAACATTTTGTTGGAAAAAATATTGCGTGATGCTGCAGTTAACAGAGCAGGCTCGCTTATGCCAATGATATTGATATCATAGGACGGACTGTGCGAGAGGTAACTGCAACATTCTCCTGTATCGAAAATGAGTCAAGGAAAATGGGTCTGGTAGTAAACGAAGATAAGACAACGTTTATGGTATCAACGAACAACGAAACAACAAGACTGGGTCAATATGTGAACGTTGGTGACTATAACTTCGAGGTAGTGAACAACTTTATCTACCTCGGTACCGCCATAAACCAAACAAATAACATCAGTTTGGAAATAAAAAGAAGAACTATTCTTGCTAGTAGATGCTATTTTGGGCTAAGCAAGCAATTTAGAAACAAAGCCCTCTCTCGACGAACTAAAATTACACTCTATAGAACAGTTATATTACCCGTGCTACTATATGGCGCTGAAGCGTGGGTTCTTACGCAAGCAGATGAGGCTGTTCTAGGGGTGTTTGAGAGAAAGATTCTTCGCAAAATATATCGACCTACTTGCGTCGACGGAGAGTATCGCCATCGAATGAATCACGAGCTGTATGAGTTGTGCGAAGATATAAACATAGTTAAGCGCATCAAAGTACAACGGTTGCGCTGGCTGGGGCATGTTATACGTATGGATGAGAATACTCCAGTAAGAAAATCATACGAATTTGATCCCGAAGGAAGGGGAAGACCCAAACTCCGTTGGAAGGATCAAGCTGAGGATGGTCTCGCAAAACTTGGTGCTAGAAACTGGAGGCGAAGCGCATTAGATCGACGCGCATGGAAAGCTATTCTTAATCAGGCTACTGACCAAAACGGTTGTTTATAGCCATCTAAGTAAGTAAGTAAGTAAGTATATTTGAAGATAGTCTTATTGAGATAGTGCCATTATTTATTATTTTTTGTTTGTTTGCAAAAAGGATTATTTATTCCTCCTAATTGGGAAAGGATTTTCAAAATTAAATATATTTTATTTTAACTTGCTATAGGTGTACTTAACTGATGTTCTTAGATAAACTTTAACTTTGAACTTAATTTTCAATAAAACCCAAAGAACAAGCACCATCTGGTAACTATAATCGTCTCGAAGCAAGCATAGAGACATTACTGCATTCGCTAAATAGTTTTATAAGCTCTATGAGCAGCATGATGCAAGAAATGGTACGCATGCAATCTATAATGTTGCAGGCGGTACTTAACAAGCCATGAACTGTTTAAAAATATGTTTCTGGAACGCAAACAGCTTACGTCAACACAATACTTCCTGAAGAACCAACAAATTGATGTCATGATGGTTTCAGAGACTCATTTAAAAACAAATAGCTTTTTTAAAATCAATGGCTATATATTATATGACAATAAAGACCGTCGAGGCAGATCATGTTGTGGTTTAGCAATACTAATAAAGGCTCGTGTTAAACAACATTTATTGAGTGATTTTTATGAGGACAACCTTCAAGCAATAAATATCTGTCGTGAAGAATTTCATCAAAGCTTAGTTATTTCTTCGATATATTCACCTCCTAGATTTCAAATATCAGAGAGTCAATATAGCGACTTCACTAGGTCATAGCATCAGGCGATTACAAAGTTTATTATGCTTTCTGCATATGATATGCATGTGAGTAATTGATGAAAAGAAATTATCGTCCTTTGCTAAAGACTACCATCATCTGTGCCACTACTGACTGTAAGTAAAATCCAAATATAAATTCTTTGTATATATTACTACCACTACCATTGTATCTCATTTTTACTAACAATAACTGATGTTTTTTTATATCAATTTTTTTTAAACAGATGAGTATCTTGCCTTTGCAAGGACATCCGTTTAACTTTTCTGTTCATAGCAACAATAGGAAGTGTGATGATAAAGACATTAATATTTTACTTAAATATTTGTTGAAGTGGCATTTAAAATTAATATTTCTAAATAAATATCAGTCACTCTTTTTGGAACAGAATTTACCTTTTTCAGTTATATTGTTTCTCCTTTTTGAGAACTATATTTTCAGTCTTATACATTTTAATGTGTTAATTTATATTGTGGTTTAATGCTGGTATTCTCTGCGGAAAAATAAAAGCGGAAAAAGACATTAATACATTTCATCTTAATAAACTGTAAGCAATTAACAAAAATAATGAGGATAATAAAGAGAAATTTAATTTGCTGAAAGGATAAGAATCGTTAAAAGTTTTACTACATAAAAACTTGATTCACATTGGTTGCACTAGAACTTCAATTTTTACTTTTCAGTTCTATGAGAGAGGAGTTTGAAGTACAGATGCGAAGAAAAAATGCAATGCTGGGTTAGAAGATATTTAAGTGAACGTGTTCAATCACCACTCCTTTTTCCTTTTATTTCAATTTTATTGTTGTTTCTTGAGGAAACCATATGGTTGGGTACCCCGTATTTCATTAAATATTTGAGTTGCCGTCAAGTTCCTCCTTGAAACAAGATTGTGGCTATTTTCTAAATTGGAAAAAATGATTTTGAAGATTTTTTTCAATTTTGGTGGTTACTATCTTGTTTAAATTTATCTAAGGATGTAAAATTTCTTTTAGGCTATAAAGTTTAAATGTCTCTCACTTGCAATTTTGAATTCGCCATAAAATTAACGGTGTATTTGAATTTTTAGTAAAGTGTTGTAACCCCCTTAAACAAAACAATTTGTCACCTGATCGTTTAGTATTATTAAAAAGAAAGGATTATACTAGGGAATAACACCTATTAATTTTAAAACAATATTTCAAAAACAGTAAAATCTGGCCATTATTTTTTCAATCAATCCTAACAAACCTCGATGGCATTGTTAATCATCAAAATTGCCTAATTTGGGGTTCAGCGAACAAATGTTTTTCTAGACCAAATTAATACACAAAGAGTCACTGTATAGTGCGTCTTCTTGAGCGCACACGTCGCTGGTGCCTACTTATCTATGCATATAATAAAATAGTAACTCATTTCTGTCTGTCCTTCATTGTTTGTGTTAGCATCACGTAAAAACTACTGGATGGATTTTTACAAAATTGTGTGAGGAGATACCTTAGTACCCTAGTCCCAATATAGGATACGTTATTTCCTTAAAAATATCTTATTTCCAAGAGAAAGTTGACAAAAAGCAGCGAAAAACGCAATTTCCGGATTAAAGGTGCTAAAATTTTCGGTTTAAAACTGGGATATTTTCACCACAAACTTTTTATTTTTAAAAGTGGGATATTTGAGAAACTATTACTCAACAGATGGCGCCAGTTGATTAAAATTTGTATTTTTACTTTGTGGAATTACATTGTTATTAAAATATTTTAAACATCACTTGCAGGGGTTTACAATAATTTTTAGAATTTTTTATAAATTTTTATATATATATATATATATATATATATATATATATATATATATATATATATATTAAATAATTAACTATAACTGAAGCATTATAAAAGTAAGAGTGTGTGGTGTGGAATACTTTCAAAGCAAAACCGAGCAAAATATTGTCAGGACGCCCACTACGTGGCGGGCACAGCTAGTGCGAAAATAAAACTAGTCAAGAAGTGACTGTCACTTGTGCCCGATATTACGAAATAGATAACAAAGTTTGTCTACCTAATTTCATCTATATTGAAGTGAACGACATTTAACTCTAGCAAAACGATGCGATGCCACATGTCATACAGCCCGTGAAACAATTTAATTATTGCATGAATTATATACTGGTCAAGTAGTCTCTTGTTTCGGTAATCACAAATAGGCCCATGGATATGTACGTGTAAAAATTAACGAATTTTTATACTTTAAATAAATAATAAATTGTGTACATAACAACTTAAAGAAACAAAAATAAGTAACAATAACGGAAATAATAAGTACAATATAAACAAGGGCGCACACACACAATCATATTGACTTATAAAATAAAATTGTATTAAGTAAATCACTTGACAAAATCCGCAAATAACTTTGTACATATTTATATAAAGAAATAAATAAACTAATAAATAAACTGACTTTGAATTTTTCGTAAATTTATTTTCGTTTCTTTTTAGCAATAACCTTACTTACACCTACATACATACATATATACATGTAGCTACTACCAATATGTATAAACCAAAATAAAATTTAGCATCTAAAATAAATAACCACCCACTATTGTGTTGTTTTTATGTATTAAAATCGAAAGCAAGCTGAAAAGTATTTTTGAACTTTCACAGCAAGCAAAATCTTTATTTTTTATATCTGTCAAACGGTTATTGGACTAGTCTAACTTCAAAACACCACTTCTGGAAATTCTGGAAATTTTATTTCGAAAAGCGTTATGTTTAGCTGACTAATTATAAGGCTAAATTTGTCGTGAGAAAAATCTGCAAGAATATCTCCACGACTAAATTTGCGAAAAATCAGCCTTAAAAATTGAGGCTGCTCTAGGGCGTAATCATAGACCTGTAAGTTAAGATCACTTTACTGAACTAGGTTGGTCTTTTAGATATTTAGTTGATTTGCTCAGTAGATCAATTAATGTTGCCATAGTAATACACCTTCTGTGCAAATTTTAACTGCCTATCCCTCAATGTCGCAAGCGATCCTTCATTCCCACAATTACAGTTAAAACAAAAACAAATTTGAAAATGTTGTTTTTGTTTTAAAAAAAAAACAAAACCAACATCAAAACAAAAACAAATTAGAAAATGTACCCAGTAAAAAATAGGATCATCCAAAGATCGTTTGATTATAAATTATTAGGAGCTCCAGTTACATGCAGTGTAACTAAATGTACAGTTTTTAAATGGACCGTGTCAAATGCTATATATGACTTCAAATAAATAAAACAATAGAATTAATTTTGCAACGCGTTATTTCTCGAAATGAGCCAATCATTTCATTTGTCCACCAAACTAGTAAGATTGATGGCCAATGAATTATTTCTCTTTCAGATTCATTAAGTCATCGTGGCATATAAATCTATGCTAATGATATAAATTTAAACGATGCTCAGAAATTTTAACTTTAAGTTCTTCTACTTTTTTTATTGCATTAAGAAAGATCTAATTTGAATTCAACACTGGACGTTTGCAAACGGTTTTGTATAAATCCTTTAAAATCCAATCGCTTGTTGATATTATGAAAAAATTACAAAAACCTCATTTACTGGGAACCGATATCGACGCTTAAAATATTCATTTAAAAAACAAAAATATGCATTTATCCTCAAAATAGGCTTTTTTCACTTAAAAGCAACATCAAATCAAAATAATAAAATTCATGCCATAAGACAAAAATACAATTTAAAAAAAAATCTGCTTTTTAAAAATGAAAAGTTGGCTGAAAATATTTATTGTATTTTTTGTAGTATTTGAATGCCGTTTTAAAGAGCATATTTTTAATGTCGGACTAGGAAAAAAAGAAAAATATTTGGTAAGAGAATTCTTGTTTTTATATTGAGTTTGGCAATAAAAAAATAATATTTTGAAAAAATCTGCCTTTTCAGAGCATTTTTTTTTTAATTTCAGGCACAATGAAAAAAAAATATTTGCTAAGAGAATTCATGTTTTTATATAGAGTTTGGCAATACAAAATGAACAGAATAGCTATTCAGCCATGCCGAAATTTATATACCCTTTACCATAGTAATGTTAAATATTCCCTTACTCTGATATGTTTCCCAATTTTACATTAATATACATGCAGTTTTCACTTTTATTATTTTCAACCTCACTATTACAAATATAATATAAAGATATAGATGATTTTTTTATAAAAAATTTATCGAAAATATTTTGTAAAAATTTTATGAAAATTTTTTGTTAAAAAGTTTATTAAAATGTTTTTGTTTTGTAAAAATTTTTGTTTTGTAAACATTTTTTGTTTTGTAAATATTTTGTCGAAAATTTTTGTAAAAATTTTATTGAAAATTTTTTGTAAAAATTTTATCGAATTATTTTGTAAAAATATTCCTGAAAATTTTTTGAAAATTTTTTGAAATTATTATTAGTCGAACTATTTATATATTACATACAATGAAATTTATAGTCAAGCTTTAGTTCGTTTTTATTCTCTCTAAGAAAGAATTAATTAAATTACAAATTAGGTGATGATATTAAAGAAAAATTGGGAAAATTTTATTTTTAGACACCAGCAGAGCGGCATGCACATTTTCTAGAAGTTACGTCCGTCATCAACACTCTTCGTACCAATCTACTTAGGGTAGTGTTTAGTTGTAAGCATCATCTATTTAACCAACCAAACCCAGATAAAGGAATACGAGAAAACTATCTTAGGCTTCCCTCTTGTTGAATATTTTTACTTTTAATATTTACCACCTTATATTTGTTGTTCCTTCAGCCAACCTTCGGGTAGAAATGAAAGCTACTTTTTGTTTTTTTGTTTTACTTCCAACATTCGTTTGTTTATTTAACTCTAATCTAGTATCAAACCAAACTTTGTTGAGTAAACATGATTACGCGATGCTTTGCGATTTTTAATTTTGAAAATTTGAAATTATTATTTAACGAGCTATTTATGTATTAAATGCAACAAAATTTATAGTCAATCTTAAGTTCGTTTTTATTCTCTCTAAGAACGAATTAATTAAATTACAAATGAGGAGATATTATGAAAGAAAAAAGGAAAAATTTAATTTTTAGACACCAGTAGAGGGAAAAATTTTATCGAAAAATTTTTGTAAAAATTTATTCAAAAAATTCTTTTTTAATTTTATTGAACATTTTTTGTAAAATTTTATTGAAAATTTTTATAAATATTTTTTAAAAATTTTTTATAAAAATTTTATCGGAAGTTTTTTGTAAAAATTTAATCGAAAATATTTCGTTTGAATGGTCACACTAAGGCACATTGGCCTTTTGACTGCTCCTGGTTCCCAGTGGGCACCCTGTGGATCCATCGGTTACCTCTACGTGTATTGCTTTCTCTAAAGGCCTTTAATAAAAATCCTACCAACCTAAAAACAAAAAAAAATCGATGGAGATCAATATGCACTCCAAACGATCTACTGGTCGCGTTATAATATTTATTAAAATAAAAACGTGGAGAAAGTTAGGTGGGCGTGGTTTTTTCGCTCGCAGTCTCGAATAGAATGGTCTGTTGTTGCTGAATTGAATTAGCGAAATTTGCGAAACTATAACTGGCAGGGCTGCAATTTTCTGTATCTCTTCAGGAAAGTCGGACAAACGAACATACCTCAATCAACATATCTATGTATAAGGATCCAGAATATATATACTTTATGGGGTCGGATATGAATATTGGAGAAATTACACATGGACTGACAAACTTATCTATACCCTTTCCACCTGTGGTGAAGAGTATAAAAATGTATGATACAGATTACATGGGGCTACTGGAGATCCAGTACTATTTATTCACAAAAATAATAAATATTTTTATTGAGAATGAATTTGCTGTCTTTACTTGTAATAAAATTAATTTTAAGTATTCCTACGCCGAGGAGTACCAAACAATACACAATAAAAGGATATAATGTAGCAAACAAGTACACACAAATGCTGACGTTAACAACTTTCATGACATCGTTTGTTCGAATTGAATGTACGCGAACATTTTTGCTTGTGTGTAAAAGAATGTCAAAGGACACACAGACAATGGTAGAAAAAACATTTTATATGTTTGTATTTGTATTGTTTATGAAGTTAAGTTAAAAGAATTTTTAGAATGAGATATTCTAGGATCTTAGTAAATCTTTGGTTTAAGTACCCAATGGCACTAAGTTGAGTTGGTAACGTTTCACATTCAAAAGAATGTGTAGAAGTTCACATATGTAGGTTTGTCTATATTTAGTTAACCCGTAGTAACCATTTCAATATGTTCTATTATTTATTTGCACACAGCTTTATTCCCATACTCCTGCATATAAATGCTTACTTAGAAAATATATAACATGTATTTATTATACCCATCGCTTATGCGATGTTAAGCCATCCTTGACAGTAATCGTGTCCTTGTATAATGTCGCATATTTACGCATATAAATAACGCTAGAAATATAATTTTTCTACTCGAAACCGAGTAAATAAAACAAACAAGGAAACGGCAGCAACCCCAAGATTTCTTCTATTCGGTTCTGTTCTTATTTTGTGCTCTTGCGAGCAATTCAAAATAACAAGGATCTAGAGCAACCAACCGTGGACAATTTATTTGTTGTGATATTTTTTAACTTGTTTTATGTTTCTTTAAGTGTTTTTTTTTTCTTCGTCTATATTTTGCTTTCTCTCCTGGTTCTTGGTTTATTTTAAACTATAAATAAACAATAATTGGTAGGTGCAGAAAAAGCTGTCTATGTTGGAGGAAAGCAAACCTCCTTGGTGTTTTTTTTTTATAGATTTGCTTTAAAAGTAGTTTATGAAAAATTAATAAAGGTCAGTCGAAAAGTAAAAACCTTTAAAGTCCTTTAATTAATCATAAATAGTGAGGGTAAGCGACAATTTTTTGTGTTTATTGTGGATACGAAGTGTGTTATAAGTTAAACGGGAGTTTTCTATTTTTACGCCGTGTAATTCTGGTTTCTACTTATCCAGCTTAAATTAAAATCTACTTTTTAAAAAGTAGACAAATTTAATTATTTTAAAACACATTTATTAATTTTTATTATTAAAGTCGCGTTCGTATAGTAGTTCTGGATTAATTAACAAAGCGCAAGTCATTGTCATCATCGTTTAAGAGCCATCAGACTGCCCTAGTTTTCTTGGCTTTCTAGTGGTTTATATCTCACTCTCGCATTGGCTGATTGGTCTATCTAAAGTATCTGTACTGTGGCAGGTATATCAGGGGTTGTATTGGTGAGCCATAAGCAAAAGCTATAATACGTAATTTTATTTCTAAAATTAAAAGAAATCGTATATTTGTGGAGCACTATGCAACACTGAAATTAGTATAAAAAAGCTAAATTTGGGCATTCTAGCTTTTTAAAGGTATAGGACTACAGTTTCTGTGGAAGGCGACAATGAATAAACGAGTAGTAATATAATATGGCAAATATCTTTAACTAGAAGCGAACCAATAATACCCTGGGTGTAAGTTTTTAGAGTGCCTCGATCCTTTGCAAAGGTGCAGGTCGGCTAGATCTTATTGGCAATATAAGCATAAATAAATTAAAATAAAATAATATATTAAGGACAAATTATGTCCTTAACCTTCCTGACCATTTCGTCGGTCTGTGAGACCGATGAATCACTTTTGTGTTAATTTCACGAAAACAAAAAATTGCAACACCATCATTCTCTCAGTATCTTCATTATTTCTCATTAAACAACGTTTAGTGTAACAAGTGCGTTTGAGTTAAAGTGTTGTACCGGTGATTGCTAATCACACGGTCTGTGAGACCGACTTATAGTTAAGTGTCACATTTTCGACAGGAAAGCTGGTTTTGCTAAATTGGAAATTTTTAGATGAAAATGGACAATTAGAGATCGGTTTATATGATTTAATAAAAGAATTATGTTCAAAGTTAATTATCGTGAGATTTTCGTTAGATATGGCAGATATTGAGCTGTAATGTATTTATTACACAGCTCTGATCATTTATTACACATCTCTAATAATTTATCGTTGATTCAGCTGTTTCATATCTTTTTAGAATCAGCTGTGTTACTTATATTTATTATTAGTAAATAAACAATATTTTATGTATGTATGTGTAAGCATATAATTGCATGTAAATAGATAGAATAAGGATTAGATTTAAGTACCGTTATTTTAGTTTATAAGGAGACAAATTTTGTAATAAAGGATCATTCTAAATACAAAACTCAGCCGAGCAATTGGCTCTTTGTTTTTTTTTGAATATCACTTCCAGCACTCCAGTAGTGCTTTGCCTTGGCGCTTCTTAGTGCCGGCATAAATCATAGTGCCAGTGGCGTTTCAAACGCCGGCCATCAAAAATAATTATTTATATTCTTGTTTAAATGACCACCAGTCATTACATGGCGATCCTGCCAAATTTGGATAAAACTTCTGTGCCGGTCACAGGAAACAATTACACCACAGCACCTACCAACAAAGAAAAGACTCCAGCAAAACAACAACCACAACCAATTTAAGCGGCAGCAGCGCAGAACCGAGGAAAAATTGACTGCAATCCCGCCAACACAAAAGCCAAAGAGAAGAAGAGCAGGCAGAATAGTAAAGCTGCGAAGAAAATTGGCAGATTTAAAAAATATTGTGTCGTCCGAAACACCACCATCTTGGGAACGGGCCACTGAAATTTGGGAGCAAATCGATGCCATAACCATTGAGTTAAAAGCTCACAAAAACAAATGATTTTTTTAATATAAATAAATAAAACTCATAAAACCACACACCATTATGTGGCATTAAAAATAAATTTCATTTTAATATTTTTATTTTGCCTAAATACAAATAATATATTATATTATATAGAAATTAAAACACAACACTTGATTTTATATTTTGAAGAAAATATTTAATTTAATTAAAAACTTTAAAAATTTAACACATTAAAATTTGTTCAAAAGTAAAAGAAAATACACAATAAAAGAAAATACGAAAAAATCATCTACTGATCAGCCGTCGATTAAACGTCAATCATCGCAGAGTTGTATCTTATAGATCAGCTAATCACTGAACACCCACCACTTCAGGGTTGTATAACACATACACTCAGAAAAATTATTGAATTAGAATAATATATTTTGTAACTAATTTTATTTTGTTTAAAACAAATATTTCAATTAAATAACCAAATTTTTTTGTAAATTTTTACACATGGAGAAATTAAGGTATTAAATTAACAAAATTTTTATATTAACTATTTTTTTTTCTATTATCATATTTATAAATGAGTTTTATAAATGAATGTATTGAGGAGTTAGAAAAGCTCAAATTGAATATAAAAAAGAGCAAAAACAGAGTTTATGAGGAAATATATAGGGAAAGTAAATTAGAAAGATTAGCGTTTTTGAAACAGAGAGTTGAAGAGTTCACTAAAGATAGTGAAGATAAAAATAGTGAAACACTTAAAACAAAATTTGAAATTTTGCACAAAGAATTAATTGAAATAATTGAAAACATAAATATAAAGAAGAAGGATACTGAACAGGATAGGCAAGAAGGTAATTTACCAAAAATGGCTAATTTTGATATTGGTATGGTTAGTAAAAACTTACAAGTTTTTAAAGGTTCTAACGAATACTTAGAGGATTTCATAAATCAATCGGAATTGTTACATGATTTGCTAAAACAAGAAGATATAGAAATATTCATTAAGTACATCTACAATTTTAAATTATCAGTACATGTGCGAAGTATTTTAGGTCGTTCAAACCGACCAGTAACTTTTGATGATTTAAAAAAAGCATTGGAAAGCGCTTTTCCTAATCCGAAAACGCTTCAACAAGTTCTGACAGAGTTAGGTACAACAAAGCAAGATAAGAGTAGCATATCTGATTTTAGGAAGAAAATTGCCGAACTTTCAGACCATATGAGTAATTTTGAAATTAAAAATTTACCAAGCCCTACACAAGAAGCTAAAGATGCTATCTACAAAGTGAGTGATAGTGTTGCGCTAAATGTATTTATGAAAGGAGTTAATGTTGAATATCAACCACTTTTATTGGCAAATATGCCAAAAACATTAAATGAGGCAGTTGAGAAATGCATGACGGAAGAAAGAAATTTAGGAGTAGATAATATGAACCTATTTCGCATAGATAGCCGTTCAAGTAACAACATTAGAAAAAACAATGATACTAATAACAATTATAGATACAACAATGGTTTCAACAACAATTATAGAAACAATAATGGTTTTAACAACAATTATAGAAACAACAATTTTTCAAACAACAATTATAGAAAAAACAATGGTTATAACAAAAATTACAGGAGCAACAATGGTTCAAACAACAATTACAGAAACAACAATTTAAAAAAAAATACCACTAGAAACAACGGTTTCAATAAAAATAGCGATAACAGCGAGAAAGCACAAAATAGTAAAAATAACGCATACAAGTCTTTACACTACAATGCTGATGAGGGAAACTAAGGGGGCCGGGTAACAAAAAAAGTTGCCCAATGACGCCAAAGTTAACAATATATAAAATATCAAGCAACATAAATGTATACATAACTTTAGAATGTTGTAATATTAATAGGAGTCTAAAATTTTTAGTTGATACGGGAGCGGATATTTCAATATGTAAAAATAAAAACTTCTGTAATATAAATACAACAGAAATTGTCAGATTAACCGGTATAACAAAAGATGCCGTCGATTGTATAGGCACAAAAAGTTTAAATCTAAAAGTTATAGAAGAAACTTTTCAACACAGTTTTCATATTGTTGAAAATGATTTTCCAATCCAAACTGATGGAATAATCGGACGAGACATTTTGGAAAAACACGTATGTAAGATAGATTTTGAAACATACACAATCACTTTTAATATAAATGCGAAGGAGGTTGTCATACCAATGAATTCGAAGAAAATTCAACCAATAAACATGGTTGTACCACCAAGAACAGAGGCAATCATTCCTCTTGATGTAGCAGTAAATGAAGAGAGCATTGTGCTGAGTGAGGAGTTAGCCGAAGGTGTATTTTTGGGAAATTCCTTAATACCCGCGAAAGGCATAGCACATGTTAAAGTGCTGAATACTACTGACAACAGTGTGATTTTTAAAAGTGCTAGTTGCAAAATAAAACCACTAAAAAATTATAATGTATATTCGACAGGAAAATCAAGTCAGCCTGACGGTGATAGATTAAGTACACTTTTGAAAATTTTAGATATTGGGGGAAGTGACCCACATGCAGAAAAATCTCTAAGAGAAATTTTTAAGGAATTTCAAGATGTTTTCCATCTTCCAGGGGAAGAACTAAGTGTTAATAGTTTTTATACACAACAAATACAGACAACAGATTCAACACCGGTATATATAAAAAACTACAGACTTCCACAGACACAAGTAGAAGAAATAAATAATCAAGTTGACCAATTATTAGGCGACAACATAATTGAGAATTCGGTTAGCCCATACAATTCACCACTACTCGTGGTACCAAGAAAGTCAACAGATGATACAAAAAAATGGCGTCTAGTAGTAGATTTCCGTAAACTAAACGAGTAGATAGTCAACGACAAATTTCCGCTTACAAGAATAGAAGATGTGCTCGACAAACTTGGTAGAGCCAAATATTTTTCAACGCTGGACATGACCAGTTCATTCCATCAAATAAAGTTACATAAAAATTCACGCCCTTTGACAGCATTTTCCACAGGAAATGGTCATTACCAATTTAAGCGATTACCTTAACGGTTTGAAAATATCTTCAAACAGTTTTCAGAGAATGTTAACAATTGCGCTTAGTGGCTTAGATGCTGAAGCTTTTTTATATGTGGATGACATTATTGTATTTGGATGCAGTTTAAAGCACCACAACGACAATTTAAAAAAAGTTTTTCAAAGGTTAATGAAATACAATCTCAAATTAAATGCAAGCAAGTGCAGTTTTTTGAAACCAGAGGTAGTGTATCTTGGGCACCTCATAACAAATAAAGGAATTACAACAGATCCAGCTAAAGATGACGTGATAAAAAACTATCCAGTTCCGACAAGTGCAGATGAAGTAAGAAGATTTGTAGCTTTCTGCAATTACTATCGCCGATTTATACCAAAATTTGCGGACATAGCTAAAAATTTAAATGCACTATTAAAGAAAAATAAACCTTTTCTATGGAACAAGGAATGTCAAGACTCGTTCGAAACACTAAAAGATAAGCTTATGAAACCACCAATACTTCGATACCCAGATTTTACCAAACCATTCATTTTAACCACAGATGCATCAAATTGTGCTCTTGGTGCAGTTTTATCGCAAGGTGAAGTTGGCACAGATTTACCAATTTCATACGCGAGCAAATCATTATCAAAACATGACCTAAACAAACCTACAATAGAAAAGGAGTTGTTAGCTATTCATTGGGGAATTAATTTTTTTAAACCTTACCTATATGGTAGAGATTTTATCGTAGTCACCGACCACAGACCGTTAATTTCTCTATTTTCACACAAAAACCCGTCGTCAAAAATGACACGAATTAGAATGGATTTATCTGATTATAATTTCGAAAAACAATACAAGAAAGGAAAAATGAATACGAATGCGGATGCATTATCAAGAATAGTTTTGAATAGCGACACATTGAGAACAATGATCCCAGAAGCGGATGAATCAGCTAAGAAGGTGTTAGCAATAACCAGAAACTAGAAAAAACAATTAGAAAATGAAAAAAACCCTGACATTACAAACAATGCAAAATGTACGTCCGAGCAAAGGCCTGATCAACTTTTTGTCTGGGACTGCACATCAATATCAGATTTACGTAAAACAAGAAAACTTGAGTTTCAAATACATAAAGATTTTAAAAATAATTTAATAGAAGTATCGGATAATGAAATCATAGCAAGATGCAGCGATAATTCATCGAGCACAACGTTGACGTTGAAGAAACGGTTATCAAAAATGCGTGATTTAAGAATAACCGAGCTAGCGTTGGACAAATTGAAAAATTTATACAACAAATTACAATTGGAAAAGAAAACAAATTTAAAAATATTAATATATGAAGAACAAAAACGAATACTTTGTAAAGAAACACAGATGAAACTTATCAATGAATACCACAATTCAACTCATGGAGGACATTTAGGTATCAGAAAGACGGTTTTGAAGCTGAAGCAGCGTTACATATGGAAGAATATGAGCAAAATGATAAAACAACATAGTTATTTTGAATTGCAAACAATGCAAAATAAATAAACAAACTAAACATACAAAAGAAAAAATGATGTTAACAGACACACCAGGAACTAGCTTTGAGGTGGTGTCAAACGATACGGTTGGTCCTTTGCGTTTGTCAAACTACAACCGATACATACTTACAATTCAATGCGAACTTACAAAATACGTGGTAGCATTTCCTATGGAGACTAAAGAGGCGAGAACAGTGGCAAAAACACTAGTAGAACAATTTATTTTGAAATACGGTAATTTTAAAATCTTAAAATCAGATAAGGGTAGTGAATTCACAAACGAATTAATGTCAGAAATATGCAAATTGTTAAATATAAAACAAATTTTTAGCGCACCTTACCATCATGAGACTTTGGGCTCAATAGAACAAAATCATAGAGTACTCAATGAATTTTTGTTAAACTTCTGTAAAGATAGTGAATGGGATAATTGGGTTCAATATTTCACCTTCGCGTACAATACAACGCCACACATAGATACAAATTACACACCATATGAATTGGTTTTTGGGAAGTTACCTTACCTGCCAAATGATGAAATTAAAAGTAATGAAAAAATTTACAATATAGAGAACTATGCAAGGGAATTAAAACAAAGATTAAAATTTTCTTTAGAGAAAACAAAGGAATATTTAGAAATAGCTAAAGTCAGTAGAGTAAAAAAATTTCGAAACACAAAATCACTTAATTTAGAAGTAGGAGAACTAGTGCTACTAAGAACAGTGAATAGGAAGAAAAACCAGGCACCATATCATGGGCCATACAGGATAATAGAAAAACAAGGAGTTAATTCTATTTTAGATATAGGAGGAGGTAAAATGAGAAAATATCATAATAATATGTTAAAAAAATATGGTTAAATGAATTGTATTATAAAAAAAAAAAAAAAAATTTTTATATATAAAAAAATTTTTTTTTCAATAAAGGGTGAGGGTGTAATGTATTTATTACACAGCTCTGATCATTTATTAGACATCTCTAATAATTTATCGTTGAATCAGCTGTTTCATATCTTTTTAGAATCAGCTGTGTTACTTATATTTATTATTAGTAAATAAACAATATTTTATGTATGTATGTGTAAGCATATAATTGCATGTAAATAGATAGAATAAGGATTAGATTTAAGTACCGTTATTTTAGTTTATAAGGAGACAAATTTTGTAATAAAGGATCATTCTAAATAAAAAACTCAGCCGAGCAATTGGCTCTTTGTTTTTTTTTTTGAATATCACTTCCAGCACTCCAGTAGTGCTTTGCCTTGGCGCTTCTTAGTGCCGGCATAAATCATAGTGCCAGTGGCGTTTCAAACGCCGGCCATCAAAAATAATTATTTATATTCTTGTTTAAATGACCACCAGTCATTACAGAGCGCATAAGAGCTATACTGAATGAAATCGATTCAGATCTAGATTCTGATGTGAAAAGTGGTACTGAATACGAAGATAATATTAATGTGTATGAAGCAAACACTGATACTGAACAAGAAGACTCAGAGGAAAGTGATGTTGAAGATTTACAGGACGCTGAATCGAGCCACAAGCTCTAACGACTGATTGAAATTTACAAAGACTAACCTCATAATGAGGCATATATTTTAAGCAATTGAAATTAAATTTTTTTGGTGTTCCTGTTTTTTCTTGAATTCATTTTATTTTTCTCTTTACTTCTAAAATATATGTTAATAGAAAAACAACATTTTATAAATGTTGTGTTTTGTGAATGATTTTTTTTTTTTTATTTTTATATTAGGTCTAGGATCAAAAATGCCAAATTATTGTGATGAAATATAAATTGATGCTGTGAGCTAAAAAAAACTTAATTTTGTTTTTTTTCTTACTTCAGTTATTTCAGATTAGTTTCTTAAATATGACCACTGCACAGGTTTTGTAAACTTTATAATAGTTTTGAGATACCGAGAAATGTGAATGTGTCGCACAAAAATGAAAATAGTCAGGAAGGTTAATATTATTTTGTCATAAAATATTTTGTTATCCGATTCGCAAGCTCGTGGTGAAAAATCTACCACATCAACCATTAGACAATAAATTTAATATAAAAAATAAATTTAAAATTAATATAAAACCTTAAAAAAACTCACAAAATTGAATTAAAAACTTTTTCTTTTAGTCAACAAGTCAAAACATTGCTCTCGATATCGATTAAAAATTTATTTAAAATTCTACTACCTTTTTGATCGCTTAAACGTTCGAGGTTCGAGTTTCGAGGTTAAGTAAAACTAAAAGCTTGAATATATTTCTTCAATTTATAGCTCGACACTGGCTGCTAATATTTTTAAAAACTTTTCAGAAAACTTATTTTTATATTTTGATATTTTTAAATATTTTTCTAAAAAAAAAAATCTACATAGACAGTTTTAGGATATTTTTGAATTGATTAACACTTGCTCTATTTTTGGAAGGAAAGGTTGCTATGTGTGTTTAGGTTTCTGATATCATTGAAAAATCCTAATTCAAATTGGTATCGCTTTGAAAATTTTTTTTTTTTTTTGAAAAAAGTCTCACCAAGACATAAACTGAAATAAAACTCGAGACTATCTTATAAAACTTGTAATATTTAAAATATCATAACGGTTATTGCATTGTTATCGATACCGAAACCATAGTTTTACAGTTTATTATGTCAAACTGTGTTGGCATTTCCATTCACTAAGGTTTTGCCAGTCATCATGAATCGTTTAACGCCAAAACAACGCTTTTAAATCCAAATCGAAATTTACATTGAAAAAACCAAATCTGTTTGCGAGCATAGACAGAGAAGTTCGTCATTTCATTTTTTGGTCAACGTGATGTAGCTAATTTCTGGTTAAATGATCAATGAGCAAAATTGACGTATTTGGAGCGAAAACATTCCTTAAGACGTTATCGAATCACCATTACATCTATTAAAATTGACGGCGGTCCAATACACAAATATTTTGTTTTCACGTATATGGTCACCGTACATCCGTTCACTATTATAGTTGACAGTACACTATTTTTTTCCTCTTGTACACTATTTTTTGTAAGTACGCTATTTTTTAATACACTTTTTTAATACATGCCCCTTTTGTACAATATTTTTTCTCAGTCTTCACTGTTCACTTTTCCATTATTTCCACAAAGAAAAAAACTCAATGAAAGGTAAAATTGCTGAAAATCCCTTTGGAAACTATATTTTTATGTTATTATAGCAAAAGAAATACTTAATTTATGAGTGTTCATATGAAAATATGCAATTGTTTTTATACCCTTAACCAGAGATGGAAATTTCTAAAATATTCATTTCCGAGAATACATAGAAAAGTTGATTAAGCAATATCCGTAAGTCCGTGTTGATATTGAAGTGTCAATTAACTAGACGCCAGAGGAGGTACAGAAGATTTAAAAACAATTTTTGACAAATTTTACAAAAATTAAAAAAAAGTATTTTACAAAAAATTAAAAAAAATATTTTTACAAAAAATTTTCAAAGAAATTAAAAACATTATCTACAAAAAATTTTCTATAAAATGTTTACGAAGACGTTTCGATAAAATTTTATTAAAAAAAAAATTTTATAAAATATAAAAAAATTTCGATGAAATTTAAAATAAAAATTTATAAAATTTGTACAAAAAATATTTTATCAAATCCATTATACGTGTGCACTATAATATTGGTTTTAAATAGTTGACAAATGTTTTTTAAAACCAATATTTTAAATTAAATTTTAATAAAAATAAAGTAAAACCAACAATAAAACGTGCAATAAAATAACTAAAAACAACATATAATATAATATAATTTTAACAAAAGTGAAACAAAACATTCATACATATAATAAAAAAAATAAAAAAATAAATGCAATTCAACAAAAACAATTTAAACAAAACCAAAACAAAACGAAACAAAATAAAATAAAATTCAACACAACAACATCAACAAAATCTACATGACAAACAGTGTTGGCACTACCGGCCGCTCCTAACAAAAGGACCAGATCAGGGCTTTTATGGCTCTTTTTTGTGATCCTTTTGCCATTTTCCTAATTTTCAGTCTTTAACAAGATTCATTTTATTTTACTGGTGGCAGTGTCTTAACTGTTGTTGGACCTCTTAGTGGCGAAGGTATAACACTGGCCACTGGGTAGTCATAACAACAGCAGTCATTTCATTGGTTACCGGTATTATAAAATAGACGATCGATTTGAGTTTTCTACATCAGCTGTTATGTCAGGACGATTTAAAATTGACTTCTGCAACATACGTGGGTTACGAGGTAATTTTTTCTCTGTATATGCTCACGTTTGTCTCCATCGTCCGGATGTTTTCGCTTTATGTGAGACTCAGGTATCTGAAGATGCTGATCCACAGGATTTTCACTTACCTGGGTATCACCTTCTATCACTTTTTAGTTTCCATAGGGGCCTTGTGTTGTACATACGCAATGAAGTTGTGTACCAGTGCCAGCAATCATTAGGCACGTCTGATCCTGAATTTAGCTGTCTATGGGTTAAATTCAAAATCAAGTCGCACTACTTGCATTTCGGGTTTCTTTATAGAAGTCCAAACGCGGGAAGGGACAAAACTTTATACGGCTTCGATACCCTTTCCGATTCCATATCGAAGATACTTGATAGTTGTCCGAACAGTGAAATTGTTGTTGCTGGTGATTTCAATGTTCACAACTCATCTTGGCTTCGCCATTCGAGCCATACATCTCCAGAAGGCCAGTATGTTGAGTTATTTGCTGCGCACAACCACCTTGCGCAACTAGTGAATGAGCCAACGCATATTTCGTGTGTTGAAGGGCACCATAATAATGCTCTCGATCTTTTTTTAACTTCGCACCCTCAAAAGTACGAAGTAAACGTTAATGCACCTCTAGGTAACTCGGATCACTGCACCATATCCACCTCCTTTTCGGTTTCCGAACTTCGAAGCGTTTCAAAAGCAGCCACGAAACGTTTAAAATACGTATACGATAAGGCTCGTTGGGCTGAGTTCAACGATTTTTTCCGGCATTTTAATTGGAAACTTTGTTTCCTAGACAGTAACACTGATGCCATGGCGGAAATGGTTGTAAACATAATTTTTCTAGGAATGAAAGCTTTTATTCCATCAAAGCAAATTTCGATTAAACCTAGAATGAAATCCTGGTTTAATCAGACGTGTAAAAATGCAGTCAGATTCAGAGAGGAAGCATTCAATGCCTGGCGTAAAAATAAAAACGCAGACACTGATTCTTTACGCAAAAGAGCGAGATCTTCGTGTGCCAAAGTACTTAGGCGTGAAAAAGGTCTACACGATGAGCGTCTTCGTGCTAAAGTTCTTTCTGCCCCTCGGAGCAGTAAGAGCTTTTGGTCATTTGTCAAAAGAGTAAAGGATAATGCTAGTTCCTCAATTCCGACTCTTTTGAAAGATGACCAAATATTCACTGACCCGGCTGACAAAGCTAACCTTCTGGCTGGTCAATTTGCAAGAAATTCCTATTTGCCGGAAAGCAATCAGCCACTACCCGTGCTTGACAGAGTATCAGTAACTATGCCAAAAATATTCTTTCGAGCACGTGCAGTTAAAAAGGTCTTAGCAGATCTTAATATCAACAAGTCTTCTGGGCCGGATGGCATTCCAGCACTGGTCTTGAAACAGTGCTCTTCGACGCTAGCACGTCCATTAGTGACTCTTTTCAGCACCTTGTATCATACTGGTGAGTTTCTAATGTGCTGGAAGTTACCTAATGTAACGCCAATCCCCAAAAAAGGATGGGTTAACAACCCTGAAAATTACCGCCCAATTGCAGTCTGTTCTACTCTTTCTAAGGTAATGGAAAGTATGCTAAATTTTCATCTTGTCAAGTATCTGTAGTTCAACAGCTTACTAAGCGACCGCCAGTATGGTTTTCGTAGGCGGCGCTCTACAGGGGACTTGCTGGCTTTCCTTTCGGAAAAATGGTGTCAATCCATTCACCATTTCGGCGAACGTAAGGTGGTGGCTCTAGATATCTCCAAGGCCTTTGAAAGAGTGTGGCATGGTGCACTCCTGTCAAAACTTATTGCTTTTGGTGTCGGTGATAGCTTTTCTCGATTTATATCGAGCTTTCTCAGGGATCGCACTATACGAGTTGTTATAGATGGGATTTCATCAAACGAGTTCAAGATTAATTCAGGGGTACCGCAAGGCTCTGTTCTTTCTCCTACCCTGTTTCTTATTTTTCTAAATGACCTTCTCTTCCAACCCTATCTACTCTTCTGCAGATGATAGCAGCATTTGCCATTCGTATTCATTCTGCAGACGGCCGAGCCTTTTAGAGATTGGGGCCAAGCGGCAAAACATGAATGATACGCTCAATCACGATCTCGTAACAATATCTAATTGGGGCCGGGCAAATAGAGTCGACTTTAACGCTCGTAAGACTCAATGTTTTATGCTAACGCACCGGCGTTCGGCCGATAATGGTGCTACATCTGTAATTATGGGTGGTATAAGTATTAAGGAATCAGAAGCTCTTGATGTTCTTGGCATGAAAATCTAGTGTGACGTTCGATGGACTAAGCACATTTTTCAAGTCTCAAAAGAAGCTTTCAAGTGTGCAGGAGAGGGCGAAGAAGCTCATAGGTGACAGTAGGGTATCCAACTCTATTGACTCTCTTGAACATCGACGCCATGTGGGTTGTGTTTCGCTGTTTTATCGCTACTACAATGGAATGTGCTCTGATGAGATTAGGGAACTAGTTTCCGATATCCGCACGTTTTCGCGCACAACACGCTTTTCATTAAGAGCTCATCCATTTGTGGTCGATTGGACAGTGAATCGCACAATGCACTACAGAGAAAATTCATTTTTTAGCCGTACAGTTCGCTTGTGGAATCATCTTCCTACGGAGGTCTAATACATGCCCCTTTTGTACAATATTTTTTCTCAGTCTTCACTGTTCACTTTTCCATTATTTCCACAAAGAAAAAAACTCAATGAGAGGTAAAATTGCTGAAAATCCCTTTGGAAGCTATATTTTTATGTTATTATAGCAAAAGAAATACTTAATTTACGAGTGTTCGTATGAAAATATGTTCCTGTCCTTTAAGTTTAGTTTAATTATTTTGAATGGTTTTTCATACCCTTGCAAAATATTGTTTTTATACCCTTAACCAGAGATGGAAATTTCTAAAATATTCATTTACGACCCCTAAAGACAATACAAAGAAAAGTTGATTAAGGAATATCCGTCTGTCCGTGTTGATATTGAAGTGTCAATTAACTAGACGCAGGAGGAGGTACAGAAGATTTAAAAAAAATGTTTGACAAATTTTACAAAAATTTAAAAAAAAATATTTTACTAAATAAAAAAAAATATTTTTGCAACAAATTTTCGAAGAAATTAAAAAAAAAATTACAAAAAAATTTCGATAACATTTTTACAAAGACGTTTCGTTAAAATTTTATCAAAAAAAAAAAAATTATAAAATATTTAAAAAAAAAAATTCGATAAAATTAGAAAAAAAAATTGATAAAAATTTGTACAAAAAATATTTTATCAAATCCATTATACGTGTGCACTATAATATTGGTCACCGTACATATATGTCATAGCACATTAAAAATATATGGGTGCGATTTTCTAGCCAAATGAAAACGTTGGATTTCATTTCGAAAATTGTATTTATTATTTTTCACATAAAACGAGCCTCTCCCGTAGGCTTGTTCACAACACAACGGAGTAACGCTTGTCCAATAATTAAGGGTGCTATCATTACCCATTTAGTTACTTCAGCAGTATACTACTGGGGTCAGTCCTCTGGCGCCAGCAGTTTAATTAATAAAACAATTCATTTCTTTAAAATCCAGTACAATCAGGTTACTAAACGTATCAACTTTTGTTAAAATAGTAGCGCTCTTTCAAATTGAACACTTTAAAAAAATTGCAATGAACTCATATGTATTTTACATTTTTCCTAAAACGAGTTTAAGGTGCATGCAACGTCTCGCTTCCAGTATTATAAACTTAAATTTTTTAAATATTGTTTATGTTTTTATGGGGAGATGACAGCACTTGTTGTACCTTTGTGTGAAAAATTGAAACCACTAGCATTTCCACTTCTTCCAAACCCTTGATAAATTTTCCTATTAGGCATTCAACTGCAAGTAATAAACTCGCATCGTTTGACACTGTCTTTGTATAGATTTGTTTATATCAAGTACTTATGTTGTCCTTGCCACTGGTATTGACTCTAATCCTTTTCTATTGTATTGCAATGTATTGGTTCGGTCACATAACATACAAAAACAGAAACATAATAACAAATTATAGATGAAACAACAAAAGAGCACAATAACAGAAACAAAAAAGAAAAAGAAAAACTAAACAACATAACTCTTGAAACAAGCTGAATGCAAAAAGAAAACAAGCCAAAATACAGAGATAATAATAAAAAAGACAAAACCAATAAATATCTTTTGTTGTTCAAACTACTTTGACTATGGCTCTTACAACTGACAAACACACACATACGAATATGTATTTGTCAGTTATATACTATAATCTCCAAACTTATAAAAATTAATGCGGTTGACTGTTGCTGTATCAGTAGATATGTATGTGTATGCCTGTTGGTGTGTTTGTTGATTTGCAGTTGTGCTTTTGTGGTCGCCAAGTGCCAAAGCATGTCAAGTTTAACTTCTTTATTCCTTTAAATATAACATTTTTTGCATAGTTTGGGGGTTTCTATATAAGCTTGTTATTGTGTTTTTATATTTTTTGTTATTGTTATTCCCCTTTGTTAAAATGTTGCAGAATCGATCCCAACAACTCTTGTTTAGTACTTTATTGTCACTTTATATTGGCATTTTTTTCTTTTAGCTTTTTATATTCAGTGTTTTTGTGTCATTCTCTTGTTGTTAAATATTTATATTTCTCTTCGTTGAGTTTCATGACATGAGATTTGTATCCTTTTTTCTGACTGTACATATATTTTCTTGTTCCTTGCTATATTAGTGATTTTCTAATTTTACACTTTTTGATTTTGTTAATTTAAAGCTGTGATTTACAATGTTCTTAGAATTAAAATTAATACTATTAGAGGATATAAAATATAAAACACTGGGTAATAACTTGTTAAGCTTGTTTAGTTATTTGAATGTCAACTAATTGACACCAATGAATACAAGAAACCCATTATAAAATGGAATAAGCAACTAAATATGTGTTTTTAGAGAACTTGTAAATGTATATTTTTCAAACAAAATAATCTTTTTATTTTTTAAACAAAATAATCTTTTTATGTTTTATTTTTAGCAATTTTTGTTTGCATCTCTGATATATTTGAATAGAATATGTATATGAAACTTGTTTACTATATAAAATGTTCTTTTTTCTATGGAATTCAGTACTTGTTCCCGAGCAATGGAACCCTTCCAATGGAAGACTTTTAAAGTTATAAATAAAAATTAATTAATTTTAACCCTAGAAAACTAACGCTATTTTATATTACGTTAATACTAACGCCATGTAAATTTTACGTAGTGTTGACTTTTTTCAAATAATGTGGTTATTTCAGCAATTTTTTCAATTTTAATAGTGGTTATTTGTTAAATAATAAAAATTTACTAATAATTCATATAAAAGTAAAGAAAAACAATTTCAATGGCAAAATAAAACTACATATTTGCGATCAAATAATAAAACAAATGCTCATATGTATGTATATAGCATCAGTCCTGGTTAATGCAGTCTTTGCCTACTTTTATTTGATGCTCACATACTGCCACGCTTTTACAAATATGACAATATTTGAGTGTTGCTTCTTTGAGTGGTGACAAAATTTGCTTTCCCTTTTCTCGAGAAAGTTCGTCGTAAGCCGGGTAAATTTAAATAATTTTGTTCAGACTTTCTTTTTATTTTTATAACAAGCTGGAATTAATATATTGTAAGCATCTGCCAATTTTTCGATGTAATTTTTAGCTCTTGCAGGGGGCACCAATCTCTATCAGCAAAACTATCGTGGCTCTCAAAATCCTTCTCCTCCTCTTTAAAACTAACTTAGCTGATGTCTCTAAGGTCGCTGGAAGTTGGTAATGCCGCAACATCTTGGCAGTTGAGTCCACGCTTGGAATTTTTTGGTTTTTTCCTTGCCTTTGTTATTCATTACATAAAATACTTCTACAAATTTATACTCTTATTACTAACGCCACGTATAATTGACGTACGCAAATTATACGCTTACCACTAACACCACGTAAATTTTACGTATAGCCCTTCAATGACCACGTTCTTAGAGCAGTTAAATAACCAAATATGCTTTGTATGTGTTTCTGCGTTTGTTCAAAATCTATTGAAAAAAGCACTTGTGGAATTTGGTACCGTTAGGCCATTGGATACTTGTGTAGCAACAATAAAAAAAAAACTATACGTAAAATTTACGTAGGTTAGTATTCTAGGGTTAAGCTATCCCCTATTACACAGTGCAACACGGAAAAAAATAATCATATACGGACACCACTACGTGATAAAAGACCAAAAAAAAAAGACCCCTGTCTCCCAGTTTTGCCCAAAGTTTTTCACTTTTGCGGCTGCCTAAGCGCTACCTAAACGGTGTTAAGAATCATTCCTAGGAAGTTCATATCTTCTAGAAAGTTGTTTATTGAGATCTTGGGTTCAGTTTTGTAGTTGATTGTGTCCTTGAATTTTGAACGGTTTGCTACCTATGGACCTGAACAGGAGAAAAATGGTAAAAAAAAGTTTTTTTTAAGTTTTTTGCGATTTTGACCTTGAAGATGAAGTTTTTTTGATTTATATGTTAACAATTTTTGTTCTTTATGACAAGAGCTACAACTTTGTCTCAGAGAGTATATCAAAATTTCAAACGGTTTGCAAAATATGAGCTTGAGTAAATGATCATTTTTATGCAAAAATTACATCGAGGCCCCACATCTTTGAGGGCCCATAAAAAATACCTGGAGGACTTTGGGCAAAACTGGGAGTCTTTTATTTTTGGTCTTTTATGACGTAATGGTGTCCGTATATGGTTATTTTGCCATGACTTAAAAAATTACACAGTGTGTTATAGGATCAAGCCCACGTATGAGAACTGAAATACTTTGAAATTAAGTATACGTACTGTCGTCACATTTATTACAATTAAGCCTAGTACTCTGTTAGAATTTGCGAAAAATGTTGAGCTACATTAATTATTTCACAAGGATAATTTGATATTTAAAATGTGGTGTCTGTCTCCCGATTTGGAAGAATTTTACGATTTTATTGTTTTTAAGTCTACCAATTCCACATGAAATAATGCTCACTTGCCTTATTTCACAGATTTGATAAAATGTTGCCAGAAACATTTCTATGTTTTTCCACAGTAAAACCAGAGTCTACTTCTGCAACATTTTTTCATGACTTTTTCATATAAATTTTTTATGTATGTAGTTTGAAAGCATTCCGCATGAAAATCTGAACGAATACCGGGCTTTACGCTGTACATTGGCTTCAGAAAATTTTATTTTGGAATTAATTCGGTAGCTCGTCAATCACTAAATATAATTTCATAAAAGTTCACAGGGGCATAGTAAAGATATTTATGAGTGGAGTTGCAAACGACCGAGCTCCTAAAGCTAAGTGGGTCAGCCCCCAAAAGTGTGTATCTCGAGCTTATATATATATATTTTTTTTTTTTTGAAACGTCACCAAGAGATACATGAGAGAAGTTCTCGTAACAATCGAGGTGGGGCACAGTGAATGGTCCCCATAGTAAAACTGGAAAAAATCGAAGGAGTTATGGTAAATTAATGAAATGTTTGTCACATATCTCCCTAGGCTTACTATTTTTAAAAATTAATTAATATTTTTAGAAATCCTTTTATTTTTCCGGTGCAGGGATAATTAAATACCCAAAATTCCCCCATTTCAGTAATTATTATTTTTTTGAATTTTAATCCATAATATCACATACAAAATGATAAAGCGTGATAGTTTTTTTTTTTTATAAAATATAACCAATCTCTAACTATTTAGTGTTGCCGTATAGCTTTTTTGAATATCATTTTTTTAACTTGTTAGTATTTTTATTTTTTAAAATACTCATAAGCATTGGTATACAAATATCATTATATGAATAGGCTTACCAAATTGACAACACTAAATATTTTAAAATTAAATTATTTTTTAAGATAAAAAACATATTTAAATAAAGATTAATAATAAAGTTACAAACAAATTAAAATAACATAACATTTGTAAACAATTTCTTTATCACTAAAATAATTTTCTGGGTCTGAATCAGTGTTAATAGATTCAGCTACTATTATGTAATTGGTAATTTCTTGATTATTATTGAAAGTACTGATTGTATTTATTGTAGTTCTATTGGATGAAATAAATGGATCAGGAGAAATTAGGAGTATATTCAGTAAACCTTGATTACAATTTTCTCTGCCCTTTTTTTTTAGAGTGTGCTCAAGCCTGTTCTGTCTGAATTTTTTTGTGTAGACATTCTAAAGCATTCGTCCGTGCACTCTCCTTGTATTAGTTCGCCCTGGTTTAAAGCATAGCATACTATTATCATACATTTACAAATATTAAAAATATTAACTGATAATTTTAATTAAAATATCAAATATGGATGATTTTTAAAATCTTCAATATTTCAAAAGTTGGCATAGAAAACACCTAAACTTTTTTATACATATTTTGGTATATAAAGGGTGTTTTTTTATACAGGTATAGAACTTTAAGTTGGCATTACTTTTCAAGATGGCGACCGATTTAACAGCTGTCAAGTGATTTATTCTCAGTTTGGTTTGGCAATTCATCATGAATAGAACAGTAAGGTGTAGATTCGTCGAATGGACCCAAAGCGAGATTACCGTTCTTGCCGATTTTCATAAACGAATTTTGTTTAGCGATGAAGCGCACTTCTGGTTGAATGGCTACGTCAACAAACAAAACTGCCGCATTTGGAGTGAAGGTAATCCTCAAGTGTATGTCAAAACACCGTTACATCCAGAAAAACTGACTGTTTGGTGCGCTTTATGGGCTGGTGGTATCATTGCTCCGTACTTTTTCAAAAACGATGGTTGCCAGAACGTTACAGTCAATGGTGATCGGTATAGAGCCATGATTACTAACTTTTTCATTCCTGAATTGAATAACCATGATGTCCAGGAGATGTGGTTTCAACAAGACGGCGCAACATGTCACACAGCTCGTGCCGTAATAGATTTATTGAAAAACACCGCCTAATTTCACGTTTTGGACCTGTGAATTGGCCTCCAAGATCTTGTGATTTAACACCGCTAGACTACTTTCTGTGGGGCTATGTAAAGTCATTGGTCTATGCGGATAAGCCACAAACGCTTGACCATTTGGAAGACAACATTCGCCGTGTTATTGCCGATATACGGCCACAAATGTTGGAAAAAGCCATCGAAAATTGGACGTCCAGATTGGACTACATCAGCGCCAGCCGTGGCGGTCATATGCCAGAAATCATATTTAAAATGTAATGATATAAGATTATCTTTCGTATAAATAAAATTCATGTCAATCGAATAATCCATCGTTGTTTTATTGCAACTTAAAGTTCTACACCTCTATAAAAACACCCTTTATAACAGAAAGTAAGACTATTATAAAAGTAGTTTTTTGATGTGCCTATGTTTTCGGGCCCATCGAAACTGACTATTTTTTGTTTTTTTTTTTTTTAACTGCATATTTTGGCTAAAAACTTCACATTTTTTTTACAGTGTTGTTATAAATATTTGAGTTTTAGGATTTTTTCATTGTTTCTGCTACATGTCTGAATATAACAAATATAATTGCATGCATTTTTATTTAAAACTGAATTTTTGATATTAATTTTTGCAAACCCATTTTTTGTTACTTAAAAATGATGAAAAATGTTTATCAAAATAATTCGACTTTAAAGCCGTATAACTTTTTATAGGTGTAACACACATAAAAAAAACCAAACCACCTCTGGAATCGTCTCAGTTTTCGTCCCATATTTATTTTATTGATAAATTCGAAAGTTTTTTTGTTTTTGATTTTTTTCCACTAGACAGTTTACTGTGCGAGGTGTAAATAACAGGGGCTAACCATAAATGCTAGCTAATCCGATGCTATGCTCTTCAATCGTAGAAGGAACTAGATAGAGGTTAGATCCCTAATGCTTTTCTGATAGGAAATCAGTGTGTAAAGGGAAGTAAATTATGTAGGCGTTACTCTGGAAAGGGACATAATTGGAACGAACGAACACATTTAAATGCAGATACGTAAAGCAAAAAGAATCAAGAGTAGAATCTCTCCAAAGGCTGCATACTGGATTTATACAATAATGGTGCGACCCATAATAACTTATGCATCTGTTGTATGGTGGCCAAAAGTCTCTCAAAGTATAACTAAGCGTAAGTAAGCTATGGTTCAAAGAATTTCCTGTATAAGTATATATGCCGAAAAAGGTACAGCTCCAACGAATGTAATTAAGGCAATGTTGGAATTGCCGCCGTTGGAATTAATTGTTAGCTTAATGGCTGCAATTTCAACTTTACGTATGAAGAGCGATGCCATTTGGTATAGCGTTAGGCCGAACATAGTGCATAACAGCAATCTGCACCTAGTTAGCATGGAAGTTTGGGCAGCAGAAATGACGATGGAACGTATGAGTAGAACAAAAATAGTAGAAAGATTGCATCGGAAACTCATTGTGAAATGCGTTATATACAATGAGTGTATGGAGAACAACATCAGCATTTTTACTGGTGGTCTTATGTTCGAGCAAGGAGAGCAGAGGCAGGTGTATACTCAGCTGAGATGAACCTGTCCTGTGTTCTTGTTTGGGGAAGTACGTCCCAATTTATTAGGCAAAACTGGTTGGGATGCTGCATGCGTTGATTCATCTGCGGGAAAGTTGGGTCTGGTGCTGGCATATGTTTCAAAATTTAACAGGTGTGCCTCGGTTAAAGAGGTAATGTTGATGTGAATTAAAGGACATAGAGACACTGCTCAGAATAAAGCAGCAGACCAACTAGCAAAAAGTGAATCAGCTGTAAATTTCTGTAGACCAGAACCAAAAGTAGCGCTGGGGAATAACCCAATGCAAGCGAAGGTCCCTTAATAGCTTAAGTCACTCATCCCTAAAAAGGTTGAGGGCGCTTACTGCATGCAGATAGGTTTAAAGAGCCCCTTGGCAGAAGGCCAGTAAGGTAATCAGATATAATAGAAGTATCTTAAGCTGGATAACGCAGTTGCGTTAGTGGCAGCCAAGATGAAAATCGAAGAAAGTTGATACTTGCTGACTGTGCCTGGAAGAAGCGGAGACGGTAATGCACATTGTGTGAAAATGTTCAGCACTGTTTAGCATAAGACATAGGACCACGGGCAGAAACAAATGCTAGCAATTGCTAGAGACTCCGCGATGAGAAAGAAGGTCTACAGCTACCAGTCGACAGTCTAAAATCACTAAAGCCAAGAGTAAAAGTTGGTGGTAGCACGTCACTCAGTGAAAGTAAGGTTGTTGTAAATCACTAATCGGTTGCCTTAATCATTGAGTATGAAAGAGGTCCGTAAAGGGGATTAGGGAAGTGGTCTACTTCCTTATTCCTCCTAAATTAATAACAATACAAATAGCTAAAATTAAATTCTCATTCATGAAATTAATATTAAGCTTAAGAATTTGACTTTTTATTCAACAAAAAACCTAATAAAATAAAACAAAAAAAAAATATTTTTTTTTCAAGAAGGAAGTCTTATTATTTTAAAAAGGAAAACCTTTTTTAAAAAATCAAGAATAAGACTAAGGATTTTTATTAGGTATTCTTCTTCTTGTTTTTTTTAAGGTTTTATTCTTGATATTATTAATCTATCGAAAAAAAATTACCAAAAATTTTTAAAATAAAAAACTTTTTAAAAAGTTATTTACACCCAATTCTGTTTTTACACGGTTTTGAATTAACATGGTTCGAGAATAAAAAATAATTTTTTTACACGATTTTATTCCATTTGATTTAAAATCATTTGTAAAATATAATGATTTTCTAAAATTTAAGTTTTGCGAAATATTTTTATATCAAAAATTTAGAGGACTTAAAGTTTGGCGCATACAAGCATTTTCACTTGTTAGAGCAATTGAAATGTGTTAATATTTTGTGAACTATCAATGCATCTCTAAAAGAAGACCTCGAAAATTACAAATAAAAAACTACAACGTAAAGCCATTTCTTTAGAAAACAAAATTTAAATTTTAGATCGCCTTCGAAATGGAGAAGGCTCAACATTTCTTAGCAAAATGTTCGGTTTAAACGAAGCTACAGTAAGAACGTTGTTTTCTGAAACGCAACTATCTGTTAAGTCTTCATCATACACTAAAGATGCAAATAAACGGTGCAAATACACATTTTTGTTCTTAAAAAAAATTCTCGCTTTTCACTAATTTTAACAGGTTTTAGAGATAAGAGAGATTTAGAGATAACCAATCACCTATTTTTGTATATGATCAATGTCTTTTTTTACACGTTTTTTTTACACGGATTTTTCTTGAACCAATCTACCGTGTAAAAACAGAATTAGGTGTATAAAGCTTTTTTGGCATCTCCTTTGAATTTTTTTTTGCTCACCAATCTTTGATTTCTTTCTACTTTTTCTTTCGTTTTATGATGGCGGCTGTCTGACATTTTGCCTTCATATTATCCTCTATTTTACCAGTGGGTGGAAGGTCGTAGGGCTTCTTCTGATGGATTGTCTGGAGGGAGTTTTTAAAACCCGAAAAACCATGGTGAAATGTTTTTCGTCCTCTGCCAGGGATCCAACCTGACACGCACTTAACCACTAAACCAAATGTATATTTTATGTTTTAACAAACAGTTTCTATGTTGATTTATATAAACGCAATAAAAAGAAAGTTAATATAATCAAGAATATATCCTTATTAAGAAAATTAAAAAGAGGATTTACGCATTATCATTTAGGAACCTAATGAAATCAATCAGGACAACCTTTTTGAAAAAATCTTTTAGGTAGCTGGGTGAAATTAATAAGAAATCCATTTTTTATACAATACAGAAGAAATCCTTATAGCATCAAAAATTTTTTCTCTATAGTTTGTTTGTTTTTTTTTGCTTCAAAAATTAGTTAAAAATTGTGAATAACAAGTTTTCTTATTGATTTAATGGGATTCTCTTCTTGATAAAATTAAAAAGATTTACCATATGAAATTAATAAGGAATCCCTTTGGAAATATCTTATTTTCTTTCCGCTGGCATACCCCTTAGCAAAAAACATTTCATACAGAAAATCTTTTTGATTCTATTAAGCATTTTTGGCTCTCTGTAAAAATTATTAAAGCCTGCCTTTAACCATAGTTCTTTGAAATAGCTTGCTGGTATCACGTTAATACTACAAACACTTCAAATACATTTTTATTACAAGTTCGCAATTAAAAAAAAAAAACTTATTTAGTTGCTATCATCCCTTACCATTGCTTTTAGTTATAAATTTAGCACTCATTTGAAAACAGCGGGAACTGCAATTCTTTAGTTTATTTTTTTTATTTTAAAGTTCATAACTGCTGTTTTGTTTGTAGTCTTCTTTAATAGAAATGCCAACAAAGTCTAAAGAGTCTGCCAAAGTGGTAGACAGACAGCAAACAAAAAATATTTTCATTGCAACGGTTCACCAGTTTATGGTTGACATTAGATAGAAGAAAAAAATTTAGGAAAAATTGCAAACACACAAAAAACTCAAGTTAAAAATCTAAAAACTAAAAAAATGTTTTTGTAACCTTTTTTATTTTCGTTTTTCTTTGAAGTGGAGCTGTTTATGTAGGTGGCAAGAACCTATCTAGTTTATGCATAAAGGAACCAAAAGCATTAAAAAAATCTATCCTCAACCATTGATGTTGAAACATTACAAAAATAAAACTATTGATTGGCTGACGCCATGCCATGCCATGCCACGCTATGCCAAGCCAGAGACTTAGCCAAACTTCTAGCAAGGAAAACAACCAATTTGTTGCTTTAACTTCCGGCTAAAACAACAAAGTAACTAAGTAGATGGGTTAGTACTTGGATGGTGGAGTTCTTCATAGAAAAAAAAACAATAATAACACACGTACTTGACTCTTAGAATTGTTTGTGCAACATTAATGTTTGCCAAAAGTGTTTGTTTCCTATGAAGGTAGATTCATTATTTCTTTCTTAACTTTTGAAATATGATAACGTTGATGTTTTAAAAGTTATAGAAGTATTTTCGTTAAATTGAATTATTAAAATATTCGTCTGTTTACTAACAGCTCGCTTATATCAATGACAGTGGCAACAGCAGCAGCAGCAGTACAACTATATGCATACCTGAATTGAACTGTTTCATAAGTAACACTTGGATCAGTTTTTGCATTTTAGCGAGGTAAAAAGGATAGCGAATAAAAAAGAGTCTTCATTGTGAGCTCCATATTGTGTAAATACTCTTCAACTTCCGCTAGAGTACTTTGTTGACTTTTCCCTTTTTTCTGTTATTGTTGCAACAATGTTTAGTGAAGTTGCTTGTTTTTGTTAGTTAGTTCTTTTATACGTTCGCCGCTTCGTTCGTTTCATCCTTCATGATACTTTCGTCAATATAACTTTTTCAATTTTATTTGTAGATGGATCTTTGTTCTTTCGTTGTTTGTTTTGTTTAGTGGCATCATCAACATCATCCTTATTGAGGGTTTTCTTCAAAATTCGTTACTTCCAAAAATATATATTTATTATTACGATGATTTTCATCTGTTTAAGTGATTGAACAGTGGTACAAAAGGATAAAAAATCATATATCTGGATCATACTAGACTTATTATTATACTGCACATATTACACATTACGATGTTGTGTACCAGATTATTTATTCCTTTTTGGATTGAACGTTAGATTGGCTTCGATGACAATTTTGTGAGATTTTTTTTTATTTAAACAACAATAATCAAGCATACATTTTTTTGCTTTAATAACTGGGTTTTGGGCAATCATTACGTTTACTTTCGGCTTTCTTTCTCATCACTAAACCTGCTTAACTTTGTTCACCATGTCAATTTTTTTCATTAGTTGTCTGCACGCAAAGAAAAAACATGGTTATTTTATGGTCACGGCAACCACAATATGTTCTCTGTAACAATAGATGTTTGCCTTGAACAAATTATAGTTATTTAAAACAATACTTTGATCACGATAAATAAGTTTTTTGTTAACAGTTAATCATTCAATGGTTATACGCACCAAAAAAGCAACATGGTTGATTTGAAACATATTAAAATTCAAACCACAACCAAATTATTTCTAATATTTAAAAATTATAACCATAATATATTATTATTAAACATAGTATGTTAAGTTTGACTAAAAATAAACAAATAATGTTTGGTTTTAAAAATACATATTTTGGTTTTCACATTTTTTCAGTTCAGAAATATGTGTGTAAGCTATCGGTTCATCTAAAGCCGTAAAAACATTAAAAACATATTTGTTGTCAACAAATAAATTTGTTTTTTATTATAAATAATAGTTTTTAATTAATAATATCAAACACATAAAAAGGTAGGCAGAAAATATCAAAATATGTATGCAAGTCTAAAGGGAAATATTCGTGTATTTGTTTTTTATTATTTATAAATATATTCATACGTTGTCACATATAACCATTTACATGTTTCAGATTATATTATAGTATGTTTATATTATAAACATAACTATGATTGTATTTTACAATTTTACAACGTTCCAACGACAACAATATTATTTTTATATATAACCATATAATTCAACCAATACATGTTGCTCTTAGATTATGGTTACCTCAACCATGTTTTTTCTTTGCGTGTGTCTGTGGTCCTTATCGCAGGCTCCTGCCGGCACAGCCAATATAATACACGCATCTACTGGGTTTTTTTATTTTAGTCTAATGATTTTTGAAATTTTTAACACTGTATCCTGTAAGCGAATATAAACTTAAATTACTTAGATTGTCTCTTGGAATTTTTTAGGTCATCTCCTCGTTCAACACAAAAATATCTTATTCCGCAAAAATATCTTATTTACAAGAGAAAGTGGCACTAAAGCAGTGATACTACGCCGATTTTTTTTTACCGATTTAAAGGTACTGCCTACTTTATGGCATCTTTTTGAAAGCGGTATATTTTAAAAACTGTTGCGCAACGTATGGCGCTGTTTTATAAGAATGGAGAAAATATAAATTGAAAGCGGGATATTTTAAACGCAGTTGAGCAAAGGATGGCGCTGTTTAAAAATAATGATAAAATATGATATTAAATTGATTAGATTTGTTTCGCCAGTAAATGAAACTCTGTTGTCATTTCGGATTGATAATAATGTCTTCGCATCGAAACGCCAATCGTACCAAACCAACAGCCGGTGACGACGGTTTTCACCGAAAAGTATGACAACAGACAAAATCTGAATTAATAGCGGGATATTTTAAACACGATTGCGCATTGAATAAAATTTGTATTTGATTTGTATAATTACTTTGTGCAAGCAAAGAAAAAACATGGTTGAGGTAATCATAATCTAAAAGCAACATAGTATTGTTAAATTATATGGTTACACTTAAACCATATTATTGTTGAATATCATAATATTATGGTTAAATTAAACGATTATAGTATGGTTAAAAAATATAAAATGTCATAGAAAACTTTTTTATTTTTTTCTTTAATTTATTTTGAAACATACATTTTATTATACATACATAGTACATAAATACAATTTTGAAATAAAACAGAAATTTCTTAAGAACGTGAACGTTGCCTCTTTTTCTAGACAAGGCCAACAAATAAAGCACTAGAAATATCACCGACGGCACGCCATTTACGACCAAAACCAGGCATTAACATTTCACCGTTTTTTTCAATGCACATGAGGTACAAAAGTCTTAATATTTTTTCCATTTTTAAGCAATTAAACTCTCATGCACTTACGAATAGCAGAATTAGGTGGTTTGGCTTCAAAACCAACTTTTTCTAGTACAATTATTTTGGTATGGGAAGCACCACTAAAAGGATTAGTCTTGGTTCTTGTACCTAAATGAGCCTTCTTGTAGTTTTTGCCAGCCCAACGTTGATCACGATCATGTTTTTATCAGCGCGAATACAATATAATAAAAATATTCATTATTATTACAACGATTTTTATTATTATTACAACGAGTTTTGCTAATTTTTGTATCAATGAAATCGACATGATGATTTCAATGATAGACAAATTAACAAAATGTAATACTTACTTTATATTGTAAAGATTAATTAAACAATATTTAGTATTTTTTTCATCCTTATTTTTAATTTAAATTAATTAAATATTTATCTATGTATGTATACAATTTTCCAAATATAAATTATTACATTTTTTTACTATTTTTATTTTTTAAGAAAATATTTTTTTTTCTATTTTCAAAGCCGATGATTAAAATCAAACAATTTTTGGTTACATTTAAATATCTTAAAATATATTATTTTTGAAATATATAAATATATTATTTTTGAATGTTTATAAAACTTTGGTTGTGGTTTAAAGTTTATCAAAATTCTAGAATAAGAACCAACCATATTAAATTTTTGGGTGTAGTAACCATTTAATAATAAAATCTTTATCAAAACTTGTTTATCGTGACCAAAGTAATGTTACAAACAACTAAAATTTGTTCATCACAACCAAACATTGTTACAGAGAACATAATGTGATTCCTGTGACCATACCATAACCATGTTTTTTCTTTGCGTGTGGAATTACCTTGTTATTAAAATAGATCAACACCTTTACAGAGCTTTACAATAATTTTTAGAATTTTGTATAAATTTTAGAATTTTATTCAGGGATGGGTACCTTTATATAACCTAAATACATAGGAGTATTAAAATTTGGTGGGTGTGGATTATTTTCAAAGCAAAATCGAACAAAATATCATCTGGACGCACACAACGGGTGTGGGCAGAGCTAGTTAATAATAAAACTAAGTATGTTTCACTTAAGCACTTACAGCTAAAAACCGAACTACAAAAACTTGCACTATAAATTATATTTACCAGTAATCATATGCCACCACTGTTGCTGTATCAACAGCGGCAGAAGTTTGCATTTATCTCTGTATATAATACTTCTGTTATTTTCCAATGTTTATTATTTTTAGAAAATTGTTCTATAACATTTTACTATTTCGCGGTTGTTTTTATAGAAAACAATATTATTTGCATTCAATTTTGTACATTGTGTTCATCCAAAGAAACTAACATCTAAACACATTTAGTTGGAAAACAAAAGCATTCAAAAAATGCTCCACTTGAACTAATAAAATTTCAATTAACTAAATAATACTATGCAAATGCATGCACAAATTATAAAATTAACATAGTAATAAAAATTAATTAACTGCTACAACTAATTTCTAAGCTGTCAAATAAAATTAATTTACAATTTATTTTCATACACATTTTGTTGTTGTTGTTTTTTTTGAAAACCACCACTAAATTCTAATGCACACCCTTCAATGAAAAACATGCTTAAAATTCTGTTTATATTGCAATGGAGAAAAAAAGTTGCTTTGTATTCGATAAATATTTTCCTATAATCAAAAATTCCAAACTTGTTTTTTAGAAATGCTAAAATAAGCTAAAATCAACTGTAGCGAAGGAAAATATCCTGGGGTGTTAATTTTTATATATTGATATCCCGGTGGGCAGAAACTTTCGTTTACCTCCTGCTGTGTAATTTAAACTTAAAGTCTAAACGTCATTATCACTGGCATCATTATCAATTGATTTGGACATTTCGTTGCCACGTACATGTCAGTAAAACTACGTTTTTTTTATTGCATCTCTGGGGATTTTAAATCAAATTGTCACCCTCTTTATATTTTATCACACACAGATCCACACACACACACACCTTCACAAACATTCACACATGTTTTTTTATATTTATTTATGATGCGTGTATCAATGTATGAGTATATTCACTGACCATTATTGGTCAAGTGGTATTTAAAATTTGTTGTTCACATTTGGTTTTTGATTTTGCCATATGGGGACATTTATTATTTTAACATTTGATTGACATGTTGTGCGAGTGTGTAAAGTAAATAAGTAGTTGACCTGTTAGTTTTGGAATTATTAGGGCAATTCTTTTTTCATTTGTATGTAATTATTTTACATCACAGTTGTTAAATATTTATTACTTTTCGGAGTTTAAATTTGTCTGCTACAAACTATTTATTTTAAGAGCTTTTTAGAATTCCACAGATAATTGAAAATAAATATTTAAACAAATAATTCGTTGGAAGTAGTAAAGTGTGCGTAAAAATAAAATATGTATAGCACTAGGCAAGCAAGTAAGTAGAGCGATAACACAGTGCAACACGGAAAAAAATAACCATATACGGACACCACTACGTGATAAAAGGCCAAAAAAAAAAGACCCCTGTCTCCCAGTTTTGCCCAAAGTACTCTAGGTTTTTTTTGTGGGCCCTCAAAGATGTGGGGCCTCGATGTCATTTCTGCAAAAAATGACCATTTACTCAAGCTCATATTTTGCAAACCGTTTGAAATTTTGATATACTCTCTGAGGTAAAGTTGTAGCTCTTGTCATAAAGAACAAAAATTGTTAACATATAAAATCAAAAAAACTTCATCTTTAAGGTCAAAATCGCAAAAAACTTTAAAAAATTCAATTTTTTTACTTTTTTCTCTTGTTCAGGTCCATAGGTAGCAAACCGTTCAAAATTCAAGGAAACAATCAACTACAAAAATTCAACTTTCTAAAACATATGAACTTCCTAGGAATGATTCTTACCACCGTTTAGGTAGCGCTTAGGTAGCCGCAAAAGTGAAAAATTTCCCGAAAATTTTTAAATTCATTTTTTGCCATGACTTAAAAAATTACACAGTGTGTAATCTATCAGTCGGGAAGTTGTTTTCACTCTGGATGTTTTCACTAAAATGGGTTGTAACTATGGGCGATAAATTAAGTTACAATATAATTGGGGGATTCACATGGTACGCTAACCTGTTATATTGTTAAAATTATTGTGGTGTTTCAAACAAAAAATTCCAAAATTAATAATAAAATGTTTACTATATTTATTGTTTTGTCCATGGTATAATAATACAGCTAAAACTGTTAGAACAGCTGTTTAAATTTACTTATCTGAAAATGTCAAACCTTGTATAAAACTCCGTTTGCGCACTTAAAATGTAGTAATAATTTCAAAAAAAATTTTTTATATTACTCAGTGCCTTGAGGACTAATTGCTGTATTTTATTCAATACTTTATTTAACTTGCAATGTTTAGTTGAAGAAAATAAATAAATCAGTCAACTGCGAGTTAGTCTCACACACGTATTGTGTCGTATTATGTTTAGTACGAGTTTAAAAATTCAAGTTGTTAATTTTATGGGGTTAAACTTATGGGGCACCCTTTAATTTTAAAATTAAAGTAATGTACGTGAAAATTGCATCATTATTGGAAAACCCTTTAATTTATTATTATTTGTTATAGCGGCCATGGTAATACACTTACTATGAGTATAGCAAGAGTCTACCTGTAAAAATAATGCAATGTCACTAACGGATCATCCTTTAACTTTTCGGTATAGTTTTTATACTTGTTTATATATCAAGGTTAGGTTAGGTTAGGTTAAGCAGGCAGCTGTAGTATACAGCTCACTTGGGTCCACGTATTGGTCCCTTTGTGTTACCTGCGGAGAGGAAGAAATAAAAGTAAGAGTAAGATTGGGGGGTGTAAAGAAAAGAGAGAGATAATTTAAGAAAAATATAGTGTAAGATAGCATATTGGCCGAGACAGCAAACAAGCGTTTTCATGCCTCGCCGAGTGGGAGTGGGTTGGAGAACCAGCCGCAGCTCCTCAGAAAAGAGTTTATTCTTCTTGGTTCCAGAAGTGAAACACAAGTTAGGCTCCCGAAATACCGTTGTCCAAGATTTTGAAGTCGTTGATATTCCAGTGCAGGGCATAGGCAGAGGAGGTGAACGACCGTTTCCTCCTCTTCCTCATCTTGGCAGCTTCTGCAAAAGTCGTTGTAAGGGAGGCCCATTCTTCTTGCATGGGCTCCGAATAGACAATGCCCAGTGACCGTAGATATAAAGTCACGCAGTTGTGTTTTCGGCATCCGAAGTAATGAATCCGTCCTCTTCTGATCTAGTAAGGGCCAGATTGTCCTTGCCGTCAGACAAGTAGACTCATCGGACCATCTGGCCTGGGCCAGGTCATAAAGAGCACGGTTTATTCGTTGCCCGCATGCAGAGAGGGGAATGCCACAATAGACGTCAATGGCGCCATCATGAAGCAGAGTTCCCTTCTTTGCTAGTTCGTCAGCAACATTGTTGCCTGAGGTAGTCCCATGTCCCCGCACCCATTTAAGGGTGACCGTTGAATTTTCCGCCATCGCATTTAAGGATGTCCGGCATTCCAGGACGAGATTTGATGTGCTGAACACACCTTTTAGGGACATAATGGCAGCTTTACTGTCGGTACAAAACCAGATATCCCTATTCGATATTCTGTGATACCTTAGCCAGTTTGCCGCTTTTTTGATAGCAGATATTTCTGCTTGTAGAACATTACATTCATTTGGGAGTCTGAAACACATCTTGATTCCAAATTCCTCTATATAGACCCCACCTCCAACTCCCACCTCCCTTTTGGAGCCATCTGTGAACACGCAGAGTGAGCCAGGGGGTGGTGGGTGGCCCTCCGTCATGTCGAAATCGAAGTTTCGCATGAAGAAGGGTTTTGGGATGCAGTAGTCTATGAGTCCGGGGATAATATTCGTGATTCCCAGGATACTGGCATGGCCCCACAGTCTATGGTTCCATGCACCTGTGACATTCAGTCTAATGGCCGTTCTTAGTGCAAGCTTCCTGGCTAGCTGGTCAACTGGTAGCCAGTTTAGCATAGCAAAAAGTGCCTTCGTCGGCGTTGACCTAATAGCTCCTGTTATTAGGATCGCCATATTACGCAATACTTTCTCTATAATAGAGATATTTGCCCTAGTATCTAGTGCTTTCCACCAGACGATGATTCCATAGAATAAGGTCGGTTTGATTACCGCTTCAAATAGCCAGTTCGCAATTCTCGGGTTCATTCCCCAAGTCTTGCCTATGGCTTTTTTACACACATATATTGCTGTGATGGCTTTAGACGCTCTAGCCTGGATGTTCATTTTCCAGGATAGTTTACTGTCTAAGATTATGCCAAGATACTTTGCACTATGTGCTAGAGTTAGTGGTATTCCCCTCAATACGGGTAGCCTGAAGGGTGGGAGCTTGTATTTTCTTGAGAATAGTACAAGTTCAGTTTTGGCTGGGTTTACACTCAGTCCACACTGTTCTGTCCAGGTGCAGATCATCTTGAGTGCCGCCTCTAATCTTTGTGTGATAATATCAATATGGACACCAGATACTGCCACCGCTACATCGTCTGCGTATGCGACAGTTTTAAAATTCATCGAGTCCAGATCTTTGAGCAACTTATTGATTGCTATATTCCATAATAGTGGGGACAATACTCCACCTTGTAGTGTGCCCCTTCCCGCTGTTTTGGAAATGCTCGCTGAGCCAAATGTAGACGTTATCGTCCTGTTACTTAGCAGGTTCGTAATGAACCTGATGATCGATTGGTCAATCCCCAGTTCTCTTAGAGATCGGGTTATTGCCAACGGTTCGATGTTATTGAAGGCTCCCTCAATATCCATGAAGGCTACCATTGTGTAGTTTTTATGCTCTAGCGACTTCTCAATATGTCCCACGAGCGAGTGTAATGCTGTCTCAACAGATTTGCCCTTCGTAGGGCAAATATCAAACAAAATTTTAATTACTGTGTGTAAATTTGTAATGTCTGCCTCCTACAGTTCAAGAAATAAAGACGTAAATGCAAATAACACGTTACTTTCTAAACACCCTATAAGTTTTAGTATCTGGTGATATAGCGGTCATAGTTATACACCTCCTGTGAAAATTTCAAGAGTCTACCTAGTATGGTTCAAAACTTAGGCCATATACATGCATATAACGTCACTATCGGAACAACCTTTAATTTTTAGGTTTATTTTTTATACTTGTTTACATCGCGAACTAAGTTTTAATTACAGCTTGCATATTTTTAGTGTATTCCAAATACAGTTCAAGAAATAAGCACATATTCGTGAATAACACCTCTCTATCGGAACACCCTCTAAGTTTTAGTATTTGTTGCTATACCAGCAGCAGCTATACATCATCTGTGAAAATTTCAAGAGTCTACCTATTTCGGTTCCAGAGATAAAAGGCGCTGACAGACGGACGGACATTGTAGCGAAAACAATAGGGCGACATTTTTACCCTTTGGGTGCGGAACCCTAAAAATATGTATCTTTTTAAGTGAAAATTTCAAGAGTCTACCTATTTCGGTTCCAGAGATAAAAGGCGCTGACAGACGGACGGACATTGTAGCGAAAACAATAGGGCGACATTTTTACCCTTTGGGTGCGGAACCCTAAAAATATGTATCTTTTTAAGTGAAAATTTCAAGAGTCTACCTATTTCGGTTCCAGAGATAAAAGGCGCTGACAGACGGACGGACATTGTAGCGAAAACAATAGGGCGACATTTTTACCCTTTGGGTGCGGAACCCTAAAAATATGTATCTTTTTAAGTAAAGTTTTGCAACTAAATTTAAAACAGTTCTCGTAGGCGGAAATTTGGTATTCGGTATAACCTGATGGCAAGAAAATAACGTAGATTTGATGCTACTGCTAGGGCCATATGGAGCCCACTCAATTCTTGACTTATTTAAAGCAGCCATATCGGCTTTACAGCTCGTTAGAGTTATTTCATAAGTACTGCATATTTATTTAGGTGTCCTTGCTATATCTGCAGGGTCCCTGTATATCTACAGAGTTCCTTAATGAAAGCGCAACGTACTCAACAGTCGTCTATTGAAACCCACAATGTAAGGGCGCTTTAGTATAATGACAGTGTGCCCTGGTTATCTTTATATTATGGCTTGTACAGGTGACCAGCCAGGATAACTTTGAAAACTGATCTTATGCAATTTTAATCTTGTCAAAATATATTATTGGAGATTGATCTTTATAAGTTTTAACTTTTAAATTAAATGTCATTAGAAAATATATTAGAGAATTTTTAAACAATTATACCTCTATGTACGGAGTATTAAATATTTAAAAACTTTTCTTAAAAATGCTTCCTATTACATATAATTTATTTTAATTATTTAAAGTAAACGAGTTAAATTATTTTCATTATAATAAATAATTTGTCATACAAATGTTTGCGAACACAGTTCATGTTATTTATATTTTTCTTTATATTTTGGTAAAATATTTTGACATAATCGGACAAAAACATTTTGCTTAGCTTTTTGAATTCGCCTTGCATATACAAACCTGTATTATTATACCATGGTTTTGTCATAAAAATCAGCAGAAAGCTGGTAAGCCGCCTTGTTCGACCCGCCTGCGATATTTTCAAGCCGCTGCAATTTATATCATTTAAAAACTTCTTAAATTTGCAAAATAAAACTAATAACATATTTACTTGAGTATCCACTCGATCAATCATCGCTCGATTAATCGTAGAATTCTAAGTCTATTAATTGCTCGATTAAGAAAAAGTGCAAATTTCGATTGAAAAATAACTCGGACCGATTATATCAGTTAATCGACAATTCGACTAAAATTAATTTCTATTAAGATCTCCAATATTTTACTGATTTTTTACTTCCCATTTGTTTGTTTGGGAATAAGAGCAAAATAATACATATAAACTATGAATTTTTTCATAAATCGAATATGAAGTTTTTGTTGTTTTAGACATGGTTTAGGCACTCGGTACTCAAATTTATGTACACGTTGTTTAGTCACATTTAGACCAAGTTCCACTTTTATTTGCCCACAAGCCATGTGGCTAACTGCTGTATTCTCCGTTTGCTCCCATCATCAGTAGTGCATTTCCGGCATCGTAGTCATTTGGATTTTTCAAGAAATTTGTTTTCGTGTAAAGTTTTTCTTTACGTTCTTCATCTGTTAATTCAATTTCGCATTGAATTTTCCCAAAAATTCAAAATTTTTGATTTGTTTTTCATCTTATACATTTGCTTATCCACTATACTATCTTATCTCTCCACATTATGTGCTGATATGTTGATTTGCCACCAGTTAGAAGACCGATTATGTTTAAATATGCACCGTTTGTTGTATCATTTGTCGACATTTAAAGATAGATTTCATACTGCCTCTTTCATAGAAATCTTGGTCGTTATTGGCGAAAAACTCTAGAAACCGATTTTCACAATCTTCTTTTGATACCAATTTATTATCACTCAGGAAGCTTTGCAATGCAGGAAAAATGAATTTCTTAATTGGTGCCACTTGCGAACTATATGCTGGAAGCATTAAAACTTTCTAATCAAGTTCCATGAGTTTCTGGCGAATACAGACGTTAGTGGCCTAGCCTAGTTGGGCAATTCGGTCTGTTGGCCAATTCAGGCTGCTTTTGGTCAACCGTTAGCTTCAAACGGTTAACAATAGAGGTCTGAATTTAGTGTTTGGCCACACGGAAGCAACTCATAATAAATGATTCCCTTTCAGTCCCACCAAATACACAGTAGAACCTTCCTGGTCGTTAGTCCTAGTTTAGCCATTATTTGAGCTGCTTCAACGCTCTTTGACCCCGATCTTCTTCGCACAGTATTGTCGTATTTGACCCATTTCTTATCCTCACTCACAATTCTTTGAAGAAATGGTTCGATTTCATTCGGTTTGGCAAAAGTTTCGCAGACGTAAATTCGACACACCATGTTTTTTTGTGTTAAATAACATCGAGCTTCTTTGTAAATCCAACTTTGCGCAAATGGTTTAAAACTGTTTCATGGTCGAGCGTTAGCTCCCGGGCGATACTACGACTACTAATATGCCGGTCAACTTCGATTACTTTTTCGACGACGGACCTGCCTGGGCAAGGTGCATTTTTAACATTAAAAATGCCTGAACGGAATTGACGAAACCAAAATGGCACATAATTAGCTGTTACAGTATCGACACCAAAAACACCATTCACCAACTCCTCTTCGTCCATGCACTTCCTACAAAAGTCCGATGTACCGGTGACCTATCTGCTGGTTGTTACTCTAGTAGCGCAATGGCCAGTGAGAGCGCCTCTCACTCAATCTCAGAAAGTTCCTATCCAAGCTCAGAAATCCTTTGGTTTTTGGCGTTTAGCCTGGGCCGAATTGAACGTGAGATTCTGCAATCCCCCTAACTTCCCAAAATAGGTTTCTTCTCCTAGCTTCACAATCAGATATAAACCTATAGTAGTGGCTAATCGGTGGCTTCACTCATTCTACTCTAACTAACACTCATCAGGTAGTCTTTATCTTTGAACCATCAGTGAACACCACAACTCCCTCGTACAGTTTACCAGATCCCATTATGTTTAAGGGTATATAAAATGGGCACTACCGTATATAATGGGCGATTAAATATTAAGGGCCGATGTTGAATGTAAACCAATCAAGTTTTTTTCTACATTTAATTTGACATTCTCAATTTCAGACCAACTCAATTTGAACCATGGAAAGATACATAATCAGAACGGTTTCAAGAAATGGCAAATTTGGATGATCAATTTTCGAAGAAAATCATCTTCAGTGATAAGGCATATTTTCACCTCAGTGGATTCGTCAATAAGCAGAATTGCCACATTTGGGCTAATGCTAATCCAAGAGTGATTGTCGAAAAACCAATTTACCCACAAAGAGTGAATGTTTTGTGCGGTTTATGCGGCTGGCGGCATCATCGGGCCGTATTTTTTCCAAAAGGAAGCCGATCAGTCAGTTACTGTGAATGTTGTTCGCTATCGTGAAATGATAACGAACTTTTTATGGCCCCAATTGGAAGATATGGATGTGGATGAAATGTGGTTTCAACAGGACGGTGCCACTTGCCACACAGTTAATGAAACACTGGCTCTTTTACGCGACAAATTCAATGGCCGTGTTATCTCATGTGGTGGCGATGTCAATTGGCCACCAAGATCATGTGATTTGGAACCGTTGGACTTCTTTCTTTGGTATTATTTGAAAGAAAAGGTGTACGTCGATAAGCCAGCAACAATTCAAGAGCTAAAGGATGAAATAATTCGGCACATTAACGGCATAGAACCTCCATTATGCCTCAGTGTCATCGAAAATTTGTAGCTTCGGCTGGAGATGTGCCGCCATTTGGCCGATATTTTATTCCATACATAATTAAACCATATCAATATTATCAAAATAAAAAGAAATGACAGTAATTTCCTAAATAATTTTTGTTTTATTCAAAATCAACATCGGCCCTTAAAAATTTAACCACCCTTTAGCAGTGTCACTTGTTTATATTACGTTTTAATATTTTGTTAGCTTTTTGTATTAAATATTTTTTATTTTATTGAAAAATATATTTGTGTTTAAAATTAAATATAACAATTTTTTTTTTAAATTCGTTCGCAAATATCGAATGTGACCAATTTAGGGTTAAACAATCTTGTTTTCTTAAGGATCCGATTACTTACCTTTTAAAATAAAAATTGTGCTTCAGTTCAAATAAAACGTCATTTACTATTAACATGTATTTATTAATTTTTCTATTTATTTATGTATTTATTCATTCATTCATATATTTATTTATTTATTTATTTAGATTCCATTTTGTTTAGTTTAATTTACAATCATTTTTAATTTAGATGTTTCTAGTGTCTGTTAAATTTCTCTCTTCATTTAGGGGCTTCTTTCTCGGTTGAGTTAGTTTTGAACATAATACTCGTGTACTTTAATAAATATATTTTTAATTTATTATAATTTTTTTAAAATAATAATTATATTTTAATTTGTGTTTTTCAGCGCATAACATGCACAAGCATGTAATTGCTTAAATTTCTGTTTTTTTTTTAATTTTTATCATTTGCTTTCTTGTGCTGGCAAAACTCTTTTGTTGTTTTATTTTTATTGTATAATACATAATAGATTGGAATAATATTTTATAAATTATTACAAAATATCACATTTTAAGCCTTTTCCATTTAACTGAAAAATATTATGACATTCAAATTATAAAATCGATTTAAATGCAGTCAAATTTTATCTGTAGTAAATGCAACTAAAACAATAATTTCGAAATAAAATTTAATTATTTTAATATTAATTTCAATAATTATTTTTAATATAGTATGTATATATATTTTTAAAAATTTGTTTATAATAATATTTAGTCTCTTATTTGTGTATGAAAATTAATTAAAACACATTTATTTATTTATTTATTATGGACATTTATTGCGTTAGTGCTTTTTTATATAAAGAATTGTAGTTTTATTATTCAATTATTTTGTTTAGCTTATCGATTTAAATGTTAATGTGAATGTTTTTGTAGAGTTTTGTTTTTTAGAAATAAAAATAAAAATAACTGAGAAGTAAAAATTACTGCAAATTTTAAATTTTCATCTAAGTTCACAAGGTGGTTCTACTATACTTTGAACAAAATGACAGCCTTAAGGTATGCAATGTTTGTCTTTTAATGTTTGTGAGCATAATCCAAAATAATTGAAAACCAAATATTAATTCATAAGCACAGGGCGAATCACATATGTATATAAGATGGCATCGCCATCAACAGCTAAAAATACCCACGTGCATATTGTTGTTGGTTAAATGTACGGTTAACGCCAAAAACACTAATTAAAATATCCAACAACTAAAAACACTCCTTCCTTAGCTTTCTTCGGTAGTAATGGGTGATTCAATTAGAGATAATTTTTTCAATAGCCTTTTTTGACAGATCACGTGTTAGTCGTGTCATGCTGTCATGTCATTTATGTTTAGTATTGTTTAGCATTTCATAATGGAAAGAAATACTTACGCCTGAACAACGTTTACAAATCGTTCAACTTTATTACGAAAATTCACGTTCTGTAAGGAATGTGTTTCGTGCACTTCGCTCAACTTATAGCCAACATAATCGGCCTACTAAGCATACTATTCGCAACACTTTGAGACCCAGCATTCATCCAGCAACCTGAAGAGATTCAAGAGGTGCCACTTCATCCAGAAAAAAAAAACGGTTTGGTGTGGTTTGTGGGCCGGTTGGAATCATCGGTCCATATTTCTTTAAAAGTGATGCCGGTGCGAACGTAACCATCAATGGCGACCGTTATCGTGCAATGATAACCGACTATTTGATGCCTGAAATTGAAGCTCGTAACCTCGGCGACATTTGGTTTCCGCCACTTCCCACACATCGCATTAATCAATGGATTTATTGATAGAACATTTCGGTGAGCACATAATTTCCTTTTTCCTGTGGGGATATGTAAAGTCTAAAGTTTATACGGACAAACCCGCTTCGATTCCTTCCTTGGAGGAAAACATTATGCGAGTCATTCGCCAGTTACCAGTCGAAATGCTCGAAAGAGTCATTGAAAATTGGACTCTCAACGAATGGACCATCTGCGACGTAGCAACGGCCAACATTTGATAGGCATAATCTTTAAAAAAATATATGCCAAAGAATGTTATTTCAAATGACAATAAACATTCTCCATTAAATTTTAATTTTCTGTGTTTTTTTCTTAAGAAAAAAAAATTTAAGGATAATTTCGAGGTAAAACCAATTCACATTTTTAATTACTTCGCGAAAGACTGGCTCTTTAGTTATGATAAAATACATATGTGGAACAGCTTCTTCGAAAATTAGTTAGAGAATTTTATCACCTCTATAAATATTTTGTTTATAAAAAACCAAATATTTTATATTTATAATTTGATACGAGGGCAATCCTGAAGACGCAATTGATCACCATTACATCCATTAAAATTTACTGTTTAGTGCGGTATCATCGTTTCTTAATTCTTTCGAAATGCGTAAGGAGCTGCAGTTGCGGACTATTGCGGACAATAGCGCTATCGAGGCATGCTGACCGATTTTTTTTTTTTAAACATCAATGACATTTCGTTTCAACAAGACGACACAACTTACCGTACAGCGAGCTTAACCATTGAAAAATCAATTTGGACACAACTTTATATTCAGAAGTGGTCCAGTTGATTGGCCCCCTCGTTCGTGCGATTAAACACGTCTGGATTACTTTTTTATTGGGCTCTGTTCAGGCATTGCCTGTAATTCGTAGCCGCGGCGGGCTATCGCACCCGAAAAATAAAAGGGTCACAACTAAAAACACTAAAATTTTCAGGAGAGACAAAAACTGTTTATGTGCATAAGCAACACACAACATAAAAATAGACATAACTGTATTTATCCAGTTAAAGAAGATAGTGATGTGAAAGTAGTTAGAGATATGTACTTTGAATTAATTTATGGAAACAAGTCAGTTTTGGAAAATTTTGAGTTGTGACCCTTTTATATTTAGGGTGCGATATGTCTGAAATCATATTTAAAAATTATTTACCAGAATATAATAAAAAAAATTTAACTTCATCAATATTACTGTCTTGTATCATTTTGAATTCCCATGCAGCTAAGGAAACACCCATACGTTAAGACCACAGTGCAAATTGACATGTGGCTCAGGGTCTTAAAAACTAAGACCACAGTAATTTTTCATTTATTAATAATAATTTGAAGCCTTTCTTTTGAAGATTGAAGATTTTATATTATAATTGTATTGTCATAAAAGTTTAAACATACATATTTCGTTACGATTTAAAAGACATAGTTTTCTACTCGTTGCGATTTGACTCAAGTCAAAGCTAAACAATTCAATGTGCAGAATCTGAAGGCTGATCTGGCAGAGAATTTTATTAGGTATCTCAATACAATTTAACTAAGGCAGTTGAGGAAAATCGTGGCTTTCTAGATATTTAAGAATTCTCAGTCATAGCAGAAAACTCGAATTACTGCTGAAATGGTTTCCCTAATGAGGAGAATAAAACGATCTTTTTTTATTTTCTTTTTCAGACTAGCGGCTACAAGACTAAGGCCCATTATTATAACTTGCCTTTAGCTAAAGTTAGGATTTTGTTGGAGCGATAAGTAGTTTTTCGTTATAATAATTAAAATAATGCTCATTGCTATAACTTGTCCTTATAGTACGTGATAGTTAAAAGTGGTTTTTAGCTTATTTTTAATAACGAAAAACTATTTATAGCTCCAACAAAATCCTAATTTTAGCTAAAGGCAAGTTATAATAATGGGCTTAAGTGAATTTAACTTCTTTGTCTCAAACTAAGTATAACAGATCATAATCAGGAAAATATCTTCCTTTTTTGTTTAGTCTTTTAACTATTTGTCTCTAATCGATCTTATTGTTATGGTTTTTGCTTTAGTCGTAGCAAGGCATCAGGTAGCCTCACTACGGAGGGAAAATCTTAAGGCGAAAATTATTAATTTTTTTTTATGTGGATTTTGACAGATAAACTTACAATTTTTCCCCTTAAATGAAAGTTGAACTATCAAACTGCATATAAAAAAAAAATAAAAAAAAAAATAAAAATTTTCTCCTTAATATTTCCCCTTCGTAGTGAGGTTACCTGATGAATATGCCTTGAGTTGTAGAAATGGAAATGAGGAGAAAATGAAAAATAATTAAATACCTTGTCTTTCTTAAAGCTTAAAAGCAAATTAATAAATTATAAAAGGGGTAATTGAATTTGTAACGGATAATATAAATTATTCTGAGCTGATTGCTGACCCCTTACAAAAGAATAATGAATCTGAATGCTATCTTTACTTCAGTTACTTTGAGATTAGATTTATAGACTCATGCTCTAATAAGACACCTATGTTCAGAGGCCATTTGATTTTAAATTATTTATTTTCTACCGCTTAATTAGCTTGGTATAGTTTGCTGTCTACGTAAATGTAAGTATATGTGAGAGTGTTTTACACTTTCCTAACTGCCATCATATAAACTAATATACATATAATATATCATATAAACTAATGTAAATGCAAAATTTTATAATTTTGCCATAAAATTTTATTTACAATTAAAAAAATGTATTTATGTACTTGTACATTCATACTTCATATTTTTATTTATTCATTTGTAGTATGATGGATACTTTTAAATATCTTCAATTTTGTAATTTCTATATTTGTGTGAATTTGTGCATCCTTATCTCTCGCGCCGTTACAAATTTCAGGTTAGTTTTTTATTTTTATTTTCGTTTGTTTTTGTATTAATACTGAATTATAAAGTTGTATTCAATTTTATTTCTTTGTGCTCTAATGGTGCCAAAATACACTTAAACAAAAATTTATTTTTTAGGCTAGGATTTTGAGTGCAGTTTTTCTATTCTATTCTATTATTTTGTTTTCTGTTTTTATTTTTTAACTATTGAGAAGGACGTTTGCTTGTATTCGAAACATGAGTTTAGTAGAAAACAAAGGCAGCCACCATCAATCTTCAATCTGGAAATAAAAGATACAAAATATTTATTTAAAATATTTGTACTAGAAACAAAAATATCAAAATTACAAATTAAGTATAATAAACACATAATTTAATTAAGTACTGTAAAATTATTTAAAGAGCTTTTAATGAAAAGAATACTTAAAACACACTAAATAAATTATAAAATAAATTGTAAGTCAAATTCGGTAAATTTTACATTACATGCGTGATACAATTATGAATCATAGCGGATAAAGATATATTATGACTTCATGTTAAAATTTTAAAAAAAGTAAATAAATCCCGGATAGGGATTGAAAGCAAGTTACCCTAAACATCTATACATATAATAAAATAGTAACTCATTTCCGTCTGTCCGTCTGGCTGTCTGTCTGCTTTTCTTTTACGTTCTCATCGCGTAAAAACTACTGGATTGATTTTAAAAAAATTTTGTGGTATCTTAGTACCCTGATCACAATAGAGATACTTTTTTTCTGCAAAAATATTTTATTTCCAAGATAAAGTGGAGAAATAGGCAGTGAAAATACCTTGTATATCCAGTTGAACTAACCGGATATACATAATTTATTTTTTATAAAGTAAAAAATACATAAATTGATATGCAGCATAGTTTAAGGCGGAACTAAAAACGCCTTCGCCAGTATTACCACATAGCACTAAATCGCCGGCGAAGTAAAATCTATATATAAATAGGCAAAGACAAAACTTTGGATCCCTTTTTCTCCTAAGTTTGTCAACCGATTTTGTTTATTTTTTCACCGGTTAGTAGATATTATCTAGCTTTAGTGCACAGTATATATTTGATTAAAATCGGTTCAGTATTTTAGGAATAAATGGCTCTTTAAATTGCTACCACTACACATGCTAAAAACACACATGTATGTGGTAGCTTCAAGTAAAACCAAATGTGCGTGTTTGTATGCAATTTCATTTTTTTGAAAACAAAAAGAGAACGAGTAATTATACAGTTGTTTCTCTATTTAAATGAGTTGAAAACACAACAACAGATGAGAGTTATTAAACATAATTAAATATGTACAGTGGATCAATAAAGTCTAAGCACAACATGATTTTTAAAAGTGTTTCGCCAGTAACTTTGCATCTGCATAACTTGATAAGATTATTTTGATGCTATTTTCAAGATTGATAGGTTTATTGACCATTTAACACGAAAAATAATTCATATCTTATTATTTCTAATATACAATGGCTTTTAAACTAAAAAATAAGGTAAGTCTATGTAAAAAAAGTTTGGGCACACATGTGAAAATTTTCGGTATATTCGGGGTTTTTGCATGTCTAGTATTTGGTTGAACCTCCTTTAGCTTGGATAATTGCTTCTAAACGTCTACTCATACTTCTTACTAGGTTAGATGTTTCATCAGGAGTAAATTTTTCCCATTCTAAGCGAAGTGCCGCTTTAAGTGATTCTTAGGATGTAATAGGATGTTTCCGTATTTTTTTCTCTAGTAAGTGCCAAATATGCTCTATAGGATTCGTGTCTGGCGATTGCGGAGGGGTTTTTAACTATTTGCAGTGGTATATAAGCCATTCCTGCACAAGATTTGAAGAATGTTTTGGGTCATTATATTGTTAGAACAAGAATTTCCCATTTAAGCCCAGCTTCGCAACACTTGGAGATAAGTTTTCTTTTAAAATATTTAAATAAGAGTGCTTGTCCATTTTGTCGTCTATAAAGACAAGATTTCCCACTCCAGATGACGCCATACATCCCCAAACCATAACATTGCCACCACCGTGCTTCACAGTCTTAATAATATTATTTTCTTGAAGCTCTTTGTTTGCTTTTCGTCAAATTTTTTGTGGACCATCTGAACCAAAAATGTTAAACTTTGATTCATCACTAAATATCACACTGTTCCAGAAGGCTTCAGTGTGATTAATGTGGAGTTTTGCGAACTCTAACCGCTTTTTCTTGTTTATGTCTGAAAGACAAGGTTTGCGACGGGAACTCTTCGATGATATCCAGCTCTGTGCGAGCTATTTCTTAATGTTTGTGGATTAAGGTCTTCACCAAAACTTTTCTTCATTTCCCGACACAATTCTACAGCTGAAATCTTTGGATTTTCAGCCACTGCAGCAACAATGATACGCTCCTGACGAGATGTAAATTTTTTTGGACGTCCTCTTCTCCTCTCACGCTCTAATTTGTTGGTTTTTTCATAATGTTTTATGATGTTTCTTACACTGGTATAGTGCCTCTGTACAATCACACCAATTTCGCGATAGGATTTTCCCTGAGCATGAAGATTTATTATAAATTTACGGACATCTACGGAAATTTCTGAACGATTGCTCATTTTGCTGTTTTCGTCACGAATTAAATACCAAGAATATTTTTTACATTTAAAACTCTCGCTTACTGAGGATGTAACATGTGCATAAACATGAGTTGAAATAAAAAAGTGAAAATTTACCGTTATACAAGGGATTAAAGGGCATTAAGGCAGTACGTGCCTAAACTTTTTTTAGATAGACATAACTAGTTTTAAGTTTTTAAAGCGTTGTATATTAGAAACAATAAGATATAAAATATTTTTTGTTTTAAATGGTCAATATAACTCTCAATCTTTAAAACGATATCAAAATTATTTTATTAAGTGAACCAGATGCAAAGTTATTAACAGAACACTCTTGAAAATCATGATGTGCCTAAACGTTATTGATCCACTGTATATTTGTATGTATGCCTACACATTCCTACATATGTTCACATGTGCAAGAATGACGAAAACATGAAAACATCTTATGTACACATAATTAAATAATTGCCTTTTAAATCAATGCAAGAAATTTGAAACAGTTATTTTTTCGATTTGCATTTGGTTTTAGTTGTTTTGTTTTTGTAAATGCATTTTTTACTCTTCTGATAAACTGAATTTTATTCTGTATGTACATATAATTTCATAATTTGCTTCTTAATCAATGCAAGAAATTTGGAAACAGTTATTTTTTCGATTTGCTTTTGTTTATACGTGTTTTGTAAATGCATTATTTTTCAGCTTTATTTTATTCTTAGCTTCAAATTATTAAAGCCTTTGTTAGGAAGTGTTAATTAAAAGTGTGGTGGTATTTTTTTTATTATTTACCTTTTTAAAATTTTCTAAAGTGTATGTATGTATGTACATACATAATTTATAAAACGTCTTAAACCGATTTAAGATTTTTAAATATTTTTGCCTTTGAATTCAAAGTGACTTTTTTGCATTTGAATTTTGCATTTATTCTGAAAATATATTTTCTTTTTTGTTAAAGAAACTAATTTTTATATTTTTTGAGATGCCACGAAGACGATCAATAACTGGTAGAATGGAGAGACGGCGACGAGCAATTCAATATCTTACTCAGAACAGATCTGGAAATATTAACACCGACAATCTGCGTAATGACAATGAATTGTTAAATAGTTTTAAATGTGCTTTTAATATTGTTCCAAGTAATTTTGTAAGTCATAACTGTGTTCCAATGCACTTAATATGCCGTTTTTGTAGTGCTAAGCATTTTGAGTCTGAAGTAACTCAAAATGATTTAACTTCTTTTACAGCATGTTACCACAAGGGAAAAGTTTCTTTAATGCCATTGTCTTAAAATAGCTTTTTTAAATCTTTATTTAATAATTTGAATTCACAAAACGCGTAAAAGCGTAAAACAAAAAACTTTTTTGAAAATATTCGTGCTTTTAACTCAGCATTTGCAATAGTTAGTATAGAGGCAAAAATTGATAGAAATTGTATGCAAGGAATCTATCATTTTAAAATTCATGATGTGTTTTATCATCGCGTCGGTGAATTGGTGACTGAATGTGGCAGAAAACCATGCTATGCGCAGTACAATTTGATATGAATTACGCACAATTTATTTACTTTTTTTCCCATTTGTTTAATTTAATAAATATATGAATAACATGAATTGCTATTAACGTTTGTTTCATTAAAAAATAATGTGTACTTATGTAAGTATGTAAACTATATAAAATGTGTCAGAAATAAATTTGGTCGAATTTCGACCACGGGGCGAACTCTAGTAATTATAAATAGGCTACACTAGCATCAAACTAATTCGCCTAAATAACACCAGAGGGACTTGCAACACTGTTCTAAAAATAATCGCAACGTACAAGTGCACGTTGCGATTATTCCCTTTCCAAAGGAAGTAACACAGATAATATAGGCATTAATTCTCTTTAAAAAAAACTAAAAACGTAAGGGTCTTTGGTGTTTATTGCTTTCAAAGCAAAATCGAACAAAATATTGCATGGACGCTGACGAAGTGGAGAGAGAGCACAGCTAGTATTAAATAAAAGTATTAAGTTTTGTCACAGTTTTAAATGCCAGGTATCAACAAAAATTGTATATTATTGTATTGCAATACAATCATACAACCGGTACAACAACACACACGAGTTGTGAATTGTGCTTTAAAATGTTATTTTCTTCTTAACATATTTTTGTAAAGAATTCAGTGAAACAATTTTAGTAAAATCATAAAAAAATATAAATCCAGAAAATTCTTAAAAATCCGAGTGTATATACACGCTATATATATACACTAGTGCTGGCAAAGTATTGAGTAGTGGGTACCGAGTACTCGATAATCGATCATTTTTTTGGGTACTCAATATACAAAAGTAGTTAATCGATACTTTTACGGTAGTATTTCTAGAAATAAATTTATAAAAATATTTGAAAACTACAACGATAATTTTTTTCTGCTACTATGTAACCGGAAGTATTCAGTACTATTGAGTACCCAATTGAGTTGTATCGAGTAATTTAAAGTAGTAGAAATTGCCGGCACTAATATACACGCTATTTTCTCAGAAATTTCAACGGACTTGTAAAAAAATAATTTATTGTTTGTGTTCAGTAATAATCAAAAAATCCCATTTGTTTTACTTTCTAAGAACTCTTTTTCGAAAGTGTTTTTCAGTACTCACCATAATGATCATTAAAAATAGGACGTCGACATTCGTCCACAACATTCAACAGGCTGTAACAGGTGGACGATGATAAAATATAACTGGCACATTTTCTATAATGTGTAATATGACATGAGGCAGTCTTAGCATTGTATTCCTAAAATTAAATAATAAAAAAACTAAATATTATTAAATAAAGTTCTAAATAAATTTTCTAAAATTAAATTCTGTATGTGATTTCAGAAACTGTAATTCGCTTCTTATTTTATTTTATTTTATTTTATTTTTTAGTTGAACAATAATGTTTTCAAATGAACATAAATTATATTTGAAAACCTTCTGTTTATTTCATTATTTTGGTTATTTAGAAATTTCATTACAAAATGTAAATTATGTAAATTAATTTACTTTATGAACTATTTAATTTTCTTCTTTTCATGCTTTGTTTTGGAAAACTCAACATCATCATCAAACAATATTGTTTTATTGTTCTAACAAGTTGAACGTCATGGAGTGTAGTCGTAGCATTCATTTCATACAGTAATGGTATGAGGATTAGTACTTTGTACTTTAAAAGTAACAGGAAAATAAAAAAGTAGAGAATAAATAAAATAAATAAAGTAAATTTCAAAACTAAACATTGTTATTTATGTTCAAGTTCAATTACAGTATTACATATGTACGAGTATGTGGCTGCGATTGTGTAATACGGAACAAAACATCATTTACAAAGTGGCGCCAAAAGGAATTTTCAACATGAAAAAGGAGTGTTTGTCTATTTAACAATATTTGCGTTGAAACACAATTTTTATAAAAAGTTTGCAAACGCTTTTGTAATAGGGTTTGTTTTTAATGAAATTAAAAAAATCTATTTGTACTATGCATTCCATCTACTCTACTCATTGAATAAAATATAAATGGCTGATGGTTAACATTTATAAAGTATTTCGCTATTCACTATATTAACAATATTGATGGAGATAATGATGCAGACCCCAAACTTTAACTGTCCCTTTGGGAACCCCCTTTATATTTTTCATACTCGATTTACAACTATCCTACGGTCTTTCAATGGCCTCTACTCTTAACTCCAGCATCGACTGGTAATTGTAGATCTTCTTCTAAGACAAAGATCAGTGCTAGATATTCAGACACAATGTGCCCTACCGTTTCAGCCTCTTCCAGACTAAGTCTGCAACTTTTTCCTCTCATGATTTTGATAATGGTCATAACTTTTTACTAACGCAGTTATCCAGCTTAAAGTACCCTCCTTGCGCCAAGAGTCTACTCCATTAGAAGAGCCTCTAGTTATTAAACCATTCACCTAATACGAGCTATACTTATCCATATCTTTCGGATTCTAGGTTCCGAGTTCGCATACAAGCCACCAATCTCACTAATGGTTATGCATCCAAAGCAGTTCCAACGTAGACTTGGGAAACTATTGTAAAAGAAATCTGCTAGTTTCCTTGCGGAAACAATACCAATTTACTCCTAATATAGGGGGTTCACTTACTTCACGGATCCCTTTTCAACCTCCTTCGGTCCTTAAGGATTTCAGGCAGCCTATTGTCACCTTACTTTAGTTGACTGATGTGCTTACCCTAGCCTTTACTCTCGACTGCAGTTCAGACTGTCCTCTACTTACTGCCTACCTTCTTCCGCATCATGTTGTCTCTTGCATTTGTGTAAGAATTAGATCCCTATGGCATAATGGTTTAACATGTATCTGCCTATTGTTATCAGCCTTATAATAACCAGTGCTGTGCACTCACGCAATATGTGCGTTACCGTCACAGTTTCTTTCTTTTTTGATTTTGATCTTGGCCAGATGATACTTGAAATCTGAAACTTCCATGACCTGACACTAAAGCGGTTTTCCAGCTAAGGTACTTATCTAAACAACTTTCTCTGATTCGTGCTTTCTGGGATATTGCCACAGAGAATAATATAAATCCGTATATTACTTTCGAGAGCCTTCAGAGACTTACCTCTTGACCAATTGCGAGACTTCATTGTCAAATTTAGAATTCCTAGTAACAGAAAGCTCCATATGCGTTGAAAAAGAAAAAACTGCTATCCAGAGTTGGCTCGACTTAAGTCTTCTAGCAAAGACAAGATCTAAGAGCCGGCTGCCACAATGATAAGTAGGTAAGTCAAACTACTGTCAGTACACTCTGTTATGGCAAGCCATACCACTGTGCCTGTTAGCCTAAGGTAAGCGACAATACCTAACTAGGAGCCTATTTGCCGAGCTACTAACAGAACTCAGTTATGACGAGCCATACCTTTATCTCCGTCCTTCGGTAATAATTCTGCAATAATGGTAATGCAACGTCCTTTTTAATCTATATCTGCCGATAACCAAAAATTTTAGCTGCTTCTCTACCTCATCTCGATTCTTTCTTATTTTTCCGATCCCAGCTTTAGGATTTTAGAACATATAGGCTAAAGTCCCAATTTTAATGTAAAATCGGTCAAATTGAAGAATGTCCATTTTATACAAGGACCATCACATTTAAACGAAATTTGGTTTGAAGTTACGCCTAACTTAAGCGCACCTTATACAAAAATATTAAATTTTTATATATTTCTTAAGAAATTTTTTCTATTAAAACAGAAGATAGATGGTTCTTTTTTATGCTAAAATTCGCAAAACTGACCTAATTTTGGAATCTTTAGATTGCAAGTCGTTGAAATTATTTATAACTCAGAAAATATATAGTCTTGAAATTTTACCGCAATATTTCAGTTTTTTCTTGCTAACTACGAAAAAAAAAATGCTGAAAAATGAACTCAATATTTAAAAACAAAAAAACACTGAAACTTAAAATGCTTATAACTCTCTTATTTTAAATTAATTTACAGATCAAAGAATTATATTGCAGGTATTAACTGGACCTTAAGGACCATTTATAATTTTTAAAAATTAAAACAGAAAAATTGAAGAAATGCCAAGCTCTAAAAGAATTTGCAGGTACGCGGTACCCAACTTTGAGAGAACATAGCGGCGTCCCTGGCACGTGGATGATACCCAGCATCAAAACTTAAGCTCAAATAGTTTAAAAAACTAAATGGTATAAAATTATTTATTTTACTACATTTTATTTATTCAAGAAATTATTTAAACTTAAAAATGGTAAGAAAAGCTTAAGAGCATTTTTACGCTTAATATAATTTAAACCAAGTTACACCTAACAAAAATGTTTAATAAAAATGGGAAAAAGGAATAATAACTGCTTAAGTCAACTTAAGCTTTTAAGTTTTCTTATCCTAAATAACTCATTTATTTGAATGTGTTATTGTTATTGGAAACGTAGAACGAAATATTTCTTAATTTATAAAGTCCTGAAAGAAACAAATATTCTTAACTGCAATAAGAATAAATTAATAAGAACCAGTTATAACATCCTTAAGTGGTTTACTTCAAAAATAAAGAGTAATCAGGTTTTTCTTGTAACCACAGAATTACTAAATATTAAAAATAAACAGATCATTTTAAACGACTTTTGAAAGTGAGAGGCACTACAAATTGGACTAGGATTTCAAAAAAAAAAAAAACGAACAAAAAAATATGAAAATTATAATACATATGCGACCTGATTGATTAAGTATTTTTAAAGCAAAAATTGTTTGACTGTTTTTCAAAAATTATAAATTCAACCATGAAATCCCATCTGGTCACCCCTAAAATATATTATTAAAAATCCCATTCAAGGTGTGGGAAAGTCTGCAATTTTTTTTTTTTTTGTAACCCCTTTTTATCGTTTCCTCATCTTTTGCAGCAGACATTCTTCCTATTATATATCACTATTAAATAAAGATGCAACAGACTTCAAATTAAAGGGTGGTTAGTTTTTGTTCATAAAAAAAGCAACAAGAGCTGCATTTGAAACTATGCGTACTAAAGGGCTTCTATGCACAATTGCTTATACTCAAAAACCAAAAGATGTTGTACTTTGTATTGCAGACAACTGCGTTAAACTTATTACAACATTTGCAATTGTTGCATAAATAATGAACAATGACAACTTCAACTTCTAATATTCATATGATTTTACAGGATATTTTTGTTAATGTGTGTGTGAGTGTGTTTTCATTTTTAACCTTAAAAAACCCCAAGTTGAAATGGAAACAACCACATGGAAACATAAATTTGTTTTTGTCTTTAAATTACTTTTTCACTTTATGACTTTAGTATTCAGCATGAACGTGAGTGTTTCTGTGGACTTTGTTTTTTTCCTGTATGGTAATATGTCCAATACTACTTTACTTTTACCTCATACAGTAAATATTGCATTTTCATTTTGTATTCTGCAACAAATTGTTGAAATGCAAGTTAATAGAAAGATTTGGGGTTTAAATGTTTTAGTTACATACTAAGGGTGCCTTAAAAATAAAGCAAGATTTTAATTAAATATTAAATTTATATACAAATTAATTTTTGAAGTCAGGTTTCAGTTCGTTTTTAATTCTCGTATTCCTTTATCTGAGTTGGGTTGGTTAAATAGATGATGCTTACAACTAAACACTGCCCAAAGTAGATAGCTACGAAGAATGCTGAAGACAGACGTAGTTGTCTAGATAATGCATTCCATGCTGCTGGTGTCTAAAATAATATTTTCCCATTTTTTCTTTAAAAATTTATCAACTAATTTAAAAAAAATATATTCTTTCAACTTAGAAAGAATTAAAAACGAATTTAAGTCTGACTTCAAAAATTAATTTTTAAGTAAATAAAATAGTTCGCATAATAATTTAAATATTCTTCATATTAAATTCATTTATTTACTAAATGTTACAATAAAATTACAAATTATACCGAGCATAATAACAAACAACCTCACTCGTTGTAGTAGTAAAACACCCAGAATCATTCGGGAGAATCGAACCCACAACCCCCAGACTGATAGACTAGCAAACTACCAGGGCATGCGAAATATTAAATTATTCTCATGTTTTTTTTTTACAAAAATATATAATCGTAAAACATGTTTGAGTATGAAATACCATACTGGACAATTTTATCCATTTTGTTAGCTTCTAGCTTTTCGAAGATTCAGCTTTGAATATTTATTTTATTTTCAATATCTCCTTGTTAACGCAGAACTAAAAGACCCATTTAAAAATATTGGCTGGTTTTTAGTCACATGTTCTCGTAGGTCAATTCTGAGTTCATTAATGAACCATACATGCACTTCCTACCTCGAATCAACAATCTATCTTTACTCAACTTCTTTTCATTTGCCTGTTAATAATTCTATGACAAAAGGAATAACTGCTTAAGTCGACTTAAGCTCTTAAGTTTTATTATCGTGAATAACTTATTTATTTGAATGTGTTATTCTTGAAAGCGTAAAACAATAGAAAGAAATATTCGTAAATTACTAAGAAGTTCGTGCAAAGTCTCGAAGAGATCTGCTTCAAAAATACAGAATATTATATAAGCAGTTTTTCCTTGTAGCCGCAGGAGTGTTCCAAATTTCAATGGCATTTATGTCTTAAAAATTAAGTTTTGACCACTTTTATAAAAATTGCTGGTGATATCAATGACATGAGTTGGGATTTTTGAATTTATTTTGCCAGTAAGTGACATTCTGACTGTCATCATCATGACTGTCTCGCCCACCGTACCAAATAAACAGAGTTATTTTAACCTCCAATTGTTCACGAGTTGTTGGGTGGGTTGTCAGCATAACACATAAACTTACCGTAAAACAAAGCAAATAATCAGGAGACCTTAAATCATACCATTTTAGAGACCAAGAAACAGTTATTATATTATTATACTAGCAGAACTCACCAAGTCGTGGGCGTCCTGACAATATTTAGCTCGATTTTGATCTGAAAATATTCCACACCAATTAAAAGACTCTTACTTTTATAGTGCTTCAGTTATGATTTATGTATTTACTTTATATAAAGGTACCCATCCCTGGATAAAATTCTAAAATTTATAAAAAATTCTAAAATTAAAAAAATTATTGTAAACCTCTGTAAGAGGCGTTTAAAATATTTTAATAACAAAGCAATTCCACAAAGTAAAAATACAAATTAAATACAAATTTTATACAACTGGCGCCATCTATTGCGCAGTAGTTTTTAAAATATCCCACTTTTAAAAATAAAAACGTGAGTTGAAAAAATAAACGTGTTGAATATAAACGTGTTGAAAATATCCCAGTTTTAAACCGAAAATTTCAGTACCTTTAAACCGGAAATTGCGTTTTCGCTGCTTTTCTCCACTTTCTCTTGGAAATAAGATATTTAAGTGGAAAAGAAGTATCCTATATTGGGATCAGGATAATAAGGTAAAATCCATCCAGTAGTGTTTAGGTGATGCGAACACAAACGAAAAGCAGACAGACAGAAATGAGTTACTATTTTATTATATGTATAGATTATATTATTATAGAAAATAATATTATTGCCAAAACTACATCTCAATAAATCGATGATTTTGTTGAGACGTATGGCATGTACATTGTGGATATATGAAACTGCAGTTCCTAACTCATTTCGAATGAAATTGGATTAATGATGCCATTAGCTGTCAATTTACAGCAAACAATTAAACTTTGTGGATGTTATGGTGTCTCATTTATTTGCCTTCGATTGTTCTCACTCTATAATCGGCAATTTTACTTGTTAGTGTATTTAATCAAAAGCGATCTTCATCATTAAAATTAATTGTGGATCAGCTTGCTTGTTCACAGAACAATCAGCAAACATACGAAGCAATTGATGGCCATTAGCCTTCAATTTTGGAATAAACTGAATCTTGTATAGGTGTAAAGGAAGATATGTACGCAATATTTTCTATGCGTTGAGCGTATAATGTCGGTGGATTATGCAAATGCGATTGTTTTCTCAGTACGAACATTTCTTTGACTTAAGTCAACAACAAGATCATTAAAGTGCGTAATACTTCATTATTTTATAAATTTATTTCATTATTTTATATTTTATAAATTCGTCAAGCAGAGTACTGATTATTAAATTAACTGCCAGTTTCTCAATGTCGTACAATTTCTTTCAAAACAAACAAAAACAAATTTAAAAATATTGAATATATTTTTGAAAGAAAAAATTCTTTCGACATTGTGAGACTCTTAGTAAGATTCCACAATTTGGAAACATTGTGATATAGGTGATGAATAGAAACGAAGAAACAAATTGCAGTTTAGAGTTCGTTATCCTTATTAGTAGTTATAGGGTATATTGTAAAGGAAGGTTAGGTTAGGTTAAGCAGGCAGGTTGTATAGAGGGAAGAAAGAGAATAAGATAGCTCACTTGGGTCCATTATGTTGGTCCCTTTGTGATACCTGCAGATAAGAGGAGGGATAGACAGAGAAAATAGAAAACAAATTTTAGACTGAGAAATTAGAGAAAGAAGTAAAAGAAGTGAGAAGTTAGAGAAAGAAGTGGGTAGAAGGTGGGAAGGTGCTAGCCGTGAAGGCACTATTGGCCGTGACATATGTCGATGAGCAACTATGTCACTTCAGTTTTGGAGAGGGTTGGAAAACCATCCACAGTTCCTTAATAATTCTTGCAAAAAAAAAACCGACTTCAAAACAGACAAACTTAAAATCATGTTTCTTAAAGACGGTAACTATTGCGACACCCTTTAATTTCCGAATTCAAATTTTATACTAGTTATAGCGGTCGTAGCAATACAGGTTCATTGTAAATTTCAACCGTCTGTCTGTAACGGTTTAAAAGTTTGGTCATATACAAGAAATTACATAAACTATTGCGATACCCTGTAATTTACAATTTTAAATATTTATACTTATTATAACAGATATAGTAATTGACATTCTGTCTAATTGTTAAGTGTTTATCAATAACTGTTTAAAAGATAGGGTCATATATATATCAAATGACGTCACCTATTGGGACACCCTTTAAATTCAAATTTTAATATAAGTACTTTTTAAAGAAGACTTTGTCATACAGATTCTTTTTAAATTTTAACTGTGTCCATATACATCAAATACGTCAACTATTGGGACACCCTTTAATTTCCAATTTTAAATATTTATACTTGTTGTTATACCAGACATAGTAGTGAACATTCTGTCTATTTTTCCAGTGTTTGTCTATAACGGTTCCAAAGATGAGGACATAGTGGTCAAATTACATCAATAATGGGGACACTCTTTAATTTATGGATCCAAATTTTGTACTTGTTGTAATAGCGGACTAAGCAATATAGGTTCTTTGTAAATTTTAACTGTGTATCTATAACAGTTGAAAAGTTTGGTCATATATATTACTTTTACATTAACTATTGGGACACCCTTTAATATCAAAATTCATATTTTACACTTGTTATTTTAGCGAACTTAGCAATACAAGTTCTTTGTAAATTTCAACTGTCTGTCTATAACGGTTCAAAAGTTTGGCCATATACATATATATCAAGATAAACCAACTAATGGGACACCCTTTAATTTCTAATTTTAAATATTTATACTTATTATAACAGATATACTAACGAACATTCTGTGCAACTTTCAAGTGTTTGCCTATAACGGTTCAAAGATAGGAGAATAAAGGTGAAATTAAGACACCTATGGGGTCAACCTTTAATTTTTAATTTTATTTTCTAATTACTTTTTGTTATTGGGAGCTACAGTGATACGCACTTTTTTTTAATTTTAAATTAGTGACCTATAAAGTTCATAATACACGTAAAAAACATGTATGTTGTATGGGGACACCCTTTAATCTTAAAAATTTTAAACTTCTTTTAAAATGGGACCAATCTGTAGCCATAACCTTTCTAATAGTGCAAAAATTTTTAAAATCGGTTAAGAAATGACCGAGTTCTGAAGGCACAAACATAAAAAACCTCCTTCTTTTTTGAAGTCGGTTAAAAATAGAACACAGACATATTTTAAATCTAAAGATTTAAAGATAGCAGATTGTCAATTGTATAAGAATTTACCCAAGGCTTAGATTAAAAGGAGAAAAAAATTTTTTTTTTCTAGTACACAGTTGATTTCCACGACTATGCTAGCATATATGCACTCTTTTCTTTTAAGTTTTTAAAAGACCATCTAGCATTTATAAGGCTATAATTCTTGCAAAAAAAACCGACTTCAAAACAGATAGAAGGGCACCAATTCTAAACTAAAAATGTAAGAAATAATCTGTAAGAATTAGATTTAAACCAAATAAAAGATGCGCCAAAATTAGAGGGAAAAAAATAAAGACTATTGAATGTGAAGCCTCTCCCTATTACTGTTTAAAAGTTAAGTTATTTTCACCAGCATCCGTCTTGTATGGGGACACCATTCAAGTCTCTGTCTATAACGGTTTCAAATATAGGGGCACACAGATCAAATAACTTCACCTATTCGGACACCCTTTAAATTACAATGTTAAATTAAAGACCTGTTGTTATAGAGGACTTGGTCACAAAGATTCTTTGTAAATTTCAACTATCTGTCTATAACGGTTAAAAAGTTTAACCATATATATCAAATTACATGAACTATTGGGACACTCTTTACATTATAATTCCAAATATTTATATTTGTTATCATACCAGAGAAAGTAGTGGACATTCTGCCTAATTTTCAAGTGTTTGTGTTTAACGGTTCAAAAGATAGGGTCATATAGATCAAATTACGAAATTTATGGGGACACCCTTTAATTTCTAACTTCAAATTGTATACTTGCCATAGTGGACTTTGCAATACAGGTTCCTTGTAAATTTCAGCTGTCTGTCTCTAACAGTTCAAAAGTTTGGACACATACATAGAATTATATTAACTATTGGGACACCCTTTAAGTTCCAAATTCAAAATTTTAAACTTTTTGTTATAGCTGACTTAGCACTACAGGTTCTTTGTAAATTTCAGCGGTCTGTGTACAACTATTCAAAAGTATGGCCATATACATCAAATTAAATGAACTATTGGAGCACCCTTTAATTTAAAATTTTGAGTATTTATACAGGGTGGGCCAAAAGAAACCAAGGGATCTCCAAAAATTAGTCTTAAAAGTGCCATTGTGTCTCGGGCAGTATGGGCAGTGGCTCCGTCCTGCTGAAACCACATACCAGGTCTGTTTTCAAGAGCAGGACGTAAAAAATTTTCTATCATAAACCGATACCGCTCTTCATTTACGGTTACAGCACTTCCATCTTCATTCTCGAAGAAGTAGGGCCCAATGACATTTTCAGATGTGATCCCACACCATACTGTACACCTGATGGGGTGCAATTGGCGTTGATGAATGGCTCTTGGATTTTCAGAACCCCAGAACCTACAGTTCTGCTTATTAACAAAGCCATTCAAATGAAAATGAGCTTCATCACTCATAATAAAATTTTCAATAATGTCGGCGATATGCTCTTTGCGTTAAAATAATTGATCTCTGGTTTAAATAATACAATTCCAAGTGTTGTCTATATAATCTGAAAGAAAAAATAAAAAAAAGTTAATAAACAAAAAAGTTATTAAACTTTTACACCCCTTGGTTTCTTTTGGCCCACCCTGTACATTTTATTATAACGGTCATAGTAGTCGACATTCTGTCAAATTTTCAAGGTTTAGTCTATAACGGTTTAAAAGATAGACCCAAATACGTCATATTATGTCACCTATGGGGACACCCTTTAAATTTTAAATTTATTTTTTTATTAATTTCTGCTGTTGGGAGCTATAGCGGCAAGCAATTTTTTAAAATTTTAATTTGCTGCCCTTTACGGTTCTTAATACACGTAAAAAACCTGTATGTTGTATGGGGACACCCTTTAATTTTTAATATAATGAACTGTATATAAAATGGGACCAACCTTGAAGCATAACCTTTCAAATAAAGCAAAAAATTTTAAAATCAGTTCAGAAATAGCTGAGTTCTGCGGTTACATACATAAAAAAAAGCAACATTCAGACGAATTGATAACCTCCTTCTTTTTTGAAGTCGGTTAAAAAGGAGTTAATCCTGATTGCTTCCAGAGATGAAACACATGAGAGGCTTTCAAAACATCGTCGTCCCAGGTATTGTAGGCGACAGAGTTCTAATGCAGGGCAATGACAGAGAAGGTGTTCAACCGTTTCCTCCTCTTCTTCATCCTGGCAACTTCTACAGAAGTCATTATAAGGGATACCCATCCTGCTTGCATGGGCTCCAAATAAGCAATGCCCAGTGATTATTGCTATTAAGTCGCGTATCTGCGTTTTCTGCAGCCGAAATAGCGAGACCGTTTTCTTTTGGTCCATCGAGGGCCAGATTGTCCTTGCGATCGAGCAAGTCGACTCATTGGACCATCTGGCCTGAGCTGTGTTGTGAAGGGCAAAGTTGATGCGGTGTAAACAGGCTGAGAGGGGAATGCCACAATAGATGTCTATGGCATCATCGTGCAATAGTGTTCCCTTCTTGGCTAGTTCATCGGCAGCACAGTTGTCTTGATTAGTCCCATGCCCCCTCACCCATTTAAGGGTGACTGTCGAATTATCCGCCATCTCATTTAAGGATGTCCGGCATTCAAGGACAAGATTTGATGTGCTATACACACCTATAAGGGACATGATAGCGGCTTTACTATCAGTACAAATCCAGATATCTCTGTCTGATATCCTGTGGTACTTTAGCCAGTTAGCCGCCTTTTTAATAGCAGATATTTCTGCTTGTATGACATTGCAGTCATTCGGAAGTCTGAAACATATCCTAATTCCAAACTCCTCTATATAGACTTCACCTCCCACTCTCGTTCCCTTTTTGGAACCATCTGTGTAAACCAGTTAAGTTCGGGGAGTTAGAGAGTAACCCCCCGTCAAATCAAAGTGCAATCTTCGTGTGAAGAAGGGTGACGGAGTGCAGTAGTCTAAGAGCTCAGGAATAACATTCGTTGTTCCTAGAAGATTGGCATGTCCCCATGATCTATGGTTCCATGCACCTACAACATTTAGTCTAACAGCTGTCCTTAATGCCACATACCTGGCTAGTAGATCTACCGGTAACCAGTTAAGTATTGCAAAAAGTGCCTTCGTTGGTGTTGACTTGATGGCTCCAGTTATAAGGATCGCCATAGTGCGCAACACCCTTTCTATAATAGAGACGTTTGTCCTAAAATCTAGTGCTCTCCACCAGACAGTTGCACCATAAAATAATATTGGCTTGATTACTGCTTCAAGCAGCCAATTTACATTCCTTGGGCTCATTCCCCAGGTCGTGCCAATGGCTTTCTTACATACATATATTGCCGTCATAGCTTTGGACGCTCTAGCCTGAACATTCATTTTCCAGGAAAGTTTACTATCTAATATTATGCCTAGATATTTCGCGCTATCAGATAGATTTAATGTTACCCCATTTAATATAGGTAGTCTGAAGGTTGGAACCTTGTATTTCCTTGAGAATAATACAAGCTCCGTTTTAGATGGATTCACACCCAGCCCATTCTGATCCCCCCAGGAACAGATTGCTTTGAATGCTTTTTCCAATCTTTGTGTCATTGTATCAACATGAGCTCCAGCAATTGCAACCGCCACATCATCTGCGTATGCAATTGTCTTGAAGTACATGGAATCCAATTTTATTAATAGCTTATTAATTGCTATATTCCAAAGCAACGGAGACAGTACCCCTCCTTGAGGGGTGCCTCTTATTGCTATCTTGGTGATTTTAGCTAAACCAAATGAGGATGATATTTCCCTATAACCTAACAGATTTGTTATAAACCTGATGATTGAATGCTCAACCCCATCCTCCGTGAGAGATTGAGTTATTGCCAGCGGATTAATATTATTAAATGCTCCTTCAATATCCATGAAGGCCACCATAGTGTATTTTTTATGCTCCAAGGACTTCTCTATGTAGCCCACGAGCGAGTGCAGCGCCGTCTCAACAGATTTCCCCTTTGTGTAAGCATGTTGGGACGGGGAAAGGAGATTCTTATCGATTGACATTCTTATGTGGATTTCGATAAGTCTTTCTAGTGTTTTGAGAAGAAAGGATGTTAGACTTATTGGTCTGAAATCCTTTGCTCTCGCATGTGACTCTTTTCCTTGTTAAGGAATAGTGTGCTTACTATATTTCCCCAAATGATTAGGGTTAACATTGTTATAGTTCACGAAGTTAAATCAGTACTCTGACTACATTTTGCACGAAATTTGTATTCTTTAACAGCCAATCTTTCATTAATTTTGCAATATTATTCAGCAACAAATTTGTGTTATTCTATCGTTCCATTTTTACTTACTGGTATGTTATGCCACAAATTGTCGTAATGGTTAGGACACCCTTTACATAAATAAATTTACACAGCCAAGTTTACACGTAAATGAAAATATGCTATTTATTGTACGTGTGTCAAACGCAATTATTTACAACAAAGTCATCTTTTGTTTGTCTGTATGCTGTTGAGACCCAATACATTTAAACAATACTACATCTACAGTAAAAGCATAGATAATTAGAAAATAGCAGAGTACTTTATTTAAGCCTGTGAATGCAAGTGAATGGTATGTAACAGACATGGGAAGATTAAGTTATATTTCAATTACAATTAAAATTAAAGGTAATCTGTAATTGCATATTCTCAATTACACATTACAAGTAATTTTAATTTAAATCAAGGACTAAAGTCAATTAGAAATACCTGTAATTGTAAATGTAATTAGGCAATAATCATTACTTTTAAATGAACAAAATTCTATTATATTCCTCAAAAATTTCTGGTAAATGTAATTAAAATTGTTTTTTTTTTTTTAATTACAATAACATGTAATTTGTAATTGAAAATATCTAATTACAAATTATATTAAATTGTAATTGTAAATTTTCAGTTACAAATTAAATGTAATGTGTAGTTGAAAAAATCTCAATTAAATTAAAAATGTGGAATGTAAATATAATAATGGGTGATTTTTTTGAGGTTAGGATTTTCATGCATTAGTATTTGACAGATCACGTGAGATTTCAGACATGGTGCCAAAGAGAAAGATGCTCAGTATGCTTTGACATTTCATCATGAATAGACTTACTAACGAGCAACGCTTGCAAATCATTGAATTTTATTACCAAAATCAGTGTTCGGTTCGAAATGTTCAAATGTGACAAATTTTGTTCAGCGATGAGGCTCATTTCTGGTTGAATGGCTACGTAAATAAGCAAAATTGCCGCATTTGGAGTGAAGAGCAACCAGAAGCCGTTCAAGAACTGCCCATGCATCCCGAAAAATGCACTGTTTGGTGTGGTTTGTACGCTGGTGGAATCATTGGACCGTATTTTTTCAAAGATGCTGTTGGACGCAACGTTACGGTGAATGGCGATCGCTATCGTTCGATGCTAACAAACTTTTTGTTGCCAAAAATGGAACAACTGAACTTGGTTGACATGTGGTTTCAACAAGATGGCGCTACATGCCACACAGCTCGCGATTCTATGGCCATTTTGAGGGAAAACTTCGGAGAACAATTCATCTCAAGAAATGGACCGGTAAGTTGGCCACCAAGATCATGCGATTTGACGCCTTTAGACTATTTTTTGTGGGGCTACGTCAAGTCTAAAGTCTACAGAAATAAGCCAGAAACTATTCCAGCTTTGAAAGACAACATTTCCGAAGAAATTCGGGCTATTCCGGCCGAAATGCTCGAAAAAGTTGCCCAAAATTGGACTTTCCGAATGGACCACCTAAGACGCAGCCGCGGTCAACATTTAAATGAAATTATCTTCAAAAAGTAAATGTCATGGACCAATCTAACGTTTCAAATAAAGAACGGATGAGATTTTGCAAATTTTATGCGTTTTTTTTTTAAAAAAAAGTTCTCAAGCTCTTAAAAAATCACTCGTTAAAAAAAATCCAATCACAATTACATAAAATTGCGTAATTGCATGTGTAATAAATTACAAGCTGTAATTGACATCCTCCATATCTGATATATAATCATTAAATACTAAGCTAATCACGATCTACGATGCCTGTAGAACTCAATATCCGAATATGTATACAGACCTGTGGACTTTAACATCAAAGCCACCTGCAAGATATTCTATTTTAAATATATTTTTTTTAAGATTGTCAAAATCGGTCCATAGAGGGCTGTGATGTTAGCGAAAAACTTTAAAAAAATTTTTTTAATAAACCATTAATTCTGTTTAAATGTATATTAATGATTTGGTAATTTTTTTTAACTTCATCTTAGGTTTTTACGGAAAGAAAAATTTACCACGCCCAATTTTAAGCTCACTTTTTAAGTAGCTAGAGCTCTACAAGAGGTAGAGTCTTGCAACTTTGCACAAGTAACCCTCAGACTAATGTGCATAGTCTTGAAAAATATAGACTGGATTGGGCCAATGGGCGCGGACCTCCCATACAAAGTGAAAAATTATTATCATATGCCTAGAGACTACAATAAGTAGAGTCTTTAAACTTTGCACAAGCAACCTTCATACCAATGTAAATAGTCTAGCAAAATGTATAATAGATTGGAACAATGGGCATGGTAGCTCCCACACAAAGTGTGAAATTATTATTGTGTACCTAGAGAACTACAAGAGTTTTGAAACTGTGCACAAGTAACCCTAATAGTAAACTGCAGAATCTAGCAAAATACAGACTGAATTATGATAGTGGCAGCGGCGTTATTAGCAGAAAACTGATTGGTTGGGAACAGTGGGCATCGAACTTTGCATATAAACTGAAATAGTTTTGTCTTGTGTTTTCTTCCAAGTTTTTATTGTATTTTTTGCGGATGATTGTCACAAAACTCACCGGGGATAGCTAGTTGTCGCATACAAGAAGAGAAATTCGCCTAAATTGGCTACAGCCACAACTGTGGTCATGTAGGCTTGTAACATTTAAATAATCGTCTCGTATAAGCGTTTGTATTTTATAGTTTAGTATCGACAGATCGTAGTCGGTCTATGTGTTTAATGAAAGTATTAAAAATGGTTTAGTCGTATAATAATTTCTCTATTTTTCCCTTTTTCTCTACTACGGTTTCTAATTTGGGAAACAGACTTAACCTTTTACATAAGGACAATATATATTTAAAATTTTATTAATATTTTATTTAATTTATCTATATATATATAATAAAATAGTAACTCATTTCCGCGTGTCTGTCTGCTTTTCTTTTGCGTTCGCATCACGTAAAAACTACTAGATGGATTTTAAAAAAATTTTGTAAAGAGGTACTTTCGTATCCTGATCCCAATAGCGGATACTTTTTTCCGGAAAAACATCTTATTTCCAAGAGAAAGTGAAGAAAAAGCAGTGAAAAGTGCAATTTCCGGTTTAAAGGTACTGAAATTTTCGGTTTAAAACTGGGATATTTTCAACACGGTTATAATTTCAACACACCTTTTTATTTTTGAAAGTGGGATATTTTAAAAACTATTACGCAACTGATGGCGCCAGTTGAATAAAACTTGTATTTGTATTTGATTTGTATTTTTTACATTGTGGAATTACATTGTTATTCAAATATTTTAAACACCTTTTACAGCGATCTACAATAATTTTTAGAATTTTTTATAAATTTTAGAATTTTATTTAGGGATGGGTACCTTTATATAAAGTAAATGCATAAACCATAACTGAATCACTATAAAAGTAAGAGTCTTTCAATTTGTGTGGAATATTTTCAAAGCAAAATCGATCAAAATATTGTCAGAATGCCAACGACGTGGCGGGCACAGCTAGTTTTAGTTATAATTAAAATTGTAACTAAAAGGAAATTAGCCCTAGAAACTAGGACTATTGGATATATTAATATATATTTAGCCATATTTATATGCCAGTTTTTTCCACTCATCACCCCTTTTGGTCATAGTTATGAGATAGTTTTAGATGCAGCCTTCTAGACAAATGTCTACTTATAGTTTACATTTAATTAAAATCACTTCAGCAGTTTAGCCATGATTGACGCATACAAATATATACATATAAACAAAGAACATTTTCTAATAATTAACCACCAGAGCATTAGAAAACAAAATAATTAAAAAAACTAGAAATTATAATTTTTTTTTTTCTATTGACATAAAGCGGTTTTTAAAAATGGCTTCAAAAGAATTAGAAATTATATTCTAACTTATGTGCTGTTTAATTGAAAATTGAAATTCCAATTGAAAAAATCGTTTAGGAAATTTGTATGAAAAGCACTCAATTTTTTGAGTTATTCCTATACAAATTATCTAGACGTTTTGTTCAATTGGGTTACAAAAACAGCACATTAATTTATCAAGCAAAGTAAGGAAGACCTTCACTCGTTGTAGAGAAACACCTAGGGTCTTTAGTGGGAATCAAACACACAACCCCAGACTGATAGACTAGCACTAGATTACCGGAGCATCTAACAAAACATTTTACTTCACCTAAACATTTACATTTTGCCATTTTTATAAATCATAGATTTTATGTTGCTGTTGCATTTAACAATTGTTTTTAATAAATTGTTTATTGCTCTAATATTTTCTGTCGGTCACAAAAGTGTTTTGCGGACAATTTGTTTTTTGTTGTTTTTGATAGTTATAGATTTTACTCATGTACTAAAATGGTTTGTTGCTATTGCAGCCTGTGTACCATTTGGTGTTTATGGTTGGAATAGCAGTCATTTAGCAGACATAGACAAATTTATTGTTAAAATAAACTTGAATCTTAATATGAATCTACATGCTAATGTATGTAGATGTGTTAATATCGTACACATTTAGGTTGTCGTATGTTTAAAAGTTTATCAAATCCCCCCAAAACAACAATGAGGGCCCAACAACAAGTTAACATGAATTTTATATTCAACAAACCCCACTAAAAACAAAATTTTTAAAGGAAACAACTACGAGTGAAAATGCTAAAATACTCTTACGAATTTATATAGTCTGAAAGTGGGTAAAAAGGAAAAACAAAACAAAATTACAACCTAAACTGGTTTATAAAATCAAATGACTACCAAAGAGTTGGCACATTTGGATTACTTTTCTCTCTGTTTTTTTTTTTTTTTTTGTTTGCATACAGCCTGTATATTGTTGTTGGTCGGCTTATCTAGTGTTTGTGCACTTCAGTAGTTGTGGGTGTTTAATAGACTGCGACAATTTTTTCTAATTTAAAGTAATTGTTTGTGGGCAAGACATGAATTAATTACTACAACATGTGACACCATAATATTTAGATGGATATTGAAATGATAACAACAATATATTTTTTATTTGTCCATATTATGGCATTTTGTATTGTATGTAACTGCTGTGTCTAAACCATTTTTGGCTAAAAATAAAATAAAGAAAACCGAACCAAAAACCAAGCAACATTTGTGAACCATAAATGTTTTTACATTAAATTCGGCCAGACATGATAAATAAGAATCAATTTTAATTTAATTTAATAAAATAATATGTAATGTGCAGACATATAAATTTAATTAATTTAGAATAAAAATATAAAACAATAAAAAATATATTAATAACACACAGCATTGTTATTTTTTTAATTGCTCTAGCAATCGGGGAATGATGACCTCTGTTTTTGCTGGTATTAGAAAAGCTGAATATGGGAAAAAATAGGGGAAATAATATTTAATGATATTCGATTTAATTATACTTAATTTGAAAGATACAAGATAGAGCTCTGAAAGTACTAGTCAATCGGAAATAAATGGACTGGCTTTTAATGTAAAAGCCAACAACACGCAAAGAAAAAACAAGGTTGATCTAAGAGCAACATATTATGATTGAATTATATGGTTGTAGTCAAACCAATTTATTGTAAACATAATAATATTGTTGTGTTAAAACCATATAAATAACATTTTAAAATATAAAATTGTATAATCACATAAATGAAATAAATGTAGTGAGGTATCTATACTTATAATAAAACAGTAACTCATTTTCTTTCTGTGTCTGTGATCACGAACTACTTGATGGATTTTAAAAAAATTTTAGTATGCTGATTCCGATATAGCACTTTCTGCCCCAAGCAATTTTAAAATTGGACGGATGTCAATGAAATTTTTATTATAAAATAGGTAAAATTAAAAACTATAAAAATATATTCCATATGTCCATATAAAGTTCATCTCCTTATAAACAGGATATACACATATATGCCTTGAGATTTCACTTCGTCTAGAAAATAACATATAAAATGATCCTCAACCCATGAAAAAATTTACCTACACATTTGTGTAGGTAGGGGCGGAAAGGGATAGGATACTTTTTTCCGCAAAAATATATTTTTTCCAAAAGAAAGTGGAGAAAAAGCAACGAAGTACTCTGATTTTTTACCTATTTGAAGGTACAGCATACTTTAAGGCATCTGTTAAAAAAAAAATACAAAATCCCAATTGGAAACGAGCGCTGTTTAAAATAGTGACAAAATATGAATTACTTACTGCCAAATAGTCAATTGAATAAAATTTGTATTTTATTTGTATTTTTACTTTGTGGAATTACATTGTTATTAAAATATTTTAAACACCTTTTACAGAGCTTAGCAATAATTTTATATACATTTTAGAATTTTATCCAGTGATGGATACCTTTATATATAGTAAATACTTAAGAGTCTTAAAATTGTGGACTACTTTCCAAGCAAAATCGAAGAAAATATTGTCAGAATGCACACAACGTGTGTGGGCACAGCTAGGATTAATATTAAAACATATTTTGTTTGTTTATATAGCAATATAATAAAATACACAATTATTTATTAGATTATTTTTAAACATTAGATATAAGATTTTACTCAATTCATAAATTGTTACTTTTTAAAAGAAATTAGTTTCTAAGAATTTTAAAAAATTAAACACAAAACTTCAAAAAGCGAAACACCATAGTCATACTATGGTGACATACGAGCAAGTTATCACAATTTGTTTACTAATAACTTATTATGGTTATAATTGCAACACTATTTTGGAATTCTAATAAAATTTTGGTTGTGGTTTAAAAATTGTATATAATTGTATTTTTTGGGCGTAGTAACCATAAAATTATCAAATAGTAACAAAAATTTGTCGTGACCATTGTCATGATTAAAACAACTATAAGTTGTTTACAGAGAACATAGGATGGTACTTCTGACCAAATTTCTCAAAACCATGCCTACTAGGTAACACCTTTTTTATTTTTGTTAGTTGTTGTTACAATACACATTTTAAAACATACTCCGTGTAAATTAAAAAGTATGTGACTATTAAGGTTCAAAGACATGCTGTAATATATATGTAATATATAGTATTTCTTGTTATAGCGGCCATAATAATTTCACGGTTTTACGGTTCCAGAAAGAGAAGGCGCTTACAGACGGACAGACATTTTAGCAAAAACTTTAGAGTTACGTTTTACCCTTTGGGTACGGAACAATATAAGTCTAGAGACTCGAGAATTCAATTGTTTTTTAGCCAACCCCTTATTAACTGTCTGCATGTTTTAATTGGCCCCACCCTGTACTTTTTTAATTTATTTTTGTTGTTTATTCATGTATTTTACCTAACCGTAACATTGTAAAGTCTGCCACAGGTCTGTATCATTTAAACCGTAGAACGAAAGCACTTCATGTAATTTTCACAGAGCATTAAAAGAGATCCTTTGATAAGAGACGTATTTTTCACTAAACTATTTTAAAAAAGTGTAGTGTTAAAATTTTTAGTATTTTGTAAGGAACCCTACGAGTGTGTGTCTGAATCAAACTAAGCCGATTTTATTCTGTATCTGTTGTTTTTTCTTCTCCCTGAGGAGAATATAAAAGCGGACCACTTCTTAAATGGGTCCCTTTTCGGCTCCCTAATATGTAAGTTGTATGCTGTTATTTATGCTTTTAGTCATTTTATATATGATTTATATATATTTATAAATTTATATTATATTTAATAGCACGAGGTGGCCATCTTGACAATATTTTGTTCGATTTTGCTTTGAAAGTAATCCACACCAAATTTTAGAACTCATACTTATATTGTGCTTATGTGGGTAATTACTACTAAACAAACCCTTTATATTAAATTCTAAAATTTATTGAGGGTGCGGTAGCTTAAGTGGTTAGCACGTTGACTACTAAGCAATCGTCACGAGTCCAAATCTCAGCCGTGGCAGCATCAATTTTTCTGATATGTATTAATTTTTCTTTATAATAATGCATATCACAGCGCCCTCTTTCGCCGGTATTACCACATAGCACTAAATCGCCGGCGAAGTAAAATAATTATAAATTGGCTATGCTAGCTTCGAATTGCAGTATTGCCAGAATTGAAGCTTTACTATCACTAACTATCTGTCTTATCTACTACTATCCCTTTCCAAAGGAAGTACCACAGTTATTGTAGGCATTAACTGCCTGAGTGGTACTTCTCTTTAAAAAAATTCTAAAATTTATTTAAAACTCTAAAGTTATTGTAGAGTTCTGTAAATAGTGTTTAAAATTACCCTCTTTCAAAAATAAAAGCTGCTGTCAAGTTTACAGTACTATTGAATTTGTTCTATTTTCTCTTAGAAATGAGATATTTTTGCAGGAAAAAAGTATCCTACCTAAGTATCCTATCCGAACCGAGATACTAAGGAACATCCTCACAAAATTTTGTTAAAATTCATCCAGCAGTTTTTTCATGATGCGAATACAGACAGAAAAAACTTCCAAAAATTGCTGTTTTGTATTTCATTTCGATTTCTATATGTACCACCAATAAAATTCACATTCCTGTTACAGTTTTACTACATATCTAGATATGAAGAGTATGCAATTCCAAAGACAATTTATGCAAGAGTGATAAATGCCACAGGACGAATTTCACTTGTTTTCATTTCACAGGGGATAAATGTAAATCAACCGAAAAATTTTAAAAAGTTTAAGAACACAATTCAGTAGAAACCACTTGAGTATTCAGTAAGACTTGGCAACATCCAATGAGGCCCGTAAGACTAAAGTTTCTTACAAGAAAAATTACACAGCTTCATTTCTTCAAAACAATGGCCAACATATTTCCTGAACTTGAGTTTAATAAAAGTTTCCATATATGTATGTAGTCTATTTGGAGGTTAAAGTATCAACTAACAATCTATTTGTTATTTTCAGGCGACTGACAAGCTTTGGGTGTATAAAGAAGCCGGAAAGCAGTTTATGAGGCGGGCCATGAGGACTGTAACCTACGCAGACAAAAAGCTTCACATTCGTCTAATATTTGCTTTCTTAAATATTTATTTATAAATTAGAATCCTTAATTCCTTAATTATGTTACCGATAATGCACAACTTTAAACCACAAGTCTTTAATTTCAAAATGAATTTAAGATTAGCACGAAACAAATGTACAAGTATGTGGTGCATGTTATCGTCGTCATATCTTCAGCCATAATAGGATTTGTCACTTTAGTCTGCAAAAGTATCATAAAAAATATAATTTATTTTTTTTATTTATCCCATTGTCTGTGTGGCTGTGCTGCTATGCTGCTTTTGTTCTAAGTTGGTGACCATAAAGACCAAGTACTCGTATGTATGAGAGAAAAAAGTTTTTGAACTGAATTATTAACTTTGATGATGATAATAAAGTTTAAGGGCAAAAAGTTTATTTGTTTTCTACAAATTTTATTTGTGTACACCATCGGCTAACCTCAAATTATGGTCATTCATACCTTTGTCTTTTGAAAATGTAAACAAATTCATAAAGATAATCAGACACAAACACACGTACTTAAACTTAAACAACCAACAAATATTTTTACTTAAAAAGTTTGTTTGAAAAAAAATTTATGTTTATAATGAAATGATTTCGAAAATTAAAAATCTCCATGGTGCAGGTATTTAAAAGCTGTTAGGATTTGTTTATGTTCATGGATTTTGAATTCTCCAGAGAAATAGAATAAAATACTTTTAAAGGTTTGATTTTTTTTTTTTTGTTTTAGTAGCATTTCACTATCACAATTTTTTTATTTTCAGTAAAAAAGTGCATTTGATAAATGTTCTTTTTTATGAGCCAAAAAATAGCAGAAAGGGGTGACACAAAAGTTTAAAAGTGAGATTTTATATAATATAAAGCTTAAATTTTAAATAATAATAAGCAGACAAATTATTCAAAGCAGGTAATACGAAAATAAAATTAAATTTTTTTAATTGGATTATTTGGACGTAATCCGCACCAAATTTAAAGACTCTTATGTATTTACTTTATATAAAGGTACCCATCCCTGGATAAAATTCAAAACTTTTTATATTTAAAAAAAAAAAAATTTAAATTAAAAATTAAAAAAATGTTTAAAATATTTTAATAACAATGTAATTCCACAAAGTAAAAATACAAATTTTAAATCAATTGGCTATTTGGCAGTAAGTAATTCATATTTAGGGTTCCGTACCCAAAGGGTAAAAACGTAACCCTATTGATTTTGCTACAATGTCTGTCCGTCTAGTAGTCCGTCTGACAGCGCTTTATCCCTGCAATCTTAATAGGTAGGCTCTTGAAATTTTCACAAAAGATGTATAGCTGTTGCCGCTATAGTAAAAAATACTAAAACTTATAGGGTGTTCCGATAGCGACGTGTTATTCACGTATATGTGTTAATTTCTTGAACTGTAGGAGGCATACACTTCAAACTTACAAACAGTAATTAAAACTTAGTTCGCTCTATAAACAAGTATAAAAAAATAAACTTAAAAATTAAAGGGTGTTCCGATGTGACGTGAGTTACATGTATATGGCCTAAGTTTTGAACCATAATAGGTAGACTCTTGAAATTTTCACAGTAGGTGTATAACATTGGCCGCTATAGTGGCCGCTATAGCAACAAATACTAAAACTAATAGGCTGTTCCCAAAGTGACGTGTTATTTATGTTTATGTCTTTATTTCTTGATCTGTAGGAGGCAATCACTTAAAGTTTACAGACAGTAATTAAAACTATGTTCACATTTTAGGCCAGTATTCAGAAATAAAATCAAAAATTTAAGGGTTTACCGAAAGTGACGTGATTTGCATGTTTGAACGATAATAGGTAGACTCTTGAAGTTTTTACAGGTGGCCACCATAACAAATAGAAAAAATTAAAGGCTGTGCCGATACTGACGTGATTTGTATGAATATGACCTAATATTATAACCATAATAGATAGACTACTGATATTTTCGCAAATGTTGTATTACTATGGCCCCTATACAAAAAACAGCAAAAATTAAAGGGTTTTCCGACAGAGAAGTGATTTGCATGTATAACGCCTTATTTTTTGAACCGTAACAGGTAGACTCCTCCAATTTGCACAGAAAATGTGTTGCCACGGCCGCTATGACAATTACTAAAAATTAAAGGGTGTTCCGACAGTGACATTTTTTTCAGTCGTAATAGGTCAACTTTTTTTAGTCGTAATAGGTCAACTCTTGATATATTCATAGAAAAAAGAATTGCCATAGCCGCTATAAAAAATAACAAAATTAATGGGCGTTCCGACAGAGAAATGACTTTGACGTAAATAGCCTGATTTTTTTAACCGTAATAGGTAGACTCTTTAAATGTTTACAGTAGATGTTGTACTTCGGCCGCTGAAACAATTACTAATAACTAAAGGGTGTTCAATCAGTGACATATTTTTCACGTATATTACCTTATTTTTTAACTGCAATAGGTAGGCGCCTGATATTTTTATAGAAATATTATTACCATGGCCGCTATAAGAATAATTACTTAAATTTAAAACCTGTTCCAATTTTAAAATTGAAGGGTGCCCCATAGGACATGAAAAATTTAACAACTTGAATTTTTAAAATTGTAATAAACTTAGTACGGAACCCTACGTGTGTAAGTCTAACTAGCACTTGACTGATTTATTTATTGCGCCATCAGTTGCTTAAACGTTTTTAAAATATCCCGCTTTCAAAAATAAAAAAGGTGCATTAAAGTATGCAGTACCTTTAAATCGGTAAGAAATCTGCACTGCTTTTTCTCCTGTTTCTCTTGGAAATAAGATATTTGTCCGGAAAAAACGTATCCTATATTCGAATCAGGGTACTGATTCCTAAAATTTAAATTTTGTTTAAGTCCATCTAGTAGTGTTTACGTGATTCGAACACTGACAAAAAGACAGACAGGGAATGAGTTACTGTTTTATTATATGCATAGATTTAATCTTCAATTACAATTAAACTAACAGTGAGCTTTCACATCTTTAATCTGGAAACCCATATTTAATTAAGGCCTGTATTACTGAAATAAATTATTGATAAATTCGAATAACATATAATTTAATTTTTCTCCAATTAAAGGATTTATAAGTTTTAAATCCGAACTTAACTAAGTTTTTATTTGTATGAATTAAATATTTAATCAAACATATGTCTGCAACTAATTTAAATCGTTAATTGGCGCAATACATTTTTGTTCTCCCTTTTTAAAAGATCTTTCTGTTTTCTTTTATTTTCTTTGAATATTCACTATTCTGGGATATTATTATAGTGAATACATTTTTGGAAAAGAATTGTTTTTCCCTAGACGAAAAATTTTGCTTTAATGTTGTTCTTTTATACACATTTTTTACTTGCTGTTCTTGTAGTAGTATTGATAACAATCAAATTATGTTAACTTACATTATGGTTATCAATTCTCTTCCTTATTTGAATGACCTAACAGGCAAAGCCAGCCAGCCAGCCAGCTAGCCAGGCAGGCAGGCAAAGAGTCAACTTAACCAATGACCAAGTAGCCAGCCAATGAGCCAACTATTGAAGCCAGACAGATTCTGATGATATTTGTGAGCCAGACAAAGGTGTTGGTTGTTTAATTTATTATTTGTTATGGTAGCCACCATTTAAATAAAGCTGCCACCGTCACCGCCAAAACCAACAAAAGTTGTAACAAACATAAAAGAAATAAACGAAAGTTGAAACTTTATCGCTCCCTGTATAGTTGTTTACATTTTCTACCACATCGTCATTCTTGCTGCCACATTTAATGTTAAAAGCACTGAAACTGTTCATACTCGCGGTACATTCATACCGAAAAACGTTTCATTTCATAAAGAATCAGTGATGGAGAAATTTAAGTAACTACACAATATTTTTGTACCGTATATCTAAATATTAGAACATATTCATTTTGAAGATTAAAATCATTTTTAAATCATATCCTTAACATTTTTTAAGTAAGTATTCTCAATGGTGGAAGACCCTCCTGCTTTGAAGCGGTTGATGAAATTTTTCGTCTGCGATGTCGTAGTCAGTATGTCCCTATATCGGGAGAAACTGTTTTATGAAGGCAAATCTTTCGTATGAGTATTCTAGAATGCGCCAACAAGAATCGTTTAAGACTAGTAGCATTACAAAATATCAAAACAATTGCACATAATTTTGTAGAACACAGCTGAAATAGCATAAAAAATACTATAAAACAACAAAATTGTGTTATAGCATTTCTACACGCAAAGAAAAAACATGGTAGAGGTAACCATAATCTAAGAGCAACATATTATGGTTGTAGTGAAACCATATTATTGTTGAACATTATAATATTATGGTTAAATTAACGATTATAGTATGATTAAAAAATATGCAATGTCATATGAAATGGATATTCTAGTTTCTTTACCTATTAAAATATAATATTATTTATTATTTTTTATTAATGATTTTATATAAAAAACAGATGATTTTATTAATACATAGATAAAAAAATTTAATTAGCATTTTTCTTGTTCCAAACCGTGTTTCAAGGATATAAGGGAGGGAACACTTTGGCCATCGATTTAACGGCATTCGCACATGGCCCATACCATCGCAGTTCAGGAACAATTCTTTACCAGTAAAGAATTGTTCCTGAAGACACCAATTTCGGGGGATTTCCTTTCCAATTCAGCCAACACCTTTTTCATGTAGTCTTTCAAGTACAAAGTAAAGTCTTTCTTGTCTCCGAAAGCATTCTTGTAAACTGTAATTGAGAACAACATCAACGCCGGTCTCAACAGTTGAGTTTGTATCCTCATCAGCTTCTTTAGCTCAGGTATAGAAATCTTCACTTTTGTATCTGCGAACATTTAATCATTAGTAATATTATATCCCTTTTGATTTCGAGGTTTTATTTGTTTTTCTGGTCTAAAAATTAAAAATAAATTACAGTCCCACAACGAGAGGACTCGAATTGCGGGTATCCAAAGAAGACGGTTGCCACGCACTTAATTCTGCAGCGAAAAATAAATAATTAAATATTTAATTTTAAATTTAAATTTAATTCCCGAAATAACTGTTTATACATTTTTTATTATTTTTTTAAATCACAAACCAAAAAACTCCGATGACATAAACAAACAAATAATTTTTATTTTTAAAAATCTTTTGGTTAGCTACGAAAAAACTTTGGTTGTGGATTAAACATTAAATAGTTAAAACCAACCAAATGTTGAATTTTTTTTGTACGTAATAATCATTTAATGATAAAATTTTAAACAAGGATTTTTTACCGGACTAAAGTAATGTTATAAACAACTAAAATGTGTTAATCGAAACCATATATTGTTACAGAGAACATAATGTGGTTCCTATGACCATACCATAACCATGGGGTTTTTCTTTGCGTGTAGATAATAGAATATTATTAAATTCTTTAAATAGGGGGAACCCTCTCCCCAAGTCCTATTCCACCCAGTTTTCTTTTCCTAATTTCGAATCTTGCTATCTCTAAGTTATTGTTGAGAAAAAGAGATCAAAAATTACAAACAGAACAGTCACCATGAATAATTTCCCACTTTTGGCATCGAAAACCCCACTGTGTGCTGTGCAGGTTGCTCAGAGTTACATAACTTGATCGTAGAGATAACAGCACTGAGATATTATTTATAACTAGATATGCCCACACATGTTATGTGCATCCTGACAATATTTTGTTCGATTTTGCTTTGAAAGTAATTCAGACCAAATTTTAACACTCTTACGTATTTACTTTATATAAAGGTACCCATCCCTGGATAAAAATCGAAAATGTAAAAAAAATTCTAAAAATTATTGTTAAGCCTTGCAAAAATTGTTTAAAATATTTTACTAACAATGTAATTCCACAAAGTAAAAATACAAATCAAATACAAATTTTATTCAATTGGCTATTCGGCAGTAGGTAATTCAAATTATATTATTATTTTAAAATAGTGCCATCCGAGATTAAGATATCTCGCTTTCAAAAATAAAAGATGCCTCAAAGTACCTTTGAATCGGTAAAAAAAATGGGCGTACTTTGTCTGCATTTTCTGCAATTTCTCTTTGAAATAAGCTATTTTTTGTGGAAAAAAGTATACTATATTGGGATTAGGATACTAGGGTACCTCCTCACAAAATTTAGGTAAAATCCATCCAGTAGCTTTTACATGATGCGAACGCAAATGAAACGCATACAGACAGACGGAAATGAGTTACTATTTTATTATATTTTTAGATATTCATCTAGATAAATCCATGTTTGTTTCAGAAGTTGGCTGTCATTTCTGTGAACGACTTATGTGAACGCTTGATTAAGGGACTAATGTTTTCCAATCCCCTTAAAGACTTATAACCTGATAGAAAGAAACTGAAAGAAGATTATTATCAAGCAAGTCCATCATATTCCTTCTATTTATTTTTAAAAAATATTTTTTCAGCAAACCAGATACAGATTTTTTTTTCTTCACTTAAAGAAACCCTTAGTCTTGAGAAAACCTAATTTTGAGAGGAATAAAAGAATTAAAATGGACTAAATACTTATATTTTGAGAAATGAAAAATTTTTTTTACCAAAAAATAAACAAAAAAACACAGGACTGTTTAGTTGCCCTCGTAATAAAGTTTTAGATAATTGAAAATTATATATATATATATATATATATATATATATATATATATATATATATATATATATATATATATATATATATATATATATATATATATATATATATATATATAATTCAGAATATATAATATATATAAGAATCTATATTTATTTTCAGTTTTCTCCATTTTTTATCTTTTCATAACTTTGGTTTGATTTGTAGTTTGTACTTTTTCATTTTTGGGCCCTAAATGTTTATATGCAAACAGTCCAACATTCTTAAATACTCCCGCCATATAAATTGTATTCAGCAGTAGTGGTAATGTCTCTAGTGGTATTGGTAACATTTTCCCATATTATGGAATATTTGATTTTTTTTATTTTTCTTCCTTATTGGCGAATAGTCGAGTTTGTTATTTGGAAAAAAGTTGATTTTTAATTAAAATAACAGTGACAAATATTTACCGAAAGGTAAAATGTTAAAAATATATTTACTCTTTCAGCTGATGTTGTTGCCACATACAATAACGTTAGTTGTTTTATTTTTTGTTTGAACCATCGACTGACAGAATACATGAATGACTGGGAGATGGACTGAGTAGCCCCTATTATGATTAAAAAGGGATTTTAATTAAAAACTTCCATGTGAATTATGAAAATCAATTATAAAATTGTTTAAATTGTTACAGAGAGAAAGCACCTACAAATATGTATGTAAAGGGTGTTTTTTATAGAGGTATAGAACTTTAAGTTGGCATTACTTTTCAAGATGGCGACCGATTTAACAGCTGTCAAGTGATTTATTCTCAGTTTGGTTTGGCAATTCATCATGAATAGACTCACGCCTGAACAACGCTTGCAACTAGTGCAACTTTATTTCAAAAATAATGGTTCTGTGCGGAAAACGTATCGCGAATATCATAAACGAATTTTGTTTAGCGATGAAGCGCACTTCTGGTTGAATGGCTACGTCAACAAACAAAACTGCCGCATTTGGAGTGAAGGTAATCCTTAAGTGTATGTCGAAACACCTTTATATCCAGAAAAACAGACTATTTGGTGCGCTTTATGGGCTGGTGGAATCATTGGTCCGTAGTTTTTCAAAAACGATGATGGCCAGAACGTTGCAGTTAATGGTGATCGGTATAGAGCCATGATTACTAACTTTTTCATTCCTGAATTGAAGAACCATAATGTCCAGGAGATGCGGTTTTAACAAGACGGCGCAACATGTCACACAGCTCGTGCCACAATAGATTTATTGAAAGACACGTTTGGTGACCTCCTAATTTCACGTTTTGAACCTGTGACTTGGTCTCCAAAATCTTGTGATTTAACACCGCTAGAGTACTTTCTGTGGGGCTATGTAAAATCATTTGTCTATGCGGATAAGCCACAAACGCTTGACCATTTGGAAGACAGCATTTGCCGTGTTATTGCCCATATACGGCCACAAATGTTTGAAAAAGACATCGAAAATTGGACGTCCAGATTGGACTACATCCGCGCCAGCCGTGGCGGTGATATGCCAGAAATCATATTTAAAATGTAATGCCACAAGATTAACTTTTAGGATAAATAAAATTCATGTCAATAGAATAATCCATCGTTGTTTTATTGCAACTTAAAGTTCTATACCTCTATAAAAAACACCCTTTATAAGTGAACTTTATTTCAGGTTAAATGTTTGTTGACGTTTTTTGGAAAAACGATTTAATTATTAGCCATTGGAGTAAACAAATTAAAGTGAAAAATAAACTGGGAAAATATAATATGGCCTTAATAAAGGGTGTGTGCTACTTAGGGTATTTAAAGTCCAATATAACAAATGCAAATTTTCGAATTATACGAAAATGTAATCTGTTAAAAAAAAACTCTTGATTTTACATAAACTAACTTTATTATGTTTAGGAAATCATAGACAATCTTACCCCTTACTCACTTTTAACAGCTTTCGATTTCCTTTAGCAAACCTTTTTTGTGAAATTACAACCAAATCAATCAAACCTCTGCATTTTCTTTCTTTTCCCCATTTTTATTATACTTAATCTTGATAAAATATGTAATCAATTTTTCAATTTCATTGACAATAAATTTTTGCCACAATTAAAAAAGAGAAGCTGCGTAAAAACCCCAAAACGGAAAACCGGAAGAGATATTTTTGTCGATTTGATTAAATCTCCTCCATTCAATACAAACAAATTCAAATAAAAGAAGAAGAAAAAAGATCAATGAAATTATGTCTGGAAAATTTTTTTTGATTGTTAAATAAAAAAAAAATTACGAAAGTTTTTACAAACAATATAAATTTTGATAAATGTTTGCATTGATACGAGGAGGAAAGCTGGAAGAAAATGCTACACACACAGCAACTCATGTTTAATATTAAGATGAGTATATAAAGTTAAGTACGAGTGTATAAGTGTGTGTGTGGGGCTGGAGAAGAAGAAAAACTAAATAAAAAAAGAGAAGTAGCTTTAATATATGTATGTATGTATGTATGTATGTATGTATGTATGTATGTATGTATGTATGTATGTATGTATGTATGAAAAATTATTCGTGTGGGCATGGCGCCAATAAGTTGTTAAACTGAATCTGATTTTACGTCGTCATTATTAGGAAGCATGGATAAGTTGTAGGCTGTAAAGTTTTCCAATAATGCTTACATGTTTGAATGAACGTTGTTGCAAGCAGGGTTGTCAGATATGGCGATTTCCCGCCAAACGTGTCGATTTTCAATCTTATTTGGCGATCAAAATTGGATTTGGCGACATGGCGACATGGCGACTTTTTGGCGATTTTTAAAATATTTGGCGATATTATTGGCGATTTTTCATTGGCTTTTGGCCAACATTAGAAACTGAATCAAGGAGTATCAAAATGGATAACAAAGAAATTGAAGTTGTTTTTTGTATTTAAATATGATTTTACTTCTGGAAACCAGAAACTTTCGAAACATAAATTTATTTAAAAATGTTTTTAATTTCTAAAGATGATTTTATTCTAGAAATTGGAAAGTTTTTTTAAAGTTTACAAGCAACTTTCGATTTTAAAATATTGCAATTCTTAATCACAAACAAAATTTCTTGTATTCAAACATATATGTATATTCTAACATGCTTTTGGATACTTAACAACCATAATAGAAAATATTAACTGTTGTTGTAGAAAGATTATAAAAAATATTATATTCAATCTAATTATGTACAGCTACATTAGTTTTGTATTTGATGTGATGGTAATTCCAATGATTTTTTAAACTTATTTTTTACATACAAAGGAAGTTTTGAAATAAGGATTAAGTTCGTTTTATTTTCTCTAAGTTGAAAGAATATTTTTTTACAAATTAATTTTAAAGAAAAATTTTTTTAAATTTATATACTGCTAATTACTTGCTAGAAAGATCGATTTCAATAATGAATTTCACCAAAACTCGACTGTGAAAGATCTTCAGTGATGTTGAATAAATTTAATTTCTATAAAAGATATTCTAAACAAGAACACGGTAACAAATACCATAAGGAAGGGTATGTTCAGGTCTCCATTTATTATAATAACCACTATTTTTCATAATTTTAAGTAAACATTTTACCTTCTCGTGTTTACTAATCATTTTAAATAAAAAACAAAATATTTATATATTTTGGCGACTTTTTTTCTATTTTTGGCGAATTTTAGATATTTCGATTAAATTTATTTTTTGTGATTTGTTAAAAATACTTTTAAATTTAAAAAAAAATGTATATTTTAGAGGAAAATTTTAACAAAAAACTGTTTTGGCGATTTTTCACATCGATTTTGGGGAAATAGTTGAAAATAAATATGACAACCCTGGTTACAAGCAACTTTGTTTGAAGAATGCCTGAATAAATGAATAGATTTTTAGTATGAATGGCTACGATTGTGTAAATAAGTGTGTATGTGTATACAACTTGTATGCTTTTATTTGGCATGAGGTGTGTTTTTTTTTGTTGCTTTAAAGAGGACATACATCAAACAAGGCAGACATTTTGAAATTGACGTGACAATTTTAAGTGGACTAACTCTCTTAAACAAACATCCAAAAAATGTTAGCCTTATTGGAAATAAAATATATTTTTAAAAAATGAGCAACCATCATCCATACATATATAAATTTAAATAACTACTTTAATTCCGATTTGTTGCAACAGGTAGAATATCTGTGTCCATAAGATAATAATTTCCCAATTAAAAAAGCAAAATTAAGAATTGCTTTAATTACACTATCGATCAGGTGATTAGAACCATTTAAATTTCGGATTTTAGCACGCCATATATAAAATATAAATACTTTGTTTAAAACAAAATTTTCATTACCATCGGAAAGGGTATTTTCCGTTCATCTATATCTATACATATAATAAAAGAGTAACTGATTTCGTCTCTGTCTGTATTTTTTGTGTTCGCAATACGTAAAAACTACTAGGTGGATTTTAACAAAATTTTGTGAGGAGTTTCCTTAGTATCCCGATATAGGATACTTTTTTATCGCATAAAATATATTATTTCCAAGATAAAGTGGAGAAAAAGCAGTGAAAGTACGCTGATTTTTTTAACGATTTAAAGGTACTGCATACTCTAAGGCATCTTTTATATTTGAAAGCAGTATATTTTCAGCAATGTTGCGCAACAGATGGCGTTGTTTTCAAATAATGAAAAACTCAAAACTCTACAAATTTTTAGAATTTTATATAAATTTTAGAATTTTATCCAGGGTTGGATACCTTTATATAAAATAAATACGTAAGAGTCTTAAAATTTGGTATGGATAACTTCCAAAGCAAAATCGGAAAAATATTGTCAGGACGCACAGAACGTGTGTGGACACAGCTAGTCTATACATATAATAAAACAATAACTTATTTTCTGTTTGTCTGTCCATCTGCGTTGGCATCACGTAAAAACTAATGGATGGATTTTAACAAAATTTTATGAGAAGGTACCTTAGTAACCTTATTCCAATATATTATACGTTTTTCCGCAAAAATATCTTACCTTCATGACAATGTGGAGAAGAAGCAGTGAAAGTACGCAATTTTAACGATGAGCATACTATAAGGCGCATATTTTAGTAGGGATGAGACTTTTTATATAAAGTAAATAGATAAACCAACACTAAAGCACTAAAAAAGTAAGGGTTTTTGGTGTGAATTGCCTTTAAAACAAAATAGAACAACAAATTGAAAGACCGTTGACGAAGTGGCGGGCACAGCTTGTATTAACTTTTAGTAGAATAAAAATATTATCTTATAATAAACATAAGTAAAAAATGGACAAGAAAGGTATTTTGAATTTAGCGAAAATATACATAATCGATATCTATCTTTCGCAAGGATATTTCCGGAAATTTGGCTAAGGTGCAAAACTATGCTCGAATACATTTAATCTTTGAAAAACTATTGAAAAAATTACAAAGGAAGGATTCCAATTGCTTTTAAATTAACCAAAAAGAGAAAAGTCTTGAGAAATGCCTGTTCACTTCCAGCACCAAATATCAAGTCTTAAGCTTTTAACCAGACAAGTATCTCAACAGCAAAAAGAGCTATTGCAACCTGTGAATCCCTAAAATTACAAAAAAAAACCAGAAGGAAAAATTGCCGCTGAATAATGAAGGCAAAAAAAAATCTATTATCATTTACTACAGGGCATGTGATATGGGACATTGTAGTAAGAGATCATGTTAGTGAGTTTTTAGTGGCAAAAAAAATTTAATTTTGAAGGCAGATATACGAAAACAGAAGCTATTTTTAAATCTCCATCACAGCAAAAAGTCTAGTGTTACGATTATTAGTGCAAGTATATCTCGAGAAACTAGACTTTGTTACAATAACCTTTTCCTAAAGTAACAGATTTTTGGAATAATTCCATGCATTTTGATACAAGATAAAGTTTTAAAAGAATTAATTTTAAATCAAAAAGTTCTCCTCTTAACGGCCACATTCTACCGACCGAAACATCTAAATCTATACGTATAATAAAGCAGTTCATAATCGAAATGGAATACAAAATAGTAATTTTTACAATCATCATCACATAAAAACTACTTAGTATCTTTATTAAATATAAGATAGTTTTTTTCCCGTAAAAAATACTCATTTCCAAGAGAAAATAGAGAAAAAGTTACGAAAGTACGGAAATTTATTGATTCAGTGGTACTGCTAACTTGGCAGCACCTTGTATTTTTATTTAGGGTAATCGGCAATAATTTTAGAATTTTATATAAATATTAGAATTTTGTATAAAGCCTATGTTCTTTAGTATTTATTCAGGGATGGGTACCTTTATATCAAATAAATACTTAAATCATATCTGAAACACTGTAAAAGAAAGACTCTTAAAATTTGGTGTAGATTACTTTCAAAGCAAACCCGAACAGAATATTGTAAGGACGCTGAAGAAGTGTCAGGTATAGCTAGTATTTGAATATGTTTAGGGTTGGCTTCTCTGCAAGGTTTATGAAGGGAAAATACAATTCGACAATACAGAATAAGTCATTTTGAAAGTATATTTCAAGTTATTTTAGACAAGCGAGCTAAGCACCCTCAATGAAAATATCAAAATTATTACTAAATTATAAAACAAGGCGAATCTATTTTACTAGGTGGCAGCACGGCGAAGTTAATTATTTTCGCTTTACTTTTTTTGTGCATGGCAGCTGTCGAAATGAGAAATAAAATTGTAATTATTTTTTTACTTTTTTTTTTTTATTGTAGTCAATGGATGTTATCCTTACAGACTATTACATACAAACTTAAATTAGTAGAGATTTTATTATATTAGACAGTATTTAAAATTACAATTAAATTTCTTTTAATTATATTTAAATTTAAAGAGAAATCAATATTTTTATAAAAATTATTGAATTGATTGCATAATGGCACAAGAGGATCAGCCATAGAGTAATTCGTACTACAATTTTGGACAAAAAGAGGCATAAAGTTACGCATATTACGACATGGAACATTAAATTTAATATTGGCCAACAGAAATTCACTACAAGTATTACCATTGATAGTACTTAACATAAAAGAAACATTTAACATAATACGACGACTTTTTAGAGTAGGAAGTTTAATGAAAGCAAGGCTACTAGTATATGAAGGAAACCTCACATCGTCACGCCAATTTAAACCACGTAAGCAGAACAGCAAAAATTGTTTTTGAACAGATTCAAGAAGTTGGCAATGTACGTTATAATAAGGATCCCATATTACTGACCCATATTCCAGGATAGGTCTAACCAGAGCCACAAATAACCGTTTTGTGATGTAAGGGTCGGAAAATTCTTTTGACCAGCGCTTAATAAATGCAAGAACACCTCGAGCCTTGTTGACAGTCATTGTAATATGAGATATAAAATTAAGTTTAGGATCCAGCAAAATTCCAAGGTCCAAAAATGAATCAACTACCTCCAACTCATGTTCTCCTAAGAAGTAGTTAACAGTGATAAAATCACTCCTTGAAAATCTCATGCATTTACATTTTTTAATATTTAAAACCATCATGTTGTGTCTACACCATAAAACAAGATTGTTGAGGTCACTCTGCAAATTTATATGATCTGCATAATGCTTGAAGCTATAAAAGATTTTGACATCATCAGCATACATTAATAAATGTGAGGAGTTTATAACACTGGCAAGATCATTAATAAGAATGGAAAAAAGAATAGGTCCCAGGTGACTTCCCTGGGGAACACCGGATAAAACAGCAATACATTTTGATGAACGATTATTAAAACGAACAGTTTGACTACGGCATGTTAAATACGACTGCAACCAATTAAGGCTAATGCGGGTAACACCAAGCATGTTTAGTTTCATCAGAAGAAGCTTGTGATTGACCTTATCAAATGCTTTGCTAAAATCTGTATATACAGCATCAGTTTGTTTCTTTTCAATAAAAGCAGAGTTAATTAAGAAGGTTAGTTGAAGAACATTTGTAGTAGTTGAACAACCCTTTCTGAAGCCGTGTTGATTGGATGATAAAATAGAAGAAAATTGATGACAGAAATAATCAGCAACAATTTTTTCAAACAATTTTGGAATGGCACTTAGTTTAATATTTTTGTATACTATAGAACATAAAATTGTGCGCTTTTTTGTAAAATCGCCTTACTAAAATTAATTATTTGCCATTATGTTGTATTCACGTGGTGTAAATGTAAACATCCATCAAATTTCATAATATCTACATTATACCGTCACTCATATTTTAGATATTATGACTGCCCACAAATTTTTCCATACAAGTAGCATTCGTTATATAAATTGTAATTTAAGCAAATAGATTTCCAATATAAATATTAAACATATTTTTAAGGACATCCACTGGGTAGCACTTAAGGCCAGGATTCACTATCCTACACAATCGTACGATTCAATTACAAAAAAATCTGACAGAATTCTGTCCTACTCAAAGAATAGTTTGAAAATGGCGATGTAGATGCCACACTGTCATACCAAATAAGATTTTGCAACTCTGATCGCATGGAAAAATACTTTATATTTTATGAATTTTTTACAAAGATTATAAAATCGTACAGATCTGTCAAAAAGTCTGTCACACACATACACTTTTAATCCACACTATCATACTTTTTGAGCACACATGCAATTTTTGACAAATCGTACGACTGAGTATGAATGAAGTGAATCATAGCGTCACTCTATTGAGAACACAAAGGCTGAGAGATTTTGAACCAACTGACAAAAGTTAAGGCATCAAACACAGTTTACTAAATAGTAGACTGTGAAGTACAATAAATTTAATGGCTTAAACTCTCACAATGAAAAAAAGATACTCATACCTATTGGAGAATCCTATGAACTTTTCCTTATCTACGAATATCTTGCTTGATTCCTTTCGTTTCGTTTCTTTGTTTTTTTTTTTTTTTTTTTGAACTAAAAGAACTCCCCATAATTTTGAAAGAAATATTGCACATACATGCGGTTGGTTAATGATGTAAATCACCCTCATGGCCTCATTTCATTGCAGCCAACAAAGCCTTGCTTCTTTCATGCTTTCTTCAGCTAAGTGAAAAAAGTGAAAGAAAAAAAAAAAATAATAGTAAAATGTATGACCCCCAGTAAATAAAGCTTTAAATATTTTTTCGATTTCTTTTTGACTTCGCCTTTATTCAAACAAACATAAAGAGTGTAGAAAATTTTGTTTGTTTTTGGAATGACAGTTTTTAAAAGAGTAATTTCTTGTACCAGTTCCTTGCGGAAGATACATATCTATTCTAATAATATGTTTGATCCAAAGCAGTGCTTGAGTATTGATTTTTATTTTGACTATTGCTAGTAAAAGAACACAAATTCACAACAATAGCCAATATTCAAGTTCACATTTGTGGCATATTGACATTTATTTTTCGTTTATTTATGGGGTTTCGTACTTAAAAGGTAAAAACATACTATTATTTACGCCACAATGTCGGTCCATCTGTCAGAGACTTTCATATCTGGAAACAAAAAAAAGGTAGACTCTTGAAATGTTCACACAAATTCTAGGATGTTCCGAAGGTAACGTGTTATTTGCATATATTTGCATTTTAGGGGCCGATGATGAATGCAAACCACACCTAAACGTCAAGCTTTTTTCTGCATTTAATTTGAAATTTCTCAATTTCAGAGTAACTCAATTTGAACCATGGAAAGATACAACATCAAACAATTGTCAGAATGGTGGCAAGAAATGGCATCAGTGGATGATCAATTTTCGAAGAAAATCATCTTCAGTGATGAGGCATATTTTCACCTCAGTGGATTCGTCAATAAGCAGAATTGCCGCATTTGAGCTAATGATAATCCAAGAGTGATTGTCGAAAATCCAATGCACCCACAAAGAGTGACTGTTTGGTGCGATTTATGGGCTGGCAGCATTATCGGGCCGTTTTTTTTTTCCAAAATGAGGCCGGTCAGGCAGTTACTGTGAATGGTGTTCCCTATCGTGAGATTGTAACGAACTTTTTATGGCCCGAATTGGAAGATATGGATGTGGACGATATGTGGTTTCAACAGGACGGTGACACTTGCCACACAGTTAATGAAACACTGGCTCTTTTATGCGACCAATTCAATGACCGTGTTATCTCGCGTGGTGGCAATGTGAATTGGCCACCAAGATCATGTGATTTGACACCGTTGGACTTTTTTATTTGGTGTTATTTGAAAGAATAGCTGTACGTCGATAAGCTAGCAACAATTCAAAAGCTAAAGGATTTTTCGGCACATTAACGGCATAGAACCTCAATTATGCCTCAGCGTCATCGAAAATTTGGAACATCCACCTAAGTCGTGGCGGCCATTTGGCCGATATTTTATTCCATACATAATTGAACCATACCAATATTATCAAAATAAAAAGAAATGACAATAATTTCCTAAAAATTTTGTGTTTTATTCAAAATCAACATCGGCCCCTTTAAATTTAACCACTTTTTACATATGTATGGCTTCATTTTTGAACTGTAGGAGGCAGACACTTAAAATTTACACACAGTAATTATAACTATGATCGCTATATAAATAAGTATGAAAAATAAACCTATAAATTAAAAGGTTTTCCGACAGTGACGAGATTTGCATGTATATGGCCTAATTTTTAAACCATAATAGACACTTGAAATTTTTACAGAAGATGTGTTGCCACAGCTGCTAGAAGGTGTTCCGACACGGACATTTTTTACACTGTATGTGGCTTTATTTTAATTGAAATAGATTGACTCTTAATATTTTCATAGAGTGTGGGTTTATTATTTTTTTTTTTAACTTATTTTTATATCAACTGTGTAAAATTATAACCTTTAAACTTTCAACCTCATCACTACTTAAACTTTTAACTTATTTGAATTGTTTAAAAGTTAAGATATAATATTTTTAATAAATTGCGTTAATAAAAAGAGCTAAAAAGGTGAGCATCAAATCTCTAGCTCTGTCTCTCATAAAAGGAAAGAACACTCCACTAACTCATCATTTAGTTTTCTTTTATTTCTTTCCAAATAATTACACAGCACAACAAAATAAAAAAAATTTCATGTGCTCTTAAAACCACTATATAATTTTGATGTATCATGACTACCTTTGTACAAAAATGGTAAAATTTTTAAATTCTATGGATAGATTTTTTTTTAAAAAATTTTTTTTTAAAATTGCAATTTTTTTGAGACGTTTCTTCAAATAATTAATGATAACTCAAAAACTACTAGTCCGATATTATTAAAATAAATTCAGAAAAATTAAGATTTGCATAGCCTTTAATTCGTCTATATATCGCGTTTCAATCGGATCAATAGTATCGGAGTTATAATAAAAAACTTAAGAAAAAAATATATTTTTTACGTAAAAATGGCAAAAATTTTCGTTTTAAAAAAATCATAAAAAATCGAAAACGGCAAAAAACTTCCAGATTCATTTTTTTATCGCATAGCGACATATAATAGCAACAAAATGAGATATCGACCATAAAAATCGATTGATTTTTTTCGAATTTATTCACATTTTAGTGAATTCGCTCATTTTCACAAAATTTTAGTCTTTTGCTTGATATACGCATTATAGCGGGTTTTCAAATGTGTGAAAAACATAAATTTTCCAATTTCAAGGGGTGCATGTCGGATTAATGTTAGATTTGATGAGAAACTTCCATCCACAAAATTTTAGTCGAATTCGACAACGTTAACACGTAGCGCATAGGCCCCAAATCTGAAAAAAAGCGTTTAAATCGAAAATAATTGACAAATTTTCAGTTTTTGCAAAATTAACGCTATTTATTTCCCCTTTTGCAAAAAAGTGGATCCTGGTCCTTAGGGCAAACACAATGAGATTTACAATAAGCTACATGTCTTTTAAATCGGTTAAACAGTTTTCAAGTTACTTGCCGAAGGCAATTGACAAAAAAATGTAACTAAGTCAAATCGATGGAATAGATCGAAAATGCATTTCATTGTTTTATTCATGTATTTTCTTTTATTTTATATTTTATTATTTAAATTTATTACAACATATAAAATAAGGAAATAAATAAATAAATATTATAAACTACAAACTTTGGAATTTTCTTTTATGACATTTTCTATTATTGAATAACGAAGTGTTGCTCTGAATACTCCAGCAAAAATCTGCCATCATGTGTGCATCCCAGCGACCCTGGTATCTTTCCTCCATTGTCCGAATATCTTGGTGAAATCGTTCGCCCTGTTCCTCACTTAAGTCTCCTAGATTTTCAGGAAAACGATCTAAGTGACTGTGAAGGTAATGTAACTTGATGCTCATGTTGCATCCAAGATTCTGGAAGTGAGTTAACATCTCTTCAACGTGCGCAACATAATCATCATCCTTGTTATTTCCTAAGAAATGTTGAATAACCCATACAAACGAATCCCATGCATTTTTCTCAATTTCTGACATTGAACTGAGAAAATCGGTATCTTTGACCAATTTGCGAATTTGTGGGCCGTCAAATATTCCTGCTCTCAGCTTTTCCATACTCAAACTTTTAAACTTCCTTGAAATATACTGGAAACATTCACCATCTTTGTTAAGTGCTTTAACAAATTGTTTCATCAGACCAAGTTTAATGTGAAGAGGGGGTAATATGATGCGATCTCGGGGCACCAGAGGTACATTTATAACATTCCTCATACCTGGGTCCAGTGTTTCCCTATAAGGCCATTGTTTTCTCTTCCAGTGTTCTGACTTAGCTCTGCTGTCCCATAAACATAAAAAACAAGGGTATTTGGTATAGCCACTTTGTTGACATAATAGGAAATTTACCATCTTAATATCAACACAAATTACCCAGTTATGTTCATTATACTTTATCTTCTTCATGACCAATGCAATTACAGAGTATTCTTCTTTTACCTTGGTTGAATGTGCGATTGGCAAGGAGTGAAATTTATTTCCATTGTGCAAAAGGACACACTTCAAGCTGCGTTTTGATGAGTCAATAAATAAACGCCATTCGCTTGAATCATATGATACTAAAATGATAATGATACTAAAATTTCGAACAACCCTTAATGTGGTCCTATTTTTTACCTATTCCCAAGAATCGTAAAAAACATTAAGGAATGCTATGCAAAAAATCAATCTTTACAGGTAGCCAGCGGAAAAACCCAATTCGGCGTGCACGCAAATTTATGAACGTTTATTACTTTGCCGCCGCAATTGTCAAAATGAAGCAAGGGCGACAGGTAGCCAACAGAAAAGGAGCATTTCATCGTTTATCAGATTTCTACTGAAATCGTAAAAATTAAAAAACTTTTCCTTTATTGCTTACTTTTTTAATTCTGAAAATCATAAAAATGCCATAAAGATCTGTTCCAAACAATTTTCTACATTCAATACTGTATTTCCACAGTAACACGTGTCCCACAGAAATACGTGTTTTGCCCAAAACAGTATTTCGCGTACTTGTTTTGCCATACATTTCTCATTCATCCAAAACACTTTCGCAGTACCTGGATATTGTATAGTGGTTTCAAAAGCATCTAATTTTTTTATTTTGTTGCGTTGTGTAATAGGAAGATATCAGTCAATTTTAGCGAAATTTTATATTTTATTGTTAAAAAAGAAAAAAATAAAAAATTTTAAAAGTAAAATGTTTTTGTAAATTGTCTTCGGCAAGTTCTCAAGGACATATAATGGCCAGTGAAAATTGTAATAACTCGAAAACTTAAAGACATGTAGCTTATTGTAAATCTCATTGTGTTTGCCCTAAGGACCAGGATCCACTTTTTTGCAAAAGGGGAAATAAATAGCGTTAATTTTGCAAAAACTGAAAATTTGTCAATTATTTTCGATTTAAACGCTTTTTTTCAGATTTGGGGCCTATGCGCTACGTGTTAACGTTGTCGAATTCGACTAAAATTTTGTGGGTGGAAGTTTCTCATCAAATCTAACATTAATCCGACATGCACCCCTTGAAATTGGAAAATTTATGTTTTTCACACATTTGAAAACCCGCTATAATGCGTATATCAAGCAAAAAACTAAAATTTTGTGAAAATGAGCGAATTCACTAAAATGTGAATAAATTCGAAAAAAATCAATCGATTTTTATGGTCGATATCTCATTTTATTGCTATTATATGTCGCTATGCGATAAAAAAATGAATCTGGAAGTTTTTTGCCGTTTTCGATTTTTTATGATTTTTTTAAAACGAAAATTTTTGCCATTTTTACGTAAAAAATATATTTTTTTCTTAAGTTTTTTATTATAACTCCGATACTATTGATCCGATTGAAACGCGATATATAGACGAATTAAAGGCTATGCAAATCTTAATTTTTCTGAATTTATTTTAATAATATCGGACTAGTAGTTTTTGAGTTATCATTAATTATTTGAAGAAACGTCCCAAAAAAATTGCAATTTTAAAAAAAAATTTAAAAAAAAAAAATCTATCCATAGAATTTAAAAATTTTACCATTTTTGTACTAAGGTAGCCATGATACATCAAATGTATATAGTAGTTACTCGAGCATATTTTTGCTGTTGCCCTGTGTTATAATTACTGCCAAGTAATTATAATTATATGTGTTTAATACACAGAGAATTTAAATAATAAGAATTTATTTTATGGTAATTGATAGCAATTACCATAGACTCTGCCTAAGGCTAAGGTCTCCACACCATCTGCATTTAATATGTGTCTCCCATGGTCCAAAGCCTTTATGTTAGCCTGTCTGCTGGACACCAATACAAAATGTGATCTTCCAAGCACAGTCTGAAAGTATCGACTTACCTCGATTTGTAACCAGATAATTAATACCTGAAGTTTCCGTGACACCTGTTACTAACGCAGTTAACCTCGATAGACCGATTGATAGCGCGCTAGTCTATCAGTCTGGGGGTTGCGGGTTCGATTCCTGCCAAAGACGCTGGATGTTTTCTGCAGACAAGCAAAAAGCTTCGCAGGTTGTGTTGTCTTTTTATTAAAAAAAAACAAAAGAAAAAACCAGGTGTAGGTAACCAGATTATATCCAAGCAACTGCTTAGTCTAACTTGTACTGAAAAACCTCAGGCTGATAGAATAGCACACTACTTACTAGCCCACCTAGGCAATGAAAAATGCGTCGATTTGCATCACAGAAATAAATTTTGCACCAATTAAAGGTTTTATTTAGTTTTAAGTTAAGGTTTAAGTATTATATTAATTGATTCAATTATATATTTGTTTAAAAGAGAACAAATTAAATAAATTACTTATTTAATTAAATTTTAATCTTAAACTATTAAACCTTTCATTGGTGCATATATTTTTTCCGTAATATCTGTCTCTATTGCTGTAGAGTAAGAGCGGGACACCTACCGGTTAAGGTTTTTTATGACTTTTTGGAAAACAGAAAATTTTTAAAATTTTTCAGAAACATAATTTAATTACATTATCGCTTAGTCCACTACCTTTCACTCTAAAAGTATAGTACGAAGTAAAGCCCAGTACGCAGCTCGCCTGAATTTCAGTTTCCCATAAGAAGTATGTGTAAAAAAACAGCCTGAAATTCAGGTTTGAAAATTTTCAGGCAACTTTCCGTTTGGCAGTAGGCAGCTAAAAAGACAACTATAAGGAATTTTTGACTATCACAGGGATATTCTAACAAAAAGTGTAGACTTTTTTGTTTAACTGAAATAAAAAATTAATGTTCAGGCAATTGTTTGGTAACGGAATTTACGACATTTCATGTTTTTTATACTTTAAAAATATTTTTTGTTCATTTCTGTGTTGATATAATATTATTGTGTGTAAACACGACTACATGATTTTTATTTCTACAGCCAACCACATGATGAATTTTATTTTTGTAGAAATAAAGGCAGAAAAATCAAACCTGAAATTTCGTAGAGCTGCGTACTGGGCTTGACAATTTGATTCTTATTTTGATCTCACTACTTTTAAGTGCCGAAAATTTGGTAAAAAAAATAATACAGCGTACAAACATACGCGGTAGTGTAGTATACCTTAAGACATTAATTAATAATTTGACCTCGCTAAATATACAATTTTTACTTCTGTGACTATATTTAATGCATATTCTTCTTTTAAAGGTCTGCTTAAAAGCCATAAATATGTTATAGAATATTACGCAGATGTGTGTTATATTGTTTGTTTAGTGTGCTTTTATTTGTTGAACCCCCTTCCAAACGTCCAACTATCCATCTGTCTTTGTGTACGCTTCAATCTTTTATTTTATATATATATTTCAGAAAGATTTAAAGCCTCAATATAGACGCCAGAATATTTTGTGAAACAAAAAAAGGCAACATATCAAGATTAATTTCCACAAACATAATAAATTAGTTGCACAATAAAGGACACTTTGTGCGGGAGTTATAAGCAGCAACAAAAAGAAACTGACAACTAGAACAAAACTGACAAAAAAGCGACAAAAAAAAGAATGAATCAACGCAAAACGAATTTTCTTTTAACAACATTTAGGCGTTTTGTTATACATATTTCTTAAAAGAAAAAACTCAATATGTTATAAAAAACGAAAACGTGATCTGATTTAAATAAAATATTTAAATGGTTCATAATAAATTGCTTATAAACAAAGATAATGGCAAAAATAAGATTAACCAGCAAAAAGACAAAAAAAGAAAAATAAAAAGCGATAATTGCATAACATTTAGCTTATGGGATGAAGGGTGGAAATTGCGACTGATAAGTCTTCTATTGTGTGATTTATTAAAAATAAAAAGATTAATTTAAATTAAAAGTAATTTTATCAAGAAACAAAATTATGGTTTTTTATTATTTAAATATTGTGATTTTTGGAATAGTGATATTGAATAGAGATAATTAAAACTTGCAAGGGATTATATAATAGAAACAATTTTGCATTACGTAGCACTGATTAGAATAATTAGAAAGGGTGGTAAAAAAGATTTAGTGATACGAACGCACTCTATCATATTTTTTGAAAATTCAAAAAAAAATTTTTTGAAAGAGTTTTCGATTTAAAATATATAAATACGAGTATGTACTTGAGAAACACTGAAGCCGAAATTTATGATATTTACTTTGATTATTTCTATATAAACTTTGTAGTTAGAAATGCTCTTTTTTATTATTTGGATAAAACTAAGACTTCTTTATTAAATTTTGGAAATTTCGTAAAAAGTACCAATATAATTTTGCTTCTGAATAATTTAGATGACAAATCTTTCTAAATACAAACAGGAATATGGTCTTAATATTGTCCAAGAATCTGACTTTCTAACCTTTGATATTTATAAGAAGCCAAAGACAGCGGGCATCACCATCCACATAACCCCAAACCCATCTACCCAATATAGATAAACATAATGATACACAGATAAATTATATATATATTTATTAAATATAACGAAGAACGGGACACAAATTACACTATAGCTAAAAACTACAATGGTCACAATCGCACTCCTATCGGTAAACTACTTAAAAACTACAATACCAAATGCAGAAAGATTAAATTAATTAAAATTAAAGGTTTTCATTAGTTTTAAATTATTTGTTTAAAACAGAACAAACAAATTCCTAATTTAAGAAATAATTCAATCAATTAAGTACTTAAATGAAATTTTAGTCTAAAACCAAATAAAACCTTTAATTGCTGAAAATATTTTTTTCTGTGTAGGTCCAGAAATTTACAGTTAAACTAAACCTTTTTTCAAAAAAGATCTACACTAACAGCACTAAAAACCTGCAACACTCTACGATATAATCTCAAGACATCAACAGAAAAAACCGACAAATTTAACAACAGCGGAGTGTACAGACTTACTTGCACCTGCAACCATACATATGTACGACAAACGGGACTTACACTAAAAACAAGATACACAGATAACACATACACTCGTACAAACGAAAAAGAGAGTACTCCAACTTTGCATTACATCTTGATATTCAGGGAACTGCATCAAGGAGAATAGATGAATATATGATATTGCTGCATCCTAGTAACAAAGGACGAAGACAATATATTCTTAAAAATGTAAAAATCAAGATACGAACCTCAGATACAATTTTAAAACCAATGAAACTAATGAAGAGGAGCAGACATGCTCATATAATAAAAGACGAAAATATTAAATTGTACACTGATCTCATAAAAAAATGACAGCTAGGAAGCTATTTAAGTAGATCTCACATCAAATTATCTGAACCCACCTAATACTAAAGCTCCAGTACTATCTAAAACGTGGCTTAATAATGAAGTCCTAACGTCGAAAGCGCACGCCAACCGTATCAACTAAATATGTATGTAGGTAGTAACGACGGTCTTCATCAGAAGGTACATAGAAAAAATTATATGAACCAATAAAAGGTTTTAGTTACTTTCAAATTAAAAATCAATAAAATAATTAATTAATTCAATAATTTTTTTAATTAGATTTTTTTGTTCTGTTTTAAGCAAATATACGATTGCACTTTAATTTAAAACTAATTAAAACCCTTAATTGATGCAAACATTTTTTTTTTGTGTATAACAAAATACTAGAATTTCTAATTTTGTGTTAATAATCAAGCATATAATTTAGAAAATATTTAATTGCTAATTGCTAATATTGGGAAGCATTCTGGAATAATGATGTCTCCATATATCAAATTGATCATTCCTTGATGTTGCCAGTATGCTGACACTAATTTTAGGTGCCTTGGTGATAGCATACTTTTTCCGCCATGCTTTTTGGTAGTCGCTTGGATCCGCTTCAGGAGTCATCTGTTTAGTGTTCCGTACCCAAAGGGTAAAAACGCACCCTATTGTTTTCGATACAATACCTGTCCGTCTGTTAGTAACTTCTTTCTTTGGAAACGTAATAGGTAGACTTTTAAAATTTTCACAAAAGGTATCTAATTATGGCCGCTATAGTAACAACTACTAAAACTTATAGGGTGTTACGAAAGTGACGTGGAACAAGATTAACTTGGGCACCTGCCACGGTGGTCTTTCCACCGAGTGACATATAAGCGTAGACTAGAGCCCCCATTGTGTAGTATAACAACACTTTACGACTGCCATCAATCGCAATTTGTGTGTGATACAGTCACAATGAGTAGCAATTTATATAATATGGCAAGCCTTATCCAAGGCAAGCCTAGATACATATTATAGCCTCTTGCTTAGGGGTTTGGAGACTATCCAAACTCCGTCTGTTGAGAGTGCAACAGCACATTTGATCGGCCTTGCACCATACCTACATTAATCGATCTTAAACCACAACCACCACGTGTACCCCCGAAGGGGACCTCACCAACAACCGGTCACAGAGAGGATAGGCTCTCTGTGGGGCTACCGATTCCCGTGGTACCTGTCCTTTGGGCACTGGTCGGGCCTCGAAGAGAACCCGTGTGTTTGAACACACAGACCTTTTCTTCCAGATTTCGGTTCTAGGAACCCTAGCGTCTGGTATTTGAGAATGTACTGCAATGACAATTGGAACCCCCGGGGGGTTACGAAAGTGACGTGTTATTCACTTTTTTATTGAACTGTAGGATGCATACACTTAAAATTTACACACAGTAATTAAAACTATGTTCGCTATATAAACAAGTATAAAAAAAACCTAAAAATTAAAGGGTTTTCCGATAGTAACGTGATTTGCATCTATATTGCCTAAGTTTTTCACTCTTGAAATTTACATAGAAGGGTTATCACTGTGGCCCCTATAGAATGAAATACTAAAATTTATAGGGTGTTCTAAAAGTGACGTGTTAGTTGCGTTAATATCTATATTGCTTGACCTGTAGGAGGCAGACACTTAAAATTTTCTGACTTTTTATATAAACAAATATGCTTTGCATGTATATGGCCTAAATTTTGAATCATAATAGGTAAACTCTCGAAATTTTCAGAGTATATATACTACTATAGACTCTATAACAAATGGCAAAAATTAAAGGGTATTCCAAAAGTGTCATATTTTTCACGGGTATGGCCTTATTTTTTAACCGTAACAGGTAGACTCTGGAAATTTTTACAGAAGATGTGTCGCTATGGCCGCTATAGCAATTTGAAAAGTTAAAGGGTATTCCAACAGTGACATGTTGTTTAGGTATATTGCCTTATTTTTTTCGCCGCAATAGGTAGGCTCTTAATATTTTCATGGAAAGTGTATATACAACAACAGTTACTAAAATGTAAAGGGTGTTCCGGTAGTGATGCAGTTTTCTGTAACATGACTAATTTTTAAAACATAAATTTATAGAGTGTGTAAAAGCAATTCGAGTATAGCAAAAAATAAAATAAAGGGTTTTGCGAAAGTGAACAAAATTTACGTATGTACGGAGCCTTATTTTTGAACCGGAATAAGAACACACTTTAAATCTTCACAAAGTATGCATAATTTGTCCTCTAACAAGTGCAAAAAATTAAACCCAAAATTAAAGGTGTTTTTATAGTGAGACGATTTTGCTCTGATCTTACATTTGAACTGACATTTAAAATTTACAAAGATTATATTTTACAATATCTACAGTAACAACAAGCAAGGAAAGTAATTAAAAATGAAAGGATGTTCAATAGATGTCGCGAAGTTGAGGATTTTGGCCTTCACTTGGCAGACACTTGGTATTTACACAGGATAATTACTACTATGCTCTAATTTAATAAAGTAATTAAAAATTATACAATAGTAAGGAACCCTTAGTGTGTGAGCCTCACTCTAAGCTTTAACTTCCCACCGTGGTTTCTAACTGAAATTATTTTTTTCTTAATTTTTAGCATTTTTTTGTGAACGTAGCAGTGTTTGAAATTTTCTCATTCTACGTCAACTCTGCGTATTGCTATGGTGATTGCGCCAGAAACGAGCGCTGTAAATGAACACAATATTGCAATAAAACCGAATCACGATTCTAAAATATATTAGCACAATTTTCAAGTGTTGGTCGGTATTTAGTCTATGTATAATAATCTTACAAGCTCAACTGAACAGTAATGATAATATAGTTTAATCTCAACCAGAAATTAGAGGCTTTAAAAAAATCCCTTATACATTTTCCTAAAATATTTTCTCATATTTTATAAGGGCACAACATATCATCACTAATAAAAAAAGACTTAAAAGTTACACTTAAACCCCTGTTATAAAAATAATATTTCTAAGCACTCATCTATTGATCAAAGAGATAATGAAACTATAAAAAATTCAGCAGCTTCATAACCATAAACTTACTGCTTTTATTTCATTTAATTGAAGTAGATACTTGTGTGTAATAGCGCACTTCCGCTTCCGATAGATTGAAACATTTAAGCACACAAACTTCTAAACAATAATAGTAGAAACAGTTCATAAAAAATTATTGTTTTGGCATAATAATATTCCCATAATAGTAAACAAAGTAATCATTACAATAAGATATCTGGGAAAAAAACTCTTCAGTTTCATAAGATTAACTGGTCATCAACTGCAATTCATTTTAGCAACAAAAAAAAAATATATAAATTAAAAAAGACGTTTAACAAAAATATGCGTGTAAAATGAAACAATTAAAATTGATTAAATTGTATTGCAACCCCAATTTCTAAATGAAACATATACGTACATATTTTTCATAAGCACACAGATTTATTTTCACATACTGCATGTAAAATCCTCAATAAATAAAGATTTAACACAAAACAGCACAAGACCCAAATAGAAGAAAAATCATCTCCAGAAGTATCATCACCAAATGTTGCATAGCTGAAAGAAAGAAAAAACATTTGTGTATCACTTGGTCTAATGAAAATCATTTGTTCCCTTTCTCTTCTCCCCGCTGGTTGTAAATTATAGAAGAAATAATAAACGTAAGCATACAATTTTTCAATTATGCTTGAAACTATAAATTCAACTTAAAATCAACACATATGCCCTCATTTTACTAAATTCGCCCTTCATTGCTTAACATTATTGCATATAGTATACTACAGTTCGGAGTTGAATCAGTGTTTTATTTAAAAACCTTTGAAGTCTTTATGGTTGCAATGCATTACGTAAATATGACAATCGTGGCATGCAACACGCACCACCTATAACCAAAATATTTACTTGCTATTTATTCTATTGTTGTTGTAGTAGTCGAGCACATGATTCAAGAGAAATTAAATTTAGGGAAAATTATCTAAACAGAAGATAATTAGAATAATAAATACTAGTGTGGCAGCAGTTTAAGCTTTTAAATGAAAAATTTATTTAATGAAATGTACCAGTTGTAGTAGAGGACATAATTGAACATTTTTAAACATAACCTAACACTTTCGCGTATAAGAAAATAATTTTTTATTTATCTTTATCTATGCTAAGTTCTTAATATTGGAATTTATTAAATAAACATTTCATGAAATATTTATTTCCAAAAAATATAATAATCGAAATGATTACTATGGGCAAAGCATATCAAGATAGCTATTTCGCTAGTGCTCAACTAGCTCATCAGTGGAATTTTCCCAATTTTTTTCAGTAAAAACTCAGATTTTTAAGGTTATGGAGCGGTTCATTTTCCCTCGGTGGGAGCAACTTGAAATGGACTCCAATAGAAATCGCAGATTAAGGGACTATTTCTACATCAAATACAAAATGACTTCAATGATTGGTTGTATCGACAGGTCAGATATAAAGATTACTAAGCCTAGTTGTGCACTGTTCAGTGCATTATCCAACTGTTGCCAAAGGGAATCTACAGTTAGCTTACTCCACTTCGTGATACCTCTCGCAATGTCAGGATACTTTTCCAAAAACTCCATGATTATGATGTTTTGGGTGAGCTATTTTTATGGTTTCCCCTAATTGTTAATATAAATATTAATCAATAAATATTTACTTTTATGAAATATAATAAATTTAACAACATTTTTGCAAAATATTCGCCTTCAATATATATAATTATTGCAAAAATGTAAGAAGTAATCTGTAAGAATTATAACGAGTGATTTTTTAAGAGCTTGAGAACTTTTTTTTAAAAAAAAAACGCATAAAATTTGCAAAATCTCATCGGTTCTTTATTTGAAACGTTAGATTGGTCCATGACATTTACTTTTTGAAGATAATTTCATTTAAATGTTGACCGCGGCTGCGTCTTAGGTGGTCCATTCGGAAAGTCCAATTTTGGGCAACTTTTTCGAGCATTTTGGCCGGAATAGCCCGAATTTCTTCGGAAATGTTGTCTTCCAAAGCTGGAATAGTTGCTGGCTTATTTCTGTAGACTTTAGACTTGACGTAGCCCCACAAAAAATAGTCTAAAGGCGTCAAATCGCATGATCTTGGTGGCCAACTTACCGGTCCATTTCTTGAGATGAATTGTTCTCCGAAGTTTTCCCTCAAAATGGCCATAGAATCGCGAACTGTGTGGCATGTAGCGCCATCTTGTTGAAACCACATGTCAACCAAGTTCAGTTGTTCCATTTTTGGCAACAAAAAGTTTGTTAGCATCGAACGATAGCGATCGCCATTCACCGTAACGTTGCGTCCAACAGCATCTTTGAAAAAATACGGTCCAATGATTCCACCAGCGTACAAACCACACCAAACAGTGCATTTTTCGGGATGCATGGGCAGTTCTTGAACGGCTTCTGGTTGCTCTTCACTCCAAATGCGGCAATTTTGCTTATTTACGTAGCCATTCAACCAGAAATGAGCCTCATCGCTGAACAAAATTTGTCACATTTGAACATTTCGAACCGAACACTGATTTTGGTAATAAAATTCAATGATTTGCAAGCGTTGCTCGTTAGTAAGTCTATTCATGATGAAATGTCAAAGCATACTGAGCATCTTTCTCTTTGGCACCATGTCTGAAATCTCACGTGATCTGTCAAATACTAATGCATGAAAATCCTAACCTCAAAAAAATCACCCATTATTTGAATCAAATAAAAGATGCGCCAAACTTAGAGGGAAAAATGAAGACTATTTGAATGTCAAGCCTCTCCTCTTTTCATCACCATCCGTCTTTTATAGGGGCACCATTCAAGCCTCTGTCTACGGTTTCACAGATAGGGGCACACAGATCAAATAACATCACATATTCGGACACCCTTTACGTTACAATTTTAAATTAAAGACCTGTTTAAAGAAACGACCTTAACCTATTCTCAAACTTTAAATGGGTAAGAACCTCACCTTTCTTGGTATGAAGGTAGTGGTTGTGATATAATGTGCCCAGTGGGCCACTTTTGGTAAGCAGAACTGGCGCTGTGGGATGAACCAAACGTAATGTTACGGTGCCCACAAAGATTCTTTGTAAATTTCAACTATCTGTCTATAAAGGTTAAGAAGTTTAACCATATATATCAAACTACATGAACTATTGGGACACCCTTTACATTATAATTCCAAATAATTATTTGTTATCATACCAGAGATAGTGGACATTCTGCCTAATTTTCAAGTGTTTGTGTTTAACGGTTCAAAAGATAGGGCCATATAGATCAAATTACATAATTTATGGGGACACCATTTAAATTCTAAATTCAAGTTGTATACTTCATATTAAATGAAATATACATCAAATTAAATGAACTATTGGAGCACCCTTTAATTTCAAATTTTTGAATATTTATACATTTTATTATAACGGTCATAGTAATCGACATTCTGTCAAATTTTCAAGGTTTTGTCTATAACGGTTCAAAAAATAGACCCAAATAGGTCAAATTATGTCACCTATGGGGACACCCTTTAAATTTTAAATTTATTTTTTTATTCATTTCTGCTGTTGAGTGCTATAGCGACACGCAATTTTTTAAAATTTTAATTTGGTGCCCTTTACGGTTCTTAATACACGTAAAAAACATGTATGATGTTTGGGGACACCCTTTAATTTTTAATATAATGAAGTGTTTTTAAAATGGGACAAACCTGAATGCATAACCTTTCAAATAAAGGAAGAAATTTTAAAATCGGTTTAGAAATGGCTGAGTTCTGCAGTTACATACATAAAAAAAAGCCACATTCAGACGAATTGATAACCTCCTTCTTTTTTGAAGTCGGTGAAAAAACTAAAGCGATCAATTTGAAACTGACAACTGTTAGCTGATTGGTTTATTTCAAACCAGCTGATCCGGCAAAGGCTGTTTTGCCTTCAAAATTTAATTATATTTCCTTTCTGTGATAAACAATATATTTCGATTTGTTTTCAGGTTCGAAAACGATCAAAGCGGATGGTTTTCCGACACGGAAACGTGCGACATACATGAACATATATGCGAATACTTATTCTCTGCCTATACTTTAGTTACTTAAGTTGAGATTGGTATGAGTATGTTGTACATGGTATTTTATTTGAGCTTTAAAAAAAACTCATTTATACATGTTCGGCCTTAAATACTAAGGCCAGGATTCAGTATCCACACATTCGTGATCTCTCCATACAAAATGTATGGGAAAATGAATATTCTTGATATACATATATATATATTTTTTTTCGATTTTCAATCGTTTCTTTTAATATTAAGTATATTAAGGCCCATTATTATAACTTGCCTTTAGCTAAAGTTAGGAACTTGTTCGAGCGATAAGTAGTTTTTGGTTATAACAATGAGGATAATGCTCATTGCAATAATTTGTCCTTATAGTACGTGATAGTTAAAAGTGGTTTTTAGCTTACTTTTAATAACGAAAAGCTATTTATCGCTCCAACAAAATCCTAACTTTAGCTAAAGCCAAGTTATAATAATGGGCCTAAATATTTAATATATAAAGCACAAAATGTGTTTGTTCGTTTGACGAAATGCTATAGCTGCCTATACCAGTAAGCCGATATTTCTGAAATTTGCACAGTTTGTTATTAGATATACAGTTGGTAAAATAGGATACTTCTTTTTTTGATATTAGACGTAGGCGTGACACCTCCAATGCAAAGTAAATATTTATTATCATCGTTATCATACTTGGTAACAGTTATAGGTAGCGCCTTGCACCTGTTTACATACTTTAGAAAAAGATAGAAGGGATTGGAATAGTGGACGTGGTACCTTCCATACAAATTGAAAAATTATTTTCCTGTATCGAGAGAACTGCAATAAGTAGCACCTTGGAATTTCGCATCAGTCACCCCCATATTAACGTACATAGTCAAGCTAAACACAGACTGAATTGGAATAGTGGGCGTGGTACCTTCCAAACAAAGTGAAAAAGTACTATCGTGTTCCTGGCGAACCATAAAAGAAAGACCCTTTAAGCTTTCTACGAGTAACCCCTATGCTAATGCACATTGTCCACCAAAATACAGAATTAATTGGGACAGTAGTCGTGATACCTCCCATACAAAATGAAAAATTTATATCCCTATCTATGTAAATAGTGACCGTAAGAATTTCGGTTCTGAAAATGCTGCATAAGCAGACCAGCGTAATTTTCTGTAGCATTTGAAATATCAGTATACATCGCGATTTCTTCAGTGTAAGTGTCAGGGGTTCCAATTATTTTAAACATGGTCTATCACTGAAATGAAATAAACCCCCTGGAGATAGTATTCCCCCAGAACTTATTCAGACAAAATCCGCCACATCCGTAAAAATAATAAGACTATATTTATAACTCTTGGATAAATAAAGAATTTTTAAATACATGAACGAGATGCGCCATTATAAATCTGTTATAGCTGAAGTGGAATCACTCCTCAATACAATATGCGAAATTATTTTAGTAATATTAATACTACGGGACTGTCAGGCAGGCTTCCATCGCATTATACTAGACCAGTCAGTCGATTGGGTTACACCTCTCTATCTAATTTTCGTCCAATTTTAGAAAGCTTTCAACTTGATAATGCGTAGTGCAGTAGGGAAATATTGATAGGTGGAAGGCATTCAGGGGTCGTCGCAGATTTACAAGTTCTCAATGAACAGTACATGCTGAAACTGTCCTAGGTACCCCCAGTAATTACAAAATTGTAGATAATAAAGTTTCAGACGAGTCGGCACGAGCGGGTACTGATTTGGGCATACGAGTTCTTACGTTCTAACAGGACACAATGATCTCATATATTTCTTAAAAAAGATTCGATTTTGTAATAACGATGGCTGCAGATGGTGTGGCGTGAAAAATAAAACACATTTCACTATCTTTGCTAATGCCCTGCGTTATCACACAGTCATAATAATTGCTTTGATTCTTTTTTCTTTCAAAAGATAGGAAACTTAAAAGGTGTAAACCCTAGGCTAGTTGTTAAATATGTGAAATTGCGAAACTACATCAGAGGATCTAATCTAAGGATTAAGAAAATTTAGAGGAGTCACTATGAATCAATAATGGTCGTGTGAAATTACGCATACATATATAATTCTGTACACAGAAAAATAATTGCACCAATTAAAGATTTTTGTTAGTTGCAGATACAAATTTAATTACTTTTTTATAAATTCAATTATTTATTTAATTAGAATTTCATTTCGTTCCTTCTTAATTATGTATATAATTGAATCAATTAAAAAATTAATTAAAATTATATCTGAATATAATTTAGAACTTTGATTGGTGCAAATTTTTTTTTTTCTGTGTATGAACCTCTCATAACCTAGGCTAAATATGACACGATAATCGCAGTATTAAATTGCAATCTAATTAAATCACAATTTTTAAATTTTCATAATCAGAGTGAATATTGCTGAAAACTTCAGACTTTCGTTCTATAACAATCATGTGTACTCGTATTTACTGAAAGTCGAGCTAAAAACAAATTTTTTCTCAACAAAAGTATTGTCAAGTTTAAATAGCTTTTTATGCAAGTAAAAACAAATTCCTACTTACTTTCTAAACACACTGCAATAATATAATAACATTTTCTCAAACAAAATTTGTTTGGCCTTACCAAAAAAATTTAAATAAAAAAATCCACTTTACCTAAATTTTAAGTTTAAAAAGTATAAGTTAACACAGACTTTAAGCTTAATTTACTGGTGAAAATTATTACGTATAAATAACAGATACTTAAAAAGTGGTAATATTTTGAATATACTTCCAACAAAATATCACGCTTTTCGTAAATTCTAAATTCCAACACTTATTTCTTAATAAATTGTGTGGAAACAAGAACAACATTTAACTGCACACATGCTATCACACATTTAATACACATTTAATAGAGTGTGCCAACAGTGAGATAATATTTAAACATTTGCACACTCTCTAGCATCTTCAAGTGCATATGTGTGTGTAAACACAGACAAACCACACACACTCATACATATTCATTCTTAAGCACATCTTATGATTGCATTAAGTTTTGGCGTTAAAATGCTTTATTTGTTTCCATAAATTGCAAGAAAACTTGTATGCTTTCCAAACAAAACCACTAAACTTTGGGGGATGATATGTATCACCACACACATACTTACATACTCGTATCATTGTATTCATCTTTCTTTATTCTATATACATTTTGGATTTTGTTTGTAGTTGCCTTTTGTTTGTTTGAAAATAGTGGCTGCAATTCATTTATTGCATACTCTTAGGAGGGGATCTTAGCTAATCCCATAAATAACTATTTGCTGATATAATTCCATACTGTCTCACACACTTATTCTTTTGCTGGGGGGTGGAAAATCTCAATACTTAAGGGCTTGTTTATTGCAGTAGGTTTTAATAATAAATGCTTGGGTACTTTATAGATATTTTTTGGTAGTTTAGCTAAAAAGATAAGGGCGCATATTTAAAATCGATTTTTTTTTTCACAAAAAGAAAACACTGCCGCGAAGCTTCTTAATCGACTACCAATCAGTCTATCGAGGCACTCTTTGGTTCTGTCTAAAGTCTTATCTAAAAAGATGTACAGAAAAAATACATAGTGATTTCGAAACTTAAAAACTTTAAGATTAGGTATGGAGAGTAATACAAGGGTGCCTCGGTTGGCTAGTAGGTAGTGTGCTAATCTATCAGTCCTGGGTTGTGGGTTCAATTCCCACTACAGACTATAGCATTTTTCATTACAAGTTGGAATGAAGACCAAAAAAGAGCTTGGATATAATCTGATTGCCTACAAATGGTTAACTGCGTTAGAACAAGTCACCTATTATCTGGCCAAGTTATAAATCGTATTAAGACGATACTTGTACTTGTGTATGCCAATAATTTGGTGGAGTTTGTACAGGTCACACATAGCGTTTGACATATCAAAATGAAATTTAGTATGTGCCTTTGTTATGTGGAGATGAAGACCTTTATAGTTTTTGGGCATAATCGGGACGGGGTTTTCTTACCCCCAAATTTTGTGAACGCTCTACAGGTCATACCGCATGACATATTAAAACGAAATTTAGTAAGTACCTTTGGTTTATGGAGATGAAGAGCTGTAAAAATTTTGGTCATAATCGGTAAGGGGCAAGGTGTAGTTTATTTACTCCAAAATTTTGAAAACGCTCTAACTAAGTTATTTTCTGTAAGACTTTTGTTTATATTATTAAAAACATATACATACATATGTATTTTAAAAATATTTAAAATAATATAACTTTTGTAGCCTCTACAAACATTGTTCTAAAAGACCGGGAGCGAACATATTACATATTAACAGCTCACAACGTCGTCAGCCTTTTTACAATTTTTTGTTTGATTTTGGTTTGAAAAAAATCCACACCAATTATTTCAATTATATAGAGGTACCTTTGATAAAATAGTAACAAGATGTTATTTCAGTTGCCCCACATAGCCCGAAAAATTATTCTTTTTTTTTGAATGCCATTTAACGTTTTGAGTACTTTCCTCCAGACTGCAAAACTTTCCTAATAACTATGATTCCTAAACCAGGAAATGTCCACACAAAAGTAGATTCATACAGGCCTATAAGTCTTTTATCAAATATATCAAAGCTGTTTGAGAGAGTCTTAATAACTAAGATGAACCCCATTTTAATCGACAAATCATAAATTCAAAACCATCACTTCGACTTCAGAAAAAAACATAGCACAATCGAACAAACTCACAGACTAGTCAATGAAGTTAAGAAGACCTTTAAAGAAAGAAAGAAAATACTGCTCTGCGCTTTTTATCGACGTTTCTCAAGTATTCGAAAGGGTATGGCATGCTGGCCTAATTTACAAGATAAAACTGAATTTGCCCGTAAACTTATATAAGCTGCTAGATAGTTATTTAACCGATCGAAAATTCATTCGCATAAATAACCAAACAAAAACACAGCTTGCAGGCGTGAAATATCATGGCATACATCCTGACCGGCACAAATGAAGTAAAAAGCCGTCCAACTAAACTGGCGTATTGGCAGATATTCTACTCTCGCTTTAGATTGCATGCTTTTATTGCACAAATCAATTCTAAAACCAATTTGGTGTTATGGGCACTGCCTCAGCTAGCAATGTAGAAAAAATACAAAAGCGTCATAAAGATTTAAACGTGCCAACAGTTAAATTTAAAATTGTGTAACGTATTTAAAAAAGCTTAAATTTCATCCAAATCCACTAGCCCGTAACTTACCAAATGACTAAATTCGACTAAGAAGGAGGGATATTGCTTCTTCTGAAACAAAATTTTTTTGTCTAGCACTGGCTGGACTGGCAATTAATTTTTTTAGACTTAATATATGAGTAATTATTGCAAGTTTAAATATATTGCAGATACAATTGATAAAAATGTGAAAAAAAATATAGAGGTACGTAGCCATGGATAATTAGTCAGGATTTTGCATCATAGGCTTTCTATAAAATCCTAAAAAGTTTAAATATTATTCTAAAATTGTTGTAGATTTTTGTTAATAGTGTCTTAAAGTTTTCGCTGACAAAAGGTGCTGCCAAGTTTTCAGTACCATTAAATCGGTAAAATTTCCTACTTTTACTATTTTATCTCTATTTTCTCTTGGAAATGAAATATTTTTTTTCAAAATTTCAGGTGAAGAATTATCTTATATTTGAATTGAGGTATTAAAGTACCTCCTCACAAAATTTTATTGTAATTCATCCAGTAGTTTTTAAGTGATGCGAACACAAACATACAGATAGACGGACAGGAAAAAATGACTAAAATTCTTGTTTTGTATTCCAAATCAATTACTAACTGTACCAGCAACAAAATTTTCAAAAATATTTCGTTTACAGAAAAGGTCCTGTTACAGTTTTATCTATATATATAGAGCACAAAATGGGTTTGTTTGTATGTTTGTTGGTTTGTCGGAAAGCTAGAGCTGCCTACACCAGTGAACCGATCTTTCTGAAATTTTCACAGTTTATTACTGGATATACGGATGGTAAAATAGGGTACTTATTTTTTTGGATATTCGACGTGGGCGTGGCACCTCCCATAAAAAGTAAATATTAATCATCGTATATCTTGGTAACAGTAATAGGTAGCGTCTTGAAATTTGGCGCCCGTATCCTATATATTAACGGTTATAGTTTAGCAAAACACAGTCTGAATTGGAATAGTGGGCGTGGTACCTCCCATACAACGTAAATATTTATCATCGTATAGCTTTGTAACGGTAACAGTTAGCGCCATGAAATTTTGCAACAGACACCTCTATATTAACATGCATAGTTTAGAGAAAGATAGACTGGATTGGAATATAAAGTGAAAAATTATTATCGTTTTCCTGGCGAACTACAACAGAGAGAGCCTTGAATCTTTGCACGAGAAACCCTTATGCTAATGTGTATAGTCTACCAAAATACAAAATTAATTGGAGCAGTGGGCGTGGTACATCCCAAAAAAGTTAAAAATTATTATACTGTATCTAGAGAACTACCATAGGTAGCGCCTTGGAATTTCGAACAAGTAACCATCATATTGTCGTACATGGTTTAGCTAAACACAGACTGAATTGGAATAGTAGGCGTGGTACCTCCCATATAAAGTGAAAAGTTATTATCGTGTTCCTGGCGAACGACAATAGATAGCGCCTTGAAATTTCGCATGAGTAACCATGCAAAATTAGTATCGTGTACCTGGAGAACTACAATAGATGGAGCCTTGAAACTTTGCACAAGTAACCCTCAGAGTAATGTGCATAGTGTAGCAAAATACTGACTGTATTGGGATAGTGATACCTCCCATAAAAATTAAAAATTATTATCGTGTTAAGATGTATAGTAAAGCAAAAAACAGATTGGTTGGGAACAGTAGACGTCATACCTTGCATATAAACTAAAACATTTTTGATTTGAGAATAGCGTGTGTTTTCGAGTTAGAGGTTGGCCATACTGAAAATTTTAGTACCAGTAACAAAAACTTATAAAAACATCCCCTTTGGCACAAACTATGCAACTTGTCCTATTTAAACATAAAATAAGTTTTAATGCACACAATCTACACCACTGTGTTTTTTGGTGTAACGCCAACCATGCATGCGCTTGTGTGGTTGCAAATTATTCTCATCTGATGGTTTGTAATTCCAAATAATTTCCATCGTTCATTCTTCGAGAAAACTGATAAGACTTAAGTATGAATATTGTTTGCATTGCATGATTAGAGCTGTTTGAACATTATTTATACGCATAATATTGTAGTTTGGCACAGCAATCTCTGCACAGTTTATGTGTGTATTGTGGTTAAATTATGGCGGTGGTTGTTTTATGAGTCTCACAATCTCTCTCGGCTTATGTATGTATGTATGTCTTTGTTGCAAAGCAATTCCTAGAAAGTGTTATGATTTCATTTTCATCTCCTTTATTAGATGCTGATATAAATCTATCAATTTGATCAGCGTTAGCTGTTGACTTCATTTTAGCCTATAAAAAGGAGGTTGCTATTCGGTATGAATGTTGTTACTAATTTAGATATTGTCTTTATTGTTCGCTATGCAGCATAAATCCACAAACATACATATTCTGAAGAGGGTTGGTTGCATGATAAAAAAAAATATGTATTGAAATCATTGAAGCCATTAAGTATGCTTCACTTAATTAAACTGAAAGCAAACAAAATTCATGCTACGAGTACAATATGCACAACTAAGAGAAATCTCTGGGAAATAAGCACATTGATAAACAAGAAATTTATTTATGCAAAACTTTTATGAAAAATTAAAGCCCTGTTTTCATATCTAAAAATAAAGAATTTGTTTTGAATTAAGATTTTAAATATTTTCATCTAAATCTTAAATAGAACTATCGATATCGATAACTATGGTTTGACAGCTAAGAATGTTGCAAAATCAATTTTGTGACAACTTTATTTCTAGAAGGGATCCTTTTCACTGGCTCCCTCGTTCGTGCTATACAATGCCTATGAATTACTTTTTTGGGGAAATGTTAGGATATTTGTTTATGCCGACAATCCAGTAACTCTTGAAGAGTTGGAAGCCATAGGAGATTTTAGTTTTAGACAAATATCAGGAATTACGAAATAAGAAATAAATATAAAAATAACTACAGTCGAGAGTAAAGACTAGTTTTAGTACGAAAGTAAGGTAGTCATAAATTTCCAATTCATCAAACGATTTCAAGACTAATTCAGGGGCACCGCAAGGCTGTGTTATTTCTCCTACCCTATTTCTTATTTTTCTTTGTGTCATTCTTTGTCAAACTTCTAACGCTTTACTATTAATTTCATTCAAAAAAGGCCGAACCAGATGAAGATTTTAGCCAAGAGGTCAAACATGAATGTTACGCTTAATCATGATCTTGTCACATTTTCTGAATGGCGTCGTGCAAAAAGAGTCGAATTCTATGCTTGAAAGACTTAAATGTTGTATGCAAACGCTACAACCTCGTTCGAAAATAATGCCTAATATTGTGGCTATGGGTGATGTACATAGGTATTTTGAAATGAGAAGAAATGTTCTTAGCAGGGAAATCCATTGAAATGTCCGGTGCAAGAAGATAACACTCCGTGTTATCTTCTTGCTATTTATATCACCTAAATCTGGCATGAAATGGAATACAACTCTTATATATGGGTCTGCGCCGTAGAGCCTATTTTGGAGCGTCTTAGCCACGCGCAGTAATGGGCGAAGAAGCTCATTGATGACAGTATAATATTGTTATGTTATTATTGTCTAACTTAAATATCGGCCCTATTCCCGTTGGCGTTGTAGTTTGAAAACGAAATAAAGTCGACAATTTGGCATTACCGTTGGCGTTAACGAGACTCGTCGTAAGTATATCGGTATTTTTTATTCTGAACCGAAGATAGAAACGACAATAGAACATTCGTTCTCTGTCGTCATCATTGTAGGCAACGACTACAAGAAAAAAAAGTTTCTTAAATGGAAAAACATCCCGCTTATGCTAAGGATTTTCGAAAGGCCATAAAACCCTAAAATTTGGTGATTTTTGAAAGGAAGCTCTGAATCCAGAGCAACAGGGCAAGGCTGTTACAAACAGTTGCGATTGGCACCATTGAAGGAAGCGGTGTTAAACCTATTAAAATGTGAAAAAAATTAACCCGAAAGGAATCGTAGTGGCATTCGAAGTTAGATCGCTACTAATCGAGTATCGTACTTAGAATCTGGGACGTCAAAAATGTTAACGTTCTGTTGTAGCATGTGCCGATGTATATTTATATACATTATGTCATCATCATCTCTTGAACTTGAAAAATAAAATTCAGTACTCGCCATATTTTGAAAGAAATAACAAACTTTTCAGAAATGTACAAAAATTAAATAAATAACAACACAAAAAATTGCACTGCTACCATACTTTATTAATTTTTCTTTTTGTTTTCGATAACGTTTCTTCGTCGTTTCAATATATTTCAAGAATACGAATTTAGTCATATTGTGGTTACGTATGAGTAGAGTTATCGTAATTTCCTTACTAATAAAAATAAAAATAAAAAAACATTGGTTGCGGTTTGAAAATTGTATAGTTGAAACCAACAACGTTGCATTTTCTGATTGTAGTAACCATGTAATTATCAAATAGTAACAAAAACTTGTTTGTCGTTATCATAGTAATGATAAAAACAACTATAAGTTGTTCATCGCCACCTTATATTGCTACAATGATCATAAAATTGTCATTGTGACCACACCATAACCATGTTTTTTCTCTGCGTGTATAGGAAAAATTAATTTTTTGCCATAACAGTTTGTATATGGAATAAACCTCCTGCGGGTGTCTTTCCTGCCAAATTTCAATATGGAAAATTCAAGTCAAATGCCCACAGACGTTACTTCCATTATTAATAAAATTTTTGGGAATTTAAATATTATGCTAATTACCCATAACGTTTTATAATAAAAATTCAATTTATTTGTTGGGGGAAAAGAGCTAGTCCCTATACGTATTTCACTGGTTGCTCAGGCCAGATCATCAGGAAACCTTTTTCCTAATTTTAGAGAAGCAAAAAATACTCTATAAGTAATAAAATTCTACAAAACACAATGAGACTTATGCATGTTAATAGAATAATATTACAGAATATTAAAGCTTCAACAAAACACCAACAAACAAACCACGTTTTTATTTTTCCTTACTGTCCTTCCTTCATTGCGGGTCCTCTTCGAGGCCCGACCAGTGTCCAAAGGACTGGTACCACGGGAATCGGTGGCCCCACAGAGAGCCTATCCTCTCTGTGACCGGTTATTGGGACCGGTTATTGGTGAGGTCCCTTTCGGGGGTACACGTGGTGGTTGTAGTTTAAGATCGATTTATGTAGGTATGGTGCACGGTATATCAAGTGTGCTGTTGCACTCTCAACAGACGGAGTTTGGATAGTCTCCAAACCCCTAAGCAAGAGGTTATAATGTGGATCTAGGCTTGCCTTGGAAAGGCTTGCCATATTATATAAATTGCTACTCATTGTGACTGTATCACACACAAAAAGCGATTGGTGGCAATCGTAAAGTGTTGTTATACTACACAATGGGGGCGCTAGTCTACGCCTAAGCTTCACTCGGTGGTAACACCACCGTGAGGTTAGGCCGACTAGGCAGGTACTCACGTTAATCTTGTTCCACAATTTCTCCTTCATATTACCAAGTTTCCTGCACTGAGTAGTGGTCATCTCCCGAGTGCTGGTCAGGGTCTCCCCTAAGTGGTGGCCCAAATAAAAAAATAACCCGGTTATATTTTTCAATAATTTTGTAGTGTATGTAGTGTATTTTTTGATTGCGATAGGAATAATGTTTATATCGTTGCTGGAAAGGTTAAGAATAGCGAAGTCGTACAAAATGATAATTGTGCCAATTGTTTAAATTGAAATTAAACAAAGTAAGAAGAAAATGAATTAAACACATCCAAGTAAAATAAAAAATGCAATAATTTAGTTTAACTCAAAAAATTCAATAAATTTATTATTCACATTTGTTTTTATGTTTTTATGGTTTAATGTTTTTGTTTGTTTTACTTTGTGGTTTTTCAATAGTTACATTAACAAATAGATAGATACATGTATGCTTAGTTTAACTAAAAATGCATTTCATTTTTCAATAATTTTAATAGTAATAATAATAATAATAATATTAATAATTATATTATAATAATAGTAGTAATATAGAATAATATTTCTTTCCTTTCCTTTCAATATTGTATACGTTTTTATTTATTTATATTTATTTTTTATTTACTTTTTGTTACAAAGACATCACTTGTTATTGTAAATGCTTAACTTAAGTATAACTTACCACCACTATACTCCATTTTTTGCAGAGTTTACGTAAAGCCCTTTTACAGCATCACGGTTTTATTTTCCAAAAGTTCTTTTTTGGTTTTGCACCCGTCGCAGAGGAATCAGAGGCCGAACGTCCAGATGCTCGTTGTGTGTCGGAACAACGGCGGGCATAATTAAATGGCGACGCTAGTAAATTACCATTTGCTGGCGAGGTAACAGCTGTTCCACAGCTACCCAATGATGTCATCATACCAATGCCTTGATCCTCGGATGAAACCATACTACTTTTGGAAGTTGATGTACCGGATGCAGTGGATGATCTACAACTACGCATATTTTGGGGTAAAGTGGTGGGTTGTATAAGATGATGCTGGCCGGCATGCTGAAGCAGTTGATGCTGTTGGGCGTGGTGGTTGTGATGCTGATGACTGGGCGTAGGACCGGTTTTATAATAACGCAGACTTTCATTGTAACTCGCACCGCTACTACTGCCACTGCCGCTAAAGCCACTATCGAGGTCGCCCTCATCAAATTCGGGATTAATACAAGAACTGTGGGTGTGATCTTTCAGTTCGATAGAATTAAGAGTTGAAGAAAGATTTTCTAGGCTGGCGTGAGATAAGGTACGCTGCTGTGATGAAGACACTGTGGATGAAGAAGAGGAAGCTGCACCTCCTAATAAACCTCCGCGTCGAGGTCCCCTATGGGAACCCGTTGACGATGAGGCAATAGATGCGACAGCCCCTGCCGCCACTGCCGCCGAAGCACTAGTAGATGGACCATCATCATCTTCCACCTGATTGGGACTTATGTCGGGTGGTGTTTCGGGCATAATCAATGCTTCCAACGATAAATTCAATTCATCTAATACTCTAAAGTGATTGTGCTGCACCCTCCTCAGTTCCTCCTTAACATTCGATGTCGCTATGCGATTATCGGACAAAACTTTTCGTATCTTCTGATCGTTAACCTCTTCATACAGATTTTCAGTTGTGCCATAACGAGTGGTGTAAGTGTGTTTTTCGTCGTTACCACTGGGCGACGATGAAGTCGACTGTCCACTATTCGATTTTGAACGAAAACTTTTAGCTAACAGGGCTCTAATGGAATTGCGGGTTGGACTCTTAGAAGGTAGTGCCGCACTAACCAATGGGGCTGGTACAATAGCTGAGGCTTCATCTTTTTGCGGTATGTTTGTGTGACATTTAACTGCACCTGGTTCATAGTACGCATACGAGTATACGTGATTATAGGGTGCTGCACCCGAAGATGCACCAGAGTTAGCGGATGCGGTAGCTGTTGCATCACTACTTTGATACGTTTGCGAGGGAGCAGGTGATATTTGCTGTTGCGAATGATGCGAAGGTGTTGATGAAGGTGTTACAACACTGGCAGCAAAACCGTATTCCAGCGACGACGTCGAAGAGGAGGAATGATGTTGTGTTGGCTCAAAACGTTCCATGGTGGCAGCTATATTTTTGCGAGACCATTTTACCTGGAATAAAAAAGGGAAATTTCACTAATTGTTGATTATTTTCAATTAAATGCTTTTTTGAACTTTTTTAACAAGATTTTGTCAATATGAACAACACAAGGACAGTGTGTTAATTCCTAGAATTTTTGTATTTCCTGTGCAGTACCTTTCAAAGCATAACTGCTCTAGTGAACTGTTATGTACTTCTGGAGTAATGTCGAATTTTGAGCATTTATATTTTACGTAATATAAGCAATGGAGACTGCACCATCAATTTCAATGGTAAAAAGTGATTGTGTTCCGTTGAAGTCACAAATGGCGCCAAACGATCAGGTTGCCCAAAAGAGCTAGGCATGCTCGAAATAATCCCCAAAACTGATGAAATGACAATGGATGATCGGAGAATGAAGGCACGTAAAGTGGGCTGACGCTGTAGCCATCTCAATCCAGCGGGTACATGACATCTAGCTGAAACATTTGGATATGAAAAAGCTTGATAGGAGCAGTGATTGGTTACACTGTACCATAAGCGCAACTGTGTGATCACTTTAAACGAGTCTTCGACAATATTTAGAAGCAAATCGAACAAGTTTTTAAGCGGTTTTGTAACTATGAACGTAATATGGATCCATCATAACTCATAAGAGATCAAACAACAATGAAAACAGTGAATCACTTTTGGTGATTCTGCAGCTAACAAGGCTATGGAAGGTCTGCCGGGCAACAAGGCTAGCAACATTTTTTTGGGGTAGACTCATATCGTTTACCTTGAAAATAGTAAAAGGATTACCGGCGAATATTAATTAGAAAAATTCAATATTGAATTGAAGCAAAAACGACTTTTTCTAGCGATTTAAAAAAATTCTTTTTCATCAAGACAATCTACGGCAAATTTTAATGAATTTTGCTACAAACCGTAACCTCCCCTTGCAATCTCCTCTTGAGCCTCTTACGACTATTTTCAAACAAAGAAATTCTCATTGAAACAAACGCCTCTTTTAATAAAGGCCTTTAGAAAACTGATTATTTGGAGGCAATACGACGACTAATAGGCTGGGTCTTATTTACATTGAGATATAATCCAAAAATTAACGAATTAGCAAACTGCACTCGTATATGTTATTTGTTTATTCAATTCACAATGGCTGTAGAGGCTTAGATTTGTAAAAACAAATATTGTCAGTATTTCTACAACACGTGAAAACTACTGCAAAAGGAATTAAACAATCAAATTTCAAGTGTATTAATTTTACCCACCTGTTGTTCTACATCCATTTTGTGATTGCTGCGCCTGCTATGACCTCTTCTCCGTCTCTCTGTGAAAGCTTCACCCGTACACAAGCCATTCTTGCCATGCACCAAAAGCATTTCACTGCTCACACCATGACCCATGCCATTGGACGGTGCAGCCGATGGTGGCATACAAAACTCTATACTATCCATGTCATCGGGAAATATCAAGTCGCCGCGATGATGACCCAAACTACCACCACTGGACATGGCAGCCAACATACCACCAGTCATAGTATTTGAATTGACCATATGATGGGCGGAAGATGAAACTGAACGGGATTTAATGCTACCACCACCTCCACCAGCATTCATAGACTTGCCAGGATGACGCATAGACATTGCATGAGGTGGATATTGTTGCTGAGGCAGATGAAGTTGTTGCGTTTGCTGGTGTTGATGTTGCTGCTGCTGCTGCTGCTGGTGTTGATGCAAATGTACTGTTGTTTGAGCCTGAGCATGTGGATAGTCTGAAGGTGGCGAAAAGCTGGCAAATTGTGGTGAGGCTGGTCTAGTTTGAAATTTTGTTGCCGTACCCGGAAACATGCTATTATGATGCATAGCCATGTGAGCCAGTTTGATAAGTGTATTTTATTGTTAATCAGGACAAAACTATTTAACACAAATGTATCCTTCTTTTTAAGGATAAATGTTGTTCGTTTAATCAGCTTAAGTGTGCTTAAATTGTTGGTGTATTGATCGTGAATATCAACCGCATTATTTTTTTTTTTTTTTTTGAAAATATTTGTTGGATTCCTTTGCTTTGCCTTGAAATTCAAACTGCAATGATAGGAAATTTTAACAGAGAAAAAATTAGTAAAAAACATGTTTTCATTTATTTAAAAAAAAAATATTAAATCTTAAAATTTCATATTTAAAATGGATTATGTAAATAAAATGTAAAAATGTTAAGCCTTTTAATGAACAATTTTTATTGGTGTTATCTAAGGAAGGGCATTTGTAATATCCTGGGTATTTCTAATTGATGTCATTTTTTTGACACCTTTAGTTTATTGTTAGAAAAGTTTTTCTGTATTCATACATTTATTTTATAGTTGCTATTTTCTTACTCTTAAAGAAAACTTGAAAAAACTTTAGAAATTTTTATTGAAGCTAAGATTTGTTTGTTTTAATTTTTTAAATCTTTGTTTACCTTTACACATTGTAGGGCCCTTAGTAAAGTGTTTTACTTTAATTGACTTAAAGCATTTTTTTTAGTTTAGTTTTTGTATAAAATAAATTTACATAAAATATTTTCTCTATAAGGTTTAAAAGCAAGTTGACATAAATTGCAGCATTTTACTTTGTATAGAATTTTACACACAAATTCTTTCACATTTTTTTATTCGTATGAATAAATTTATTAAAATCTTAATTGGAAAAAATTTATATATAAAGTTCATAGTGTAAAAAACAGATTGAATTAAAGCAAATTTTTATTTAAGTTTTAAAATTTAATAATATTAAAGTAAAACTGAATATACACTGAACCAAAAATTTAGCTAAATATTGTAAATTGGGATATAGAATTAAAAAAAATTTAGCTTTTTATATAACTAAAAAATTGTAGTCAAATTAGATTAGATTATTTTTGTGAAAAAAAAAAAATATTTTATTAAATTTCTTACATTGACGAAATTTCTTCAACATGACTTTTTTTCTTTTCGTTATTTTATATTATTTAAATATAATAAAAATTTAGTTCAATTAACTAAAATCATTAGTTATTTTTTATTCTTCAACTTAAAAAAAAAAACTTTATATTTTTATTTGCTACATAATTTAAAGAGAGAATTGCAAAACTTTAATGCCTTATTTGGTCTATTCCTCCTTTACACTGAACCAAATTTCGTAGGTAATATTAATGAAAAAATTAGTTGATCCTTAATGACAAAAATAGTTAAATAAATGAACTTAATTTTTATTTAAATCTATATACGATTTATTCATATAAACTAAGTTCATTCAAATTAACAGAATATCTAACATTAATTATTTGTAATAGATTAACAGAATATCTTTTGCTAAAAACATATTTCAAAAAAAACCTTTAAAAACTTATAAAAATTTAAATAAAATTCTGCTAAATTAACAAAATTTTATTTAAAACAGTAGTAACCCATTCTAAGAAAAACAACTCATAAAATTGGTTAAATTTATTATTTGACTTAATTTCCCTTTATTTTACTAAATTGTGTTTTTTTATTTTTAAAGAAAATTTAATATATACAAATAATAAAAAGAGCTGCAAAATAGAAGAAATTTCGTTAAATTTAATTTAAGAACAATAATTTGGGTTGACATATAAAATATAACATTTTTCAATTTATATGTATTTTTTTATTTTAAACATTTCAAATCAAATGCCCGCGTCAGGAACTGAATGCCTTATTCGTTTATTCTTCTTAAAAGATCTTAAAAGAATAAAGTTAAAAAGGCATTAATGAAAGCAAACCACACCAAAGATCCTTTTTTAGTGCCTCCTTAAACTATGCTGCATATCATTTAGTGCTTCAGTTATGTTCTATGTATTTACTTTGTAAAATGGCGCCATCCGCCATATTAAAGTATACATATCCAGTTAGGGCCTAAGTTATGGTTTTGTATTTACTTTACTACTAAAATAAATGCGTACACTCACTGCTCTTTCTCCATTTTCTCTTAAAAATAAGAAAAAGGTATCCCATATTGGAATAGAGATACTAAGATACCTCCTCACAGAATTTTATTAAAATCCATCCAGTAGTTTTTACGTGATGCGAACGCAAACAATGAAGGACAGTCAGACAGGAAATTAGTTACTATTTTATTATATGCATAGATATAGATTATGTTGAAGATGATAACATAATAATGATAAAGATCTTTAAAAATTTAATAAAAAAATTAACTAATAATTTAAGTTAATTTAACTAAATTTTCATCATATTTACACCCCGTTAAATAACGAAAAGTAATAGTCATATTGAAGAAATTTCTTCAATTTAAGGAATTTAATAAAATTATTTTTTTTTTACAAAAACCGTCTGTTGATTTGACAAAAAATTTTGTTAGCTGTTTAATAACCTATTTTTATTTTCAATTCTACACCCCATTTTACAGTGTTTAGGTAAATTTTTGGTTCGGTGTAAGAGGAGTAAACAGATAGGGCCTTCAGTTTTCGTTGTGGACATTTGATTTTGGTGTAATAACTTTCTTTAATTGTCCACAAAATAGTTTCTGTTCAAAATCGCTTATAGTTTGGGATTTATTCGTTGTGTTTTAATTTTAAATAAATTGATCGCAAACATATTTTAATTATTGTCACAAATGGTTAAAATAAAAAAATATAAATTAAAAAAAATCTATTCCATAGGTCAACTCAAACAATATTTCTAAGTTAAATGGCTATTCCAGCTCATGAACGCTTAGCTGCTTAGCATAAAAGTGAGAATATAATAAAAAAAAAAATTATTTATAATATAAATATTTCATAAAAAATTATGAAATAATCATTAATTCAAATTATTATTATTTGTGCTTACATACCAAAAACAAGTTATTTAACAAATGTAAATTGCCGCGTATTGGTAACGTCTATTGTAGCACAAGAACACAATAAATATTGTCGCGTTTTTATCATTTCTATTGCCGCATGATTGCCAAATTCCCAGTCACACTATGGTCGCACCAGAGTTGCATTTTATTGGGCAAAACTGGCACAATATTGTCCTCGATTGCCGCATGTGCTAATTTATTGTGAAATCACACGATTGGCGCATAATATAAGGCAATATTTGGTGCATTGCGGCAATCGTGTGATCCCACCTTTAGACTCAAACTACTGGATGGATTTTAACAATATTTTGTGAAGAGGTACTTTTAACAATATTTTGTGAAGAGGTACTTTTAGTATACTGATTCTAAAAAATATTGCGCAGATTCCACAAAAATATCTTGTTTCCAAGAGAAAGTAGAGAAAAAGCGGTGAAAGTGTGCCGCTTTTTTTACCGATTTAAGACATCTCTTATCTCTATCTTGCACAGCAGATGGTGGTGTTTTAAAGTAATGAGTAACTCATTTCCTGTCTGTCTTTTACAGAGCTTTACAATAATTTTTAGAATTTTATCCAGGGATGGGTACCTTTATATAAAGTAAATAGACAAGAGTCCTACAATTTGGTGTGGATTACTTTCAAAGCAAAATCGTGCAAAATTTGTTAGAACGCATACAACGTGTGTGGGCACAGCTAAGTCCTTTTATGCTTATATTTTGACATATAAATATGTATGTGTGAGTGTTTTTATTTCATGTAAGTTTAAACCACCAGCGTTGGCCGCTTAAACTAATAAATAAAAGGAGTTAAAAACAAAGATTAAGAATGAATAAAAATCTCTAATCTCCATCCTAAAAGCCCGCTCTCAGTGTAGAAGAGTTTTTTTTTATGATTTTCAATATTTTTTATAACTCAACGGAAAATGGTGTTGTGTTAATTAAAAAAAATTTGAGCAAACATTTAGTTAAATAAAATCCACAGTACTTATAAAAGTTCATTTTCTCCATTCCTTGCCATTCAATTTCAACATTTGAATAAAATAAATCTTACCTAGAAGCATTAGTTTTTATTTGTTTTACAACTGATGTTTTAGTAATTTTTCCACAACATTTACACATGTAGTGACGAAAGATGTCTTAGCTTCAAAAACTATTCTTTCAGTTTCATCATAATTAGTTAAAGATATTTTATTGTATAATCTCGAAATTAGTTTTGCTAAATTAGGCTAGTTTGACTTCTGGCATACAACAGGGTTAATTTTAATAAAAATAATTCGGTAGTGATATAAAAGATTTACAAACATCTTGTTTGAAAGCATTAATCATTACATCAACACCCAAATATATATAAATTAAACTGCGCAAGTGTCATAATTGTCCCATTATAGCAAATGTCATAATAATCCCTAGGAGTTTTCATAAATTTAAAAATTCATTTATTTATTACGACCTTAATATAATAAAAGCTAGTTATATGTCTTGAATATTATATATTAAACTTTGATATAATGTGTAATATAAAATTCATTTATTTTAATTAAATTAAATCTTTTGTTTTCTCTCTTTAAGCTTTCACGCTTTCAGTAGAATAGAAAACATCTGCTTTGAAACATAATTTAAAAAATAAACTTTTATTGAATGCGAATGTACAAAATCGCAGAATTTGTAAAATACAAAACTGTTATGCACTAAAAATTTTTACATTTTTGATTTCCTAAAAATCTAGAAAAAAAAAGAATAAATATTTTGTTTTTTTCGTACCATGTACTTGTTTTAAGTCATTGTCGTTTATTGTCCATATTGTACGAGTATGTATGTAGATGCGATGTAGTGAATAACAGCAACAGCATATGAGAGCAATTTTATGCAATTTCCATTTGTGAATTTGTTTACTTCATTCAGCATAAAAATAAAAAAAAAAATGGGAAAAGACCATAAAGATATATATTTTCCATTTGTTGGTAAATCTGTTTTTGTTTTGTTTATTTGTTGCATTTGTCTATTTGTCCATTTAGAGTTTTGAAGCGTCAGTAGAAAGAAGTTTTGTTCAAATAGAAAAAGGATAGATAGCCTTGCATAAATACATTTTATTTGTATGAGTAAAATGTATGGCTGGTATTGAGGCTGAATTTTTTTTAAACTTATTTTTGAGTGCCTAAGTGTAGGCGCATAAAAGCATGGGCTATACATCATTTCACAGCCAAAACATTTTTTTACAAATTCACGGATATGCCTAGGAAAATGTAGTTAGATAGAAAAAAATCTGTGCTTTACAAAAAATATTGTTAAAAATCTTAGATATAGGATACGGATATACACACAGATATGCATGTGCACGAATATGTATATAGGGATTTGTTTTTAAATTTCATGGTTATTGTTTTTTTAAAAAGCTTAATTGTTAACATTTAGTTCAAATTGCTAACGAAAAAAAAATAAAATATCTTCAATTATATTAAAAAAAAAAACGTTTCTTTAGATCTCTTGGCCATTATGTATTAAGCAGAATTTGTTATTTATGAGCGATTTCTAAAATATTATGTTTTTTTTTTCAATCAAACTCAGATACAAATGCTGATGACGGACGTAGCTGTCTAGAAAATACATTCCATTCTGTCACTGTCTCAAATAACATATTGTATAAAAATATTCTTTCTACTTAGAAAGATTTAAAAACGAATTTAAGCCTGACTTCAAAATTTAATTTGTATGGTAATAAAATAGTTTGACTAATAATTTAAATAATTTTAAAACATAATTGCGAGATTCACAAGGTGTCATAAAATCATAATTTTTTTAAATAATAGCATGGAAAAATATGACTGTTGTAAACAACCCCTCATATTTTATTGTTGTATTTTAAGTTTGTCAATTGATAAAAAGAAAATTATAAAAATAAGGCACTTCTTAAGGATAAAAATTGCAGATTGCAAGCCACATTACAGGCGGCTAGAATAAGGCGACTTAGCCATGTGGCTCAGGTTTCTACTGAATTATATGACAAAATAATAAATTGAAAAAAAAAATTTTATTTTAGTACGTTTTTTGTTTGAAACACAACAATATTTTTAAACTATTACAACAATATGACATGTTAGCACACCTTGTGAATCCCCCAAATATATATTATATTATTATAATATATAATTATATTATAAGTACATGGTGCTAACTTCTCCATTTTTGACGTAACATTTTATTACGGACACCACTTTTAACATAACGGTTTTTGCGAGAACCAGATTCTATTAAAAAAATGGTACTTATAGGATGAGAACACTCTCATCACATGTTTTAATTTATTACAAAAAAAGCCAGGCTATGAAAAATTGTTGTTTGGTTACCCTATGTAATCAAACTTCAAATAATTCCAAAAAAGATCTTTTTTTAGGAATTTCTACGATCTTCTAAATTGCTAGTTTCATAATCACGCCAAAAATTTGGTATTGTAAATGTCTTTTAATTGGCAGACTATTGCTAGCAGAACTGAGTGAATTGATCTTCTCCATTAGGACTCATTGCTGATTCTTATCAATAATTGAAACAGCAGATACATTGTACAAATATAATACTGCGTTATTTCATCTTTCTTATTTCCACCTTTACTTTGACTTCCTCAGTTCAATCTCTTCTCTGCATTTTAGTTGCCCTTACTGTAACTGTAAAGTGCACCCCCCCAGTCTGTTCCTGGGTACATAGCAACGAAAAATTTGGAGATAAAGTTTAAAGCTTCTGTAATTTGAGGGTGCTGTAGCTTAAGTGGTTAGCACGTTGACTACTAAGCAATGGTCACGAGTTGAAATCTCAGCCGTGGCAACATCAATTTTTCTGATATGTATTAATTTTTCTTTATAATAATGCATATCACAGCGCCCTCCTTCGCCGGTATTACCACATAGCACTAAATCGCCGGCGAAGTAAAATAAAATAATTATAAATTGGCTATGCTAGCTTCGAACTAATTCGCCTAAATAACACCAGAGGCGCTGCAATACTGTTCTAAAAATAATCATAACGTGCAATTGTCTTATAATTCTGTGTTGCCAGAATCGAAGCTTTACTATCACTAACCATCTGTCTTATCTACTACTATCCCTTTCCAAAGGAAGTACCACAGTTAATGTAGGCATTTCTGCCTGAGTGGTACTTCTCTTTAAAAAAAAATTTAAAAGCTTTTTTAAGTTAAGGCGGGAATGGAAGAGGGGAAGTATAACATATTGCCACACTAGGGTATATGCTGACGCATCGAGAAAATTGTGTTCTGGTATCTTTTCACAGGAACTTTATTTCAACTTTTATTTCGTCTTCCCAAAGGAACTAGTGTTCTTGATGTTGAATTTCTGGCTATAAGGGAGGCTAGGAATTTTTGTTGATAACGTCAAACGTCTATAAAAATATTAAAAATATTTCTAGTGTCAAAAAGCACCTGACTACAACTCGGGGATGGCAAGGTGGGTACAAGTGGATTTTCTTATAAGAAAAACAAAGCTTAATATCAATTCTGCTAAATAATAATAAAAAAATTATACAATAATACGTTTATGTTTAGAATTATGAATTAAAACAACAATTCATAAAAAGGGTGTTTGGGGCAACTTGAGCCAGAAAAAGTGACAAAAATACATATGTATGTATGTATTTAAAATTTTATTTTCGATTTGCTTTGAATTTACTTTTTAAAAAGGCAATGGCGCTATAAAAATATAAATATATTTTGACACATAGAATAAATAAAAATAAATCGACAAACAATAAGCTGACCTACTGCTTGTACCAAGGCGCATTTAACCAGGTGGCATCACTACGGTAGGTGACTATTTTTTGCTCTAATTATATTTGCGCCAGAGAATATCAAAATCTTGTTTATACAGTGAAACTTCTCTTTAGTAAACTTCTATAAAATGAGGCCCCTATTATGAGTTCATTTAAAAATACTGTGTTTCGTTTTAATATTAGTGTGTTTTTATTTCATTATAGTGAATTTCCATACAATGAATTTTTCTTAACAAAGATACAAGTTTGCAGATTAAAATTTGAAACAATGAAGCGTGTTTTTCTCCCATGGAGATTCATTATAGGGAAGTTCGACTGTATTTACAATTTTCTGTTTTCCTTTTTTTCTTTGTTTAAAAAAAAATATTTTTTTTTGTTTGGAAAACTTCTAAAAAATTATTGTTTTTAATGTGTTTGAATAATAGTTTAAAAGTGAGGGTTTAGCTGTGTCCACCGCAACAATAGTGTTTTAACGTATTGTGAGTTTGTTTGTGTTTTTATCTTAAAAAAGTGTAATTTTAATTGTGCTAAAATTTCAAAACCTTTTATTTTGTATTTGTGTTTTCTGTTTCTATGACATTCTCTAGCTCATTACACAAACAAAACTGCCTGCTGTTGTATTGTTGTATTTTAGCTCTACCGATGCCACCGTGTAAAGGTAAATACGCCTTGGCTTGCACTTTACATAGATATACTTTGGTTGGTTTTCCTAAAATCCACCAATAGTCTTTTCAAACTTGACAGTTTTCAGAAAATAACTTTGGATTATATATTTCTAATGCTGCTTATATGATTTTCTAAATACTGGTTTATCCTTAAAAGTAATTTTCCTTGGTTCGTGGGAAAATCACACATAAAAATTTAATGATAGTTTTCCCAAACTATTTAGTTATTCGTACATCTTTAGAAGTCTTTTAACACTTGTACTGCAACTAATATTCCAACACAAAAATCAGCTATACCAATAGAAAAATTTGCGAATGGTCACAAAATTTTAGAAGTTGTTTTTTTTAAGTTTTAAATTGTAATTTTTTAATCTTTTTTTTTTAATAAAAGTTTGGCAGATCGCTCTGTATTTCTAATGCCTCTGCATATTTATTAGTTTTTAATTGCATCATAAAATTATAAAAAATCCTCATAAATTTTAAAAGATACATACATATGTATGTGTGTTTAATTGTATCAAATTCATATGCAGATCTTAATATATGTTTATCCTAAGCATAATACTTCTTAAGCTGTATGTCTTTTTTGGAATTTTGTTTGTTTTTTTGTCATGGTGTTTTAGTGAATTTATACATATACATATTTAAGCCAGTATCAGTAATATATCTGTCTCGACATGACAATTTGTACAAGTAACAAATGCAAAGCAAGTGCTTTAACAACAATTCATATAACCAGACAAGACAGACAGACAGATGGACGGACAAACAGACATACCGACAGACAGACGGTCTTATCTCGAACAAGGGGAAATGGAATGACAAACATCACAAGCATGGTTGTAGTTCCAATTCCTCCCCGTACCATTCTACTGGCATCAAACTATCTGTTCGCTTCAGTATGTTTTTACAAAATCCCAATATTAACGACCTGCCTGTCACAGAATAAACAATGACGCCACACCAGTCCACTGAATATGAGTGCATGTGAGTGTCTGTGTGTGTATATTTTAACACACTATAGTGTCATTTACAGCTAAAAGAAAGAACAACAAATACTTAAGAGTAGCTTTTACAAACGCTCTGCCATTTACATTTAACATACAAAGAACTAGAAACAATCAAGAATGTATAGGGTGATTTTCTTTTCACATGTTTGAATTAAAATAATTTACAGAGATGACATAATTTTAAATAAAAAATTGGTATTAACAGAATGATAACTTTATTTCCAAGATGCTTCTTTGATGGCTTAACCCGATGACTTCACACGTTACCCTAGAGAAAATAATTCCTTATACCTGAGAATCCTAGTGGCTTATTGACGAGGCCATTACGAGAACTAACACGTTCGCACATTGTTTCCTTTATTAAGTCGATTCTACGGTATTTACCTTAGTCCTGTGAGAAAAACAACCTGGCTTTAGTAAACATCCCATGCGATCGGAGTATAAAATAGTTGGTAATCATGGCTCTATACTGCTTGAGGTTCACGGTAACCTTGTTGCCGGTTTCAATTTAACGGCCGGACTACCAATAATTCACATAACATTTAATGGATTCTGGAATTTTCCCAGCAGCAAATTCCACAATTTTGGTTACTAGTAAGGCTAATCACTAAACCGTGGATTTTCGAACTGAACCAGAATTTCGTTAAACCGCTATTCTGGCCCAAGTCAATTTACGATATAATTTACGAATAGTAACAGAGTTGTCAGATCATACAATATTTTTATTCCTTCTGAAAAACAAAGCCCTAAAAAACATCCCTTATACATACATACATACATACATACATACATACATACATACATACATACATACATACATACATACATACATACATACATACATACATACATACATACATACTTATATACGCACATTTTGTTATTACTACTAACAAATGACTTAAACAAGAGCACTTTTCATTGTTTTTGTTGTTTGGTTATTTGCTTAAGAGTGAAAGAGAGAGGAAAAATGATGACATAAGTTATGATTGATTTATAACCATATAAAACTTTAAGATTATTTGCCATAGATAAAACAACACACAAAAACAAACTACAACAATATTATTACCAACATCTAACCAAATTTCATACAAGTAACATTGCATTAGTGTGCGCCTAATGCATGTGAGTATGTATGACTAACTTTTAAAACTTTGCTAGTTGAGTTTATTTCCAAGTTTCGTTTCCTGTTTTTGTTGAATTCCCTGCTTTAGTATAGAAAAATCAACATATCAAATATGAGAGAATTTGATAAGTGTTTGTTAGAACCAGCAGCAATTTTAGTAACCGAAAAAACAACAAAAGCAAAAGTAAACTAGTGAACTAGTAATACAATCCATGCAAAAAAAATTAAGTTTAAAAATAAAATATAATAAAACTTTTTAAATTAAAAAAGCTCATAAATCACGTAAATTTATTATCGCCATTTTTGTGTAAATTTACTTAAGCCACAAGAATAGGCTGAAAGTTATTTCTTTTATCAAAATCACAGTTTTTTTTTAGAGGTACGACTACCTTTTTCTTTAATTTTAGAATTTTGTGTTTAAACGTTGTTAGCAAAAAAAAAAAACGTTCTTCAGCAAAAGATACTAACATTAGGTCTGTTCAGTAACTAAAAGTTGTTGCTACAATTCTTACTGGAATATGTTCACGTACTCGAAAAATTTACAACAAGAGATTGGAAAAATAATTACTTGCAAGTTCATTATAGTAAAATTTTTATTAGCAAAAATAAGACACGTTGCTTCCAGCTATCCTTGTCATTATAATCAGGTTAAACTTCGGTAATCGCAAAATTCCTGGCTAACAAGAGTTGATTGTTTTATATTTTTCTTTTTAAGAAAATAAAGTTCATAAATTTTGTGGTCCAATCTGTACAATTTTTAAGTCATCATTAACATACTTGTATAGTACTCCACGTATACGTATTTTATATACATATATATAAAGGTACCCACCCCTGGATAAAATTCTAAAATTTATATAAAATTCTAAAATTACAAAAATTATTGTAAAGCTCTGTAAAAGGTACACAGTGCAACACGGAAAAAAATAACCATATACGGACACCACTACGTGATAAAAGACCAAAAAAAGACCCCTGTCTCCCAGTTTTGACCAAAGTCCTCCAGGTTTTTTTTTATGGGCCCTCAAAGATGTGGGGCCTCGATGTCATTTTTGCAAAAAAAATGATCATTTACTCAAGCTCATATTTTGCAAACCGTTTGAAATTTTGATATACTCTCTGAGGCAAAGTTGTAGCTCTTGTCATAAAGAACAAAAATTGTTCACATATAAAATCAAAAAAAAACTTCATCTTCAAGGTCAAAATCTCAAAAAACTTTAAAAAATAAAATTTTTTACCTTTTTTCCCCTGTTCAGGTCCATAGGTAGCAAACCGTTAAAAATTTAAGGAAACAATTAACTACGAAAATGAACCCAAGATCTTAATAAACAATTTTCTAGAAAATATGAATGATTCTTGACACCGTTTAGGTAGCGTTTAGGTAGCCGAAATGATTTTAAAATTTTTCGGGAAATTTTTCACTTTTGCGGCTACCTAAGCGCTACCTAAACGGTGTTAAGAATCATTCCTAGGAAGTTCATATTTTCTAGAAAATTGTTTATTGAGACCTTAGGTTCATTTTTGTAGTTGATTGTTTCTATGGATTCAATTTTTGTTCTTTATGACAAGAGCTACAACTTTGCGTCAGAGAGTATATCAAAATTTCAAACGGTTTGCAAAATATGAGCTTGCGTAAATGATAATTTTTTTGCAAAAATGACATCGACGCCTCACATCTTTGAGGGCCCATAAAAAAACCTGGATGACTTTGGGCAAAACTGGGAGACAGGGGTCTTTTTTTGGTCTTTTATGACGTAGTGGTGTCCGTATATGGTTATTTTGCCATGACTTAAAAAATTACACAGTGTGATATCCCGCTTTCAAAAACAAAAGATGCCTTAAAGTATGCATATCACTAAATTTACGTACTTTCACTTCTTTTTCTCCACTTTCTCTTGAAAATAAATTATTTTTCGAATAAAAAGTATCTTATATTTGAATAAAGATACACAAAATTTTATTGAAATCCACCTAGTAGTTTTTACGTGATACGAACACAGACAGACAGGAAAATTTTTACTGTTTTATTATATGTATTGTGTATAGCTAAGACTATATTTACACCTTGCAATAAACGCCGAAACTTTTGCATGCAACTTTTTGTTTGTTTGTATGTAAGAGGAGTTGGGTGAAGCCAGGTATGAAAAAGTTGCATGACGACGCTTGACGAGACAGTTTTTGTTTTGTATAAGTTTTTTTTGAATAAGTTTTCGAATAAATTAATTATTTAGGCTTAAGTTCTTAATTAGAAAGCCTAAATAATTAATTTATTCATTTAAAAATATTTCAAATAAAATTAAAATTCATATAAATTCGCAGAGCGGGCACGGCTTTGACGTTGTTAACTTCAACACTATTGTGTTATTAATCAAAAAATATACATTTGTAAAATAAAACATATCTAATTGTTGTTGACAGCTAACCAAAGGTTAATAGCAATACAGATATATACCATTTTCAAATAAAAGAAAATATTAAAGAGAATAAAAATAAAGAAAAATGTTTGCTTGGTAGTATAATTAATATAAAGAAGTAGTGTTTAAAAGTGTAAAAAAATTTCAAAAAAAGGAAGCTCTATCTCTTATGAAATATAATATAAAGATTACAATTTCTAATATCCTATTTCTTTGATAAGTTTGTTTAAATGGCTAAATTAATAGCAATTGACACTACTTTGTAGAGACATACGAAGAGTGCTGATGACGGACGTAGCTGTCTAGAAAAAGCATTCCACTCTGCTGGTGTCTAATTTTTCTTTATCTCTTTATAATTAAGAACTTAAGCCTAAATAACACACTGTGTAATTTTTTAAGTCATGGCAAAATAACCATATACCGTTTAGGTAGCGCTGAGGTAGCCGCAAAAGTGAAAAATTTCCCGAAAATTTTTTAGCTACATAAGCGCTACCTAAACGGTGTTAAGAATCATTCCTAGGAAGTTCATATGTTCTAGAAAGTTATTTATTGAGATCTTAGGTTCATTTTTGTAGTTGATTGTTTCCTTGAATTTTGAACGGTTTGCTACCTATGGACCTGAACAGGGAAAAAAAGGTAAAAAAAAAATTTAATTTTTTATAGTTTTTTGCGATTTTGACCTTGAAGATGAAGTTTTTTGATTTTATATATTCACAATTTTTGTTCTTTATGACAAGAGCTACAACTTTGCCTCAGAGAGTATATCAAAATTCCAAACGGTTTGCAAAATATGAGCTTGAGTAAATGCTCATTTTTTTGCAAAAATGACATCGAGGCCCCACATCTTTGAGGGCCCATAAAAAAAACCTGGAGGACTTTGGGCAAAACTGGGAGACAGGGGTCTTTTTTTGGTCTTTTATCACGTAGTCGTGTCCGTATATGGTTATTTTTTTCCGTGTTGCACTGTGTAATTAATTAATTTATTTAAAAATAGTTTAAATAAAATTTAAAATCATAAGTTTTCTTTATATAATTTAGTGAAAATAAGAGACCTCTCTCGCTTACGAGGATGCAAGTATGTAAACAAATAAGTTTTTATAAAAAACAAAATTCTTGCCTCCCTGAAGCAGGTTGGAAGGGAGAGTCTATTTTGCTTTTCCTTACAAATCCACTTCCAAGTAAACGTAATTTTTTTGCTGGGGTCTACCCGTTCCGGTTCAAAAATTAGGCTACATACATTCGTAAATATTTGTCACTTTCACAAAACGATTTGTTTTACTTTTTTATATTTTTTTGAACCTAAATACAAACACTCTGTATAAGCTCGCGTTTAAAAAATAACTGCCAGTCCCACGATGTCGATCGATGTCGATCGTTTGCACAAATACATTTAAAACAACAACAAAATTTTTGAATTTGTTTTTGTTTTAAATGTATTTATGCAACCGATCGACAACGAGCGACATCGTGAGACAGGCAGTAAAATACATATTCGCGAAAATTGCATCACCATCAAAAAAACCCTTTAAAATTTAGTATTTGTTGCTATAGCGGCCACAGTTAACATACACCTTCTGTAAAAATTTAAAGAGTCTATTTATTACGGTTGCAGATAAAGATGGCACTGACAGATGGACAGACATTTAGCGAAAACAATAGCGTTACTTTTTACCCTTTACGTACGGAAACCTAAAAAATGGAAAAAAGTAATCAAAAAAATATTTTTGTAATTTTTATTCTTTAGTGAGCGAATCTGGTGTTGGTTATATCATAGACAAGAAAATCCTTAAAAAAAATTTGTTTGTGCTCGCTTGAGTTTTTTTTTAAATATATTTCATTAATTTCAATTTAGTTGGATAGTACTTTTAATTACCATTCTAATGATACCCATATTACCTCATTCTAAGACACAAAAATATAATAAAATCCATCCAGTAGTTTTTACGTGATGCGAACGTCGTATACAGACAGACAAACAGACAGACTAATAGAAGAAAAGTTACTACTTGATTATATATATACAGGCCTGTCACAAAAACTTTTCGGAATGGTTTTGATTACGAATTTTCAATTTGATCGAATTTGTTTTGCCTTCTTCAGACTTTGATTGATTTGCTCCATTCTGATAAATTCTAGTTTTGTGAGTTTTAAGTTAAATGTGGGAATATTGCTCACACATTAAAGAAGAAAATAAAAAATAGAACAGACAAATTTTTATGTTAAATTAAAAAAAAAAAATTTAAACAAAAAAATGCCTGAAGTTTCAATCGTTGCGGTTTTGACTGCACAAACACGACAACACACCGCCGAAAAATTGAGAAATCTTATCCAAACGCAGTGTAAGTGTTCTTATTTTTGCCATAATCAGACATACTGCATATAAATGTAATTACATATGCGTTTTAAGGTTTACAAGTTATTATAGACTAAGCAAAGAAGCGTTTGTAATGGTTTTAAACAAACTGAGTCATCATCTTAAAAATTCTTCAATTCCACCAATTGTACAAGTGACGACCACTTGTATAATTGGTCGTTACTGTGGCGGTTTTTGGCCACAGGCTCGTTTCAAGGTGTTATAGGTAAGTATTGTGTACATTTGTCACAAGAACATAAATGATTAAATATATTACTTACAGCTAAGGACAATGATATTAATTTGGGGAGGAGTGCGGTTTCAACGTTGATATGGAGGGTAATAAATGCGGCGGAGAATGTTTTATGCCCACACTGGATAAAGCTGCAGATGGCAGAAGAAATAGAAAATTCAAAGGCTCATTTTTTTCAGAAATTTTAAATACCGGCACACATGTCAAGCTCTGTAAGCCATCTGAAGATGAATCTCTTTGGCATATGAGCAGATCACGGAACACTATTCTTGACAACTATTTAAATGGCAATACAAATCTTGGCTATTGGGTAATTCCGGCTATGGTTTAGAACCATATTTCTTTACCATATTGCTTCAATTATTTCAAAATAAAATACAAATTTAGCTAAAAGCTTAACAAATCAGTTTCTTTATTGAAACAAGAAAGTTTTAAATTGGTTTTTGTACTATTACATACAAAAAATACGAATTCGATCATGAAATTAAAAGTGGTTTCATTTCGAGGAAATTTGTCGATTTTGATTTTCTGAAGAAGCTTTTTCGGAATTGAAAAAACTTTCGATCGAAATGAATTTCTGTGACAGGCCTGATAGATAATACTTTTTATGAATAAACACCTATAGGTATCTAATATTTTAACAAAACTTCATAAAACTTTTAATCTTTTAAATATGTTAAAGATATTCACGTCACTAAACAAGTACATATCGTTATATAATTTCAAAAAAGCCCTAAGTTACAAAAAACTCTAAATCGACCTTTTGACTGATTATGCTGCAGTCTCATAATTAAAATGAAAAAAATTTTAGTTTTTGGCTTCTCCTATAAATTTTGTGCAATATAACTTAGGGCTTTTATTAATTCATATGGCGATATGTAATCGTATAAAGGCAACATACCATGATTGACAAACTTTTAAGCCATATTCATATGAAATAGCTGCTATTTATTTTATATTTATAAGAAATTAATGATTTATAGCAAAGTACTTGTAATCTTTGAGCAAGCGATGCGTTAGTTAATTCTTTCACGAGTCATTGCACTTTCAAGTAGATTTTGTTATATTTTAAAATAGAATTTTACGACCTTTTTTTGCCAGCAAATTTTTGTATAGATTTCCCTGTATTGAAAATAAAAATGATTTTAAGCGGAAGGGGAAAAAAAAGAAGATTGCAAACAAACTGTTCGATTAATACTCCCATAATCTTGGGTACATAAAACGGCGTTGTCATCTTGATATCATTAGCAATACAATAGAAAATTATATTGAATACAATTGATGTTACTGTTTGGTTGTTTGCTATTGTTGTTGTTGTTTTTTTTGTTGTTGTTGCTAGCTGCAATAATGTCATGTTTATCACAATGAAACAACGGTTCATTTAACTTATTCGCAAAGAACATGTTAGATACTCAAACCTACACGTAGGTATATTAACAAGTAAACGTAACGTACACCAGGGATGGTAAAGTTGGTGCAATTGTAATATTTTGGTAGGTATGATGACTCATTTGATACAATTTAAACGTTTTCATAATTTCATAATTTTTGATAATTTTAAGTGGCAATAATTGTTGTCTTTGTCTTTTTCTTAAATTTTAATAAAATTTCTTTTTAACCCTGCTTATTACAAAAGATGGATATTAATACTTTATTTGGAATGGGAGTGAATTTACGCTATTGTCACTGTAATGATAATAGGAAAGAAAGAAAAATGAATTAAGAGTATATTGTTAAATGTTAGATATTAAATATTATTTGGGATGTTATGTTATAGTAAATTTGGGTTCGTTAATAAAAAAAAAAAAAAATTTACAACTCCTGACCACCAGCTTCTTCTAAGATAAGTAAGGCAATTTTTGCAGTATTCATAGCCCGACCTCTCTCCCACATCTCTCGCACTAGGTCCTTTAATATTGTGAGATACAACAAAAATGTTCAAAACTATTTTTTTTTCAATGACGTTTCATAACGACGTTAATTATACTAACTAACTCTTCGTCAACATTCGCGATTGTCATAGGTGCCTTGACCATGCCCTCAGATAAGTGTGATTATCAAAAGTATCATTTAATGAATTCCACACATTTCACTTTTGCGTCTTATTTATCCTTTTTAGGCACCAACAATACTTAAAACTATCTTTCAGATAAAGATAATAATGCTATATAAAGTGCTCCACTTTTAGACCATCTTTGCTTTTGTAAATAACAAGTTTCATATATGTTACCAACATGTTTAAGACATCTGTCAACAATATCTGTCAACATAAATAATTAGATCCCAACCATTTGATATATGTATACATATATGTAATAAAACTAGAACTTTTTTCCTGTCTCTCTTTCTCTCTGTCTGTGTCCGCATCACGTAAAACCTACTAGATGGATTTTAATAATATTGTGTCAGGAGGTACCTTAGTACCCTGACTCGAATCTAGGATACTTCTTTTTGCAAAAATATCTTATTTTCCAGAGAAAGTGGAAAAAAGCATGTAATTTTACCGATATGTACTCTACTTTAAAGAGCCTTTTATTTTTGAAAGCGGGATATTTTATTAGGAACCCCTTATGTAAAGTAAATACATACACCATAACTCAAGCATTAAAAAAGTAAGGATCTTTGGTGTGGATTGCTTTCAAAGCAAAATCGAACAAAATATTGTAAGGACGCTGAGGATGTGGATGTGGCATACCCGCCACATATATATGATAGTATTTTTATGTAATTTTATATATTTCTAATGTAGAAAAGATAGTTTTTACTTTAATGTCTAAATACATAAAGATATTATTTATATGTATATAAAAGGTTTATTTATTAAATTTTGCATGGAAATTAGTTTTATAAATATGGCCCGGATTTATTACTCTATTATTTTTACTAATGACAAGGTAAAAAATTCTAAATTTTAATAAATAAGATTCTAAGATTATTTTTATATTTTCTATTTAATATGAATTATTATTTAACTTATTATTTAAGTTTACAAGCAAAAAAGTGTGTTTAGTAAAATTTTAGTGCTAAAACTACATTTTTTGATTCCGATTGCCACAATTTTAAAATGTTCAATTACCATCCCTGACGTACCCGTCTATTCTTAAAATTAAAAACGATTTCTTGGCTTATACAAAATTAAATACTAAAGCATGTAAAATACGCTAACAGTGTTTACTTTTTTTGTTTTGTTTCAAAGGAAAAGATTTTTAAAAAAATGTCTATAACTTTCGGAAAAAACATTCCAATAAATTGCCAGCACGGCTGCTGGAAGATTAAAACCATTTTGTGTGTTAATTAAAATGAAAAAGAAGAACATACTTCATGTTTTAAATTTATTAGATACATACGTGTAAAATCCAAAAAATGTTTAATCTTATAGTATGGTCGTGCTTGTCAGAAATAAAGAATTCTACAAAATTACAAGGTCCACATATTCTTAGATCAGTCACTTGTAATATTCGATTTTGCTTTGAAAGTAATCCACTCCAAATTCTAAGACTCTTACTTTTAAAGAGCTTAACGTAAATGTATTTTCTTTATATAAGGGTACCCATCCCTGATTAAAATTCTAATATCTATAAAAAATTCTAAAAATTATTGTGAAGCTCTGTAAAAGGTGTTAAAATTTATTCGAAAAAGTAAAAATTCAAATAAAATACAAATTTTTTTCAATTTGCTATTTGGCAATAAGCAATCCATATTTTGTCATTATTTTAAAACAACGCCATCTGTTGCGCAAACGTGTTTAGAATATCCCGCTTTTAAAAATTAAAGATGACTTAAAGTATGCAGTTCCTTTAAATCGGTAAAAACTTTCTCCACTTTCTCTTGGAAACAAGATATTTTTGCGGAAGAAAGTATATTATATTGGAAGCAGGATACTAAGGTACCTCCTAAATAAATTTTGTTAAAATACATCTAGTAGTTTTTACATGATTCGAACGTAGACAGGCAGCAAATAATTTACTGTTTTATTATAAGTAAAAATCAAGTATATAAATTTATGTTTAAATCAGTTTTTTGTGACAAAATTCTAGCAATTTTCTTATATTTTGATGTCATATTGTGATCATCAACCTTTCAGAATATAAGCTAAATTTATCACCAAACATCCATACCCTAGTGGCTATTTTTTATGCACAAAAAGATCGGTTTAATAATTGCTTCACAAAGCTAAGACTGTTCAACTAAATAACTGCATTATATTCGGTATTGTCGAATCTTATGTGCCCTACATCCTTGTGATTTCACGTATAATTCTCATGTTTTCCTATTTAATTTTTACAAATGTAATGTAAGAAATGGCGCAATAAAAGTAGGTGTTTAATTTGTCCAATATTTTCCATGGGCTCTAACGTATGCAGCAACACTTATTTTCGTATTCACATAATGTATGAAACACATTGACAAAAGCAGGCTACCGACTACAAGTTGCCAAAACTAAAATAAACACGTATACATGCACACGATTATTTTGACGACATCCGTTTCTTTAGCCAAATTATTCTCAACTTAATTTCGATTTTGGTATGCGACAATTTGTTTTGTTCAATCAAGAGAAAATATCTAAAAATTAAAAATTACTAATTTATTTGCAATCAGAACGTTTTGGTTAAATAAAATTATTTGTTTTGATACTTTAATTTTTATAAAAGAAAAATATCGCACTGGTTCCTCCAAAGAGTGTCAACACAAAATTTACAAATTTTCAGTAGAGGCGAAACTATTTTTTTAAATATACTTTTATATCAAGAAGAGGAATACAGTAGGGCGAAAGAGTAGAGAAAATGATCTAAGATTTTTACAGTGGGTAAATACGACCACTGTACATCGATTTCTTGCAAAAAGTGGAAATTGAAAAATTTTCAGTTGACTCTCATTAGAGAAACCAGTGCCAAATGTATTTCTACAAAATGTCAACGTATACGACGTAGCTGTCATCTTTAATATAAATAAGTAGCTGACTACACGGCGACAATTGCAGTCAACGACATTTTTAGTTATGTAGTTGTTGCAAACATGTAGTTGTGTAGCCGCTGTCATCTGTGTATTTAATGCAGAAGAACCAAATTGATTTAAAAACATTTTCAGTTTATAAAAAGTTTATTAAACAATTTTTTTAAAAAAAATTTGTTGTTGAAAATTTGTTTTGTAAACCTTTTATAGACCACAAAAAATATTTGTTATGAATTTTTCGCACTGTTTACAACTGTATGTGGGTACTAATGACACACCAAAATGTTATTTAAACACATTCTAACTTCATTCTGTGGTTGAGTTTTTAAACTTTTGTTTAAATTTGCTTATATTTGCTGCTGGCTGAACAAAGCATATTTTTAATTATTGAAATGCATCAGTGCTTACCTTGTGAAATTCCTAATGGCTTATTTTATATTCATCCTATAATCTGTGCAATATAAATTTATTAGGATGGTTATTAGTGCCAGTTATAAATTTTTTAATTTTAGTTGGTTAAAATTTTTTTTGACTACTTATGTTCAGGGTTCTGTACCCAACGGGTAAAAACGTAAACCATTTGTTTTCCCCAAAATGTCTGTCCATCTGTTAGAACCTTGTCTATTGGGAACCGTAATTGGTTCACAAAACTATGGCCTCTATAACAGTCAATAGTAAAAATTAAAGGTTGTCTCCTTTATGTGTTCCGTCATCTTAACATTTATGAAACGAATAGTCTTATACAGTTCTCCCTGTTAATGCTTATGGATTTTTTTTTTTATTTTTCTTATTAAAAGGTTTTTTCTTTTGCATAAAAAATAAAATAAAAAGCCACATGACAAAGCTTTAAATCCATTAAGAAGAATCACATGTAGGAGAAAGTTATAATTTATGAAAAGTCGTAAGGGATTCAATACACAAACGATAAATTAGAATAATCGCATATTCTTTGTGAAATAAAATACGTTAAGTACAAAAAGAACAACAAAATATTCACCATGCAAATATACAAATCATCTAATGTAAACGTGTCTGACGCAATCATGATTCTCATTAAATCAACACAAAACCGTTGTTGTGAGCAATGAAACCTCTAACTCTATATTCCAATCTATATTAAGAAGTAAATTTCTTTTTAAAAAAATATGTTTTATTTTACATGTTCTCATGAATAATAAAAGTATTTGTGGAAACCTGAGTAACATTCTAATTTCTCGAAATCATTCTTAGATTTATATAATAAACTAAGGAATTATTTTTTTTGATTTTTCATTTAGTTAACAAATAAGCAAATATGTACTCACATATTCAGATTCACCCACCTTTACATATGTAATTCAAATACGATATCATCAACTTAAACTAAATCTGCATAACACACATCTGCACACGTACTGATGACGCACTCTACAGAAGCAGTTTTTCTTTTAACTTGTGTTCGAATTACTTACACACGTACGCGTCTGCCTTTCCGTACACCCACAATGGCTTTGTTTACGAAACAACTACAACCCACATGATTATGTTTAGAATAAAAAATAAACGATTCTTTTTGCACATCAAGTTCTTAATCACCGTCATGTGACATCAAGATTTAAAAAATATTTTAATTGTGTTGTCTCCTTAACCAATCATTTAGTTTTGTTGAGGTACCTTAAGGACTAAGCTAGGAGTTTATTTTAGACTAGCTGTGCCTAAACATATTGTGTGCGTTTTGACAATATTTGGTTTGATTTTGCTTTGAAAGTAATTTTAAGACTCTCACGTATTTACTTTATATACACATCCCTGGATAAAACTCTAAAATTTACATAAAATTCAAAAAATTATTGTAAAGCTCAGTAAAAGGTGTTTAAAATATTTTAATAACAATGTAATTCCGTAAAGTTGAAATAGAAATCAAATACAAATCTTATTCAATTTTGTCAATTCTCATTATTTTACACAGCGCCATCTGTTGCGCAACCATATTTAAAATATCCTGCTTTTAAAAATAAAACATCCAGTACCTGTAAGTCTGTAAAAAAAGGCGTACTTTCACTGCTTTTTCTCCACTTTCTCTTGGCAATAAGATATTTTTGCGGAAAAGAGTATAATTTATTGAAACTAGGATACTAAAGTACCTCCTCACAAAATTTTTGTAAAATCCATCCAGTAGTTTTTACGTAATACGAACACAGACAGAAAGATAGGAAATAAGTTAATGTTTTAGTCTAAAAGCTACTTTTATACTTAAAACTATTTTCGTAAAAAATTATTAAAAAGATTTCGTCAAAAAATTGCACGTACCCTTCTCTAAATGGATTTTTTTTTAACTTTTCGTCGAAACTTTTTTTGTCACTTTTAAACTCACAGAAGACTTACAACTTAAGTATAAAAAGTAGTCATGAATTATAATGTTAAGAGGAGTATAATCATAAAAACTAGCGAAAACAAAGCCTTCAAAGAGTTGAAGTTGTTGTATGAAATATATATATGAAATATATAATATAAGCTAAAGGTACTTTCTTATGGTACCCAAAGGGTAAAAAACGAAATCCTATCGTTTTCGCTATAATATCCGTCTGCTCTCGACCTCTGGAACCGTAAAAAGTGGATTCTTGAATTTTTCTCAAAATACGTATTACTATTATAACAATTTTATAGTTTTAATTCTTAAGTTTCCCAAATTAGGGGCTGTGAACAACATTTTCTCTTGGGAAATCCAGATCGCCGCTAGCTCATAGCCTGTGCAGCGAATGCTCTTAAATCTGTATTTAATCTTAAAATTAATTCTAGAAATTAAAAACACAAATAATAATAAAATTATACAAAAAAATACTAAAAATTAAAGGGTGGTCCGAGAGTAATTTTCAAGTACATCGCCTTATTTTTCAAACACAAATCGATCAAGACAATCTAAAAGTTGGAATCTAGTAAAGTATTTCGGACAAACTGGTTCAGTATATAGTATTAAGATAACTTAGCACGATAATGTGTATTTACCACGAGGCAGGTCATTCGGATGAGAATACCAGGCACATTGCTCCGTTGTCGAACAAAATAACTATAGAAGGCTCAGTAGTGCAATTCACTAAGTCCCAAATTACATTATGCAACTTTTGTCGCTGCAATATTTCTCGTTTCTTCTTTAATATTGCATTTGTTTTTATATCGTGCGATTTTTACTGCAGCAATTTGTATGGATGTATACATTTGTTTACATTTTAAACTTCAAAATAAAACCTAGAATGAGAGTACAAATTTTAAATTCCTCTCTTCCCTCTCGCCTACTAATGAGGAGTTGCAGTTTTTTAAAGATAGTAGACAACCCTATTTTTCTACATATTAGTGACATCTATATACAAAAAAGCACAAAGAGAAATATAAAACAAAACAAATTATTAACGAGTATTGTTTACAAGTATTGCTTCGTAGCTAAATTGATAATTTTGTTATTTAACGATTCGATATTCGTTAAAACAGGGTAGTGAATTGCACTACAAGGGACAATAAAATCGTCGTGTATGTCGAATGAATGCGCGAATATAAAGCAAATTTTTAGTACAGCTAATTTTTCAATTGTGTATCGCTTAAAGCTAGACAGGTTTATCGTAAGGAAATCCTTCCTTTTAAAGTAAACCTGTAGTGTGCATTTTTCCCAAAAGAGCCCATACATCGTGTGCCACTGGTTAATTATACCTCCAATCGCACATCAGTAGAAAAAATAACGCTACTGCTCACCAAATTTCCAGGCTGCAATATTTTACGATACGGTGGAATTAAATGAAATTAAAGATCGTGTGATTTAACGTAAAGAAAGAAAGACAACGAGGATAAATGGAACGTTACTATAGAACTCAAACAGGCAATATGACGCAAACTAACTGAAACCGAACCTTTGTTTGGCAGAAATAACATCGATAGTTCAGGCAATCGCACTACTACCTTATGATGAAGGAAAACTACTTGTATAAATCTTTCATATACTCGCATATATGGTAAGAAATTAAAAGGGAAATTTTTAATAAAATATTAGGGTTTTTTGGATTTTCTAAAAATTAGGTTTTTCTCATTGTTTTATAACAGCGCCATCTGTTGCGCAAACAACCGTGTTTAAAATATCCCCCTTTCAAAAATTAAAGATGCCTTAAAGTATGCAGTACCTTTAAATCGGCAAAAAAACCCGGCGTACTTTTACTTAAAAAGTACTTTCTCTTGAAAATAAGATATTTTTGCGTAAAAAAGTAGCCAGTATTGGAATCAGGATACTAAGGTAACTCCTCTGTTAAAATCCAGACAAAAAGACAGACAGGAAATCACTTACTGTTTTATTATATGTATAGATTTTCATTTATCGTTTTTATATCAAGTCGTTTAATATTAAAAATTACATCTTTATTTCGGCTGCTTTCAGTCCTTCTAATATTCATCTTGGCATAATGATTTGCAAATCCTTAGACTTTGCTGCTACGATTAAACTATGATTACAACTGCAACACACGTACAGCCAACACATCCTCATTTAAAAATATATTTTATATCATTTAGCTACACATGTGCGTGAGTTTATTAAATTGTTTGCTTTGCGGTTATTTTAATGATGTGCCATAAGTGACGCATTTCATTGTTTGATATGAATACAATATTTGAATATACTTACATATGTATGTATATATATACATGTGTGTGAATGCCGGGTAATAATATTTCAATGCTCCCTTTTTTGCTGAAATTTTTTATTTGTTACTTCAAATCAAACGAAACGAAATGATTGTTTGCTTAGGTTTGGAATTTCTTTTTACTTCGACTGCTTGATAGATCTACGAGTTATTTCTCTTACCTTACATATATTCATTTACTCACACACACATGTGCATTTACCACCTTCTGAGCTCGTTATGTTTTGCCAAACAAACGCAACATCACAAAACACGCAACATGCGTCTTAATGAGCCTCAAATACATAAAACTCAACGAAACTTAAATGAAAGAAATAAATAGTCACATATGGGGCGTGTATCCATGTCTAATATGCGCCTGCTTGGATCGTCGGCCCGCTCACTCGTCTTGTGTATAAGTTTTATTTGACGCATTGTAGCTTGTTTGTAAATTACTCACATGTCTCATGCAGATGTCAATACAATTTAAACAATTTTTCTTTGGCTATAAATATTAAAGGTTTTGACGTTACAATAAATGAATAAATAACAAAACAAGTAAAAAATATGTATGTATGTATATATATGTGTGTGTGTGTGTATATATATATTCTTATGTACGAGTGAAACTTTATAGGGAGTGTCAACGAGGAAAAGCGAAAAAAATAAAATCAAAGTCTTGTTTGAATAAATTGAAAGAAAATTTTATGTTTAATTTTAATTAATGATGTCTTTTTAAGACGTACTTAATAAACCATGATGAATCAATAGCGTAGACTTTTATGATAATGTCTTATGTCTGATAGACACCTACATAGATACATATAATAAAACATATATATCTATACATATAATAAAACAGTAACTTATTTCATGTGTGTCTGCGTACGCATCATGTAAAACCTAGTGGATGGATCTTAACAAAATTTTGTGAGGAGGTACCCTAAGACCATGATTCCAATATAGGTTACTTCTTTTCCGCAAAATATCTTATTTCCAAGAGAAAGGGAAGAACCAGTGTGAAAGTATGCAATTTTACCGATTTAAAAGTATTGCATACTTTACGGCATCTTTTATTTTTTAAAGCAGAATATTTTTAAACACGGTTGCGCAGCAGATGCGCTGTTTTTTTAAATAATGACAAAATATGAATCGATGTTTTAAACAAGGCTGCGGAACAGATAGCACTGTTTTAAAATAATGACAAAATATGAATGTCTTACAGCCAAATAGCCCATGGAATATAATTTGTATTTGACTTGTATTTTTACTTTTTGGATTACATTGATATTAAAATATTTAAAACACCTCTTGTAGAACAATAATTTATCTTTACAATAATTTTTAGAATTTTATCCAGGGATGGGTACCTTTATAGAAAGTAAATACGTATACGTGAAGCACTTTAAAAATAAGAGTCTTAAAATATGGACTGTATTACTTTTAAAATCAAACAAAATAAGGTCAGGACGCACACAACGTGTGTGGGCACAGCTACTATTATATAAATTCGCAGTATTAAAAATATAACTATTAAAATTCTCTTTACACCATATGGGAAATCGGTAATAATTGTTGTTCACCCATGAGTTTTAAAATTAGAAGTCGTACAAGAATATATGAATCGTGATTTGAAAATAGAGAATGCAAATTATTTAAAATTTATGTTATATATAAGCACAATGAGGTTACATCTATCACAGTATATCGCAACAGGGTCTATTAAATTTTTTCTACACTATCGCCATGCTAATGTGACAGGTTATTTTTCTCTATCGCTTAACAACAAGCCACGTAACAAGTCATGAGTGATTTATCGTTACTCGTGGGCAATTAATATAAAGCAGAAAATCTGTATATTTGCTTGACGGAAAGCCATAGCTGTCCACACCAGTGAACCAGAGACCAGATATAAGGTGTGCCAAATATTTCAAGACGGCATGTCACTTCCCATACAAAGTAAATATTTATCAATCTGTTACGCAGGATTATAATACGTAGAACCTTGAAATTTTGTGCAAGTAGCTCTATTAATAATAATATTCATAATATAGAAAAAAAACTGGCTGGATCAGAATAGTGGGCGTGGTAACTACCATACAAAGGAAAAAATTATTATCGTGATGTACATTTTTGAAGTTTGGCAGAAGTAATCCCCATATTATTACGTATAGTCCAGCATAAAATAGATTGGATAGAAATGGTGGGCGTGGTACCTACCATACAAAGTGAACAATCATTATTGTGTTCCATGGGAACTGTAATAGCCAGAGTTCTGAATTTTGCCCATATTAATAAGCATAGTTTAGCAAAAAATCATAAAAGGCTTTTAAGCTTAAAAAAATTAAAAAAAAAATAATAAAAATAATCAGGACCGTCTACTACGTTACATCATGGACATGGGGAAAGTGAAGTAAGTTGTGAAAGTCCGTGTCACCTCAAGAGAAAGAAAGTTAGAAATCGTAGTACTGATTCTAATGAAGAAACTAATTCTGATAAATTTTTTGTTGATGCTTTTGAGGAACAGAAGACGCAGGAATCCAAGACTTTGTCTTGTCTTTAAAAAAGAGAATTTTTTAAGAGAAATTCAATTGATTGTTACTACAAATATTTTTTACTACTGTAACAAATATATTAGTTACGTGGTTTATTAGTTACGTGGTTTTGCATTTGATCTACCGATTTGCAAGTCATTACAGTGCAATATAATCGTAGCGAATAAATCAAGTAATTGCGTCCTTGCGTTTCTTATTGGTAATACTGTTCTATACCAATCTGGATAACACCAGATGGTTCCCATGGATAAGAAAGACGAGAAGCTATAAAAAAATTAAGCACACAAATCTGTCAGTCTTAGTTTTGGAAGCTTTTCTAGGGCAATTCTGCAACATTGGGGCATAAATTGAGGAGATATGGTAAAAAAAGACGTGCGCCTATATTTGTCTTACGTATTTTGCGATGTTGTTGTTTTTCTTGTGTCAATATTTCTCTTGATTTGTTGTATTTGAAAACCGAAAATTCGGGAAAAAGAACTCTAGATTGCCAAAATTCGAATTTCGAAAATATCACATTTTGAGAAAAACTATCAATAATTCAAAAGTTCACAATTTTCCGAGTTTAAGTTGAAATTACTTTTTTGAAGACCCCAGATAACTTACGGAAATTATTTGTATAATAGTCTTTCAAAAATAGTTTCTAGAATTTTGCTATTGACAATCAGTAAAATCGGTCCATAAATTATGGTGATATCATCAAAAATAGCGAGGGCCTCTATTTTCCTTACGTTTTTTCCATTGCTATTGCTATTTTTTACGTTATTATTCTTTGCAAAAATACTATAGATTTCCAAAATTTCGAAATTTTACAATTAACACCAAAAAATCACATTTTCACCAAAATTTCACTAAAATATTAAAATAATTAACTCTCCATTACTATTTTAAACGCGGCTTAAAAATGATGTCTTTACATCGAAAGCGCTCAGCCTGGGTGTTATTGTTTGTATGTGGAAAGTAGTGGACAAAACTTGTTTTGGGCCTTATTTGCTTATTTATTTTTCCTCCCCTAACTTAGCTGGTATAAGATTTTTTGTAGCTGCTAAATAACCCGGTTGTATTGGCATGGAACCAGCCAAAGACGACGATGCACTTTATGTACATTTTTTTCCCGAAGCAGCTGCTACAAATATCTTTAGATTTACATTTAAGTTATTTTCGAACATCTGTTTTTTATTAACAAAATCTCAATCCAAAAAATTATTTTGCAATTTTTAGTGGACAATTTTTTTACCATAATTTCATTAGAACTTGCTTCAATGAGTCATCATCACATTATTTTTATAATTATTTTTCAGTATTTTTAAATTATTTTTTGTGTTTGATTTTTTTACGTGGTCATTGATAAAAAAAAAATTACTTTGTATCTGATGAATAACAATTTCCTTCCTGTTCATAAACACATACTCATCGCATTCTTATAAATATTTTATGCAATTTATTTGTTCCTTTTTTCTATCTTTGTGCAACTTTAGTTGCATTCCGATGAGCAATTTGTTTTTTTATTTAAACTAAAAGCAAGAAATTGCTTCGACTCGACATAATTAACATGTGAACTCATTAAAAACTTGTTGCAACTTCATAAACAAACATTAACAAAATAAATAGAAAATTTTAACTAAAATGCAATAAAAAAATTCTACACATTTTTTTATTCAACTAAAGTCATGTGTGTTTTTAAAAAAAAATTAAAGGAAGTGAAACTTTACGCCTCATATGCTGTCAATCGTTTGTGCTTCAAAGCGTTTAAATGCTCATGATGCACGCACGCAGCGTTGCCAGAGTTTTTTTTTTGAAAATTATGTGACAGGCGAATAAAAATCATAAACTTCTACAATGCAAAGCAATTTCTTCAGGGGAAATTTTTGTTCTCTTACAAATGTAAATATTTTCATAAAAGAAAATAAAATTGTTGAAAAAAACTTTAACCAATGCCATTATGATTTATAGTCAAATTCAAAATTGGAAGATTAATGTTCTAAAATTTTGGATTTTACAGCTTATTTTTTTTCTGGTTGTAACACATCATGATGAATCACATTCACTGAAAGCAGGTTCCTAGTATAGAAAGAAATTATACTGATTTACAGTGTTCAAAAGCCTCGCCGCTTATCTGTACACCAATTGATGTCCATTTGCTTTTCGCAGGTTAATTTTTTATCGCTGCTAAAGGCGTGAGGCAAAAAAAATCGAAACTGACCATAAAGCCTCTCAAAGTTAACTTCAACTGTAAGGGGCGTGAATGTTAGCCCAAGGCACGAAAGTGACTAAGAAAGTGGATACACATCAGTTATTGACAGGAGAAATTGAGGGATTGTTAAAAGACTAAATAGTGATACAACTGAGAACTCGGAACTTAGACTGCAACAGAAGGTTTGAGGAAAAAGTCCTCGTTGATAACAAAAGCAGCAGATTATTTTCTGTTGCATGCTGAGTATGAAGAAACTAACTGAGTAACGCTATTTTCGCAGCTAAGGTTTGCAATGGTTAAGGTTATTAAAGTAAGGCCAAATGTTTCGTATAAAGCCTGAAGGCATAAGAGATACATGCAACTAGAATACCTTAAGCTTCAAGCTTGAAACTTCAAAAATTAACTAAGATGATAGCGCACCTGGTGTGATATTTTTTTTGCAATATATGGCCTTGGGCTGGATGATCACAGACATAGATATAGTGAATATGAAGGCCATTGGGGACCTCAGGCTACAGACAAACGATTATTGGATTAAATAGTCAGAAAAGAAGTCAACAACTAAGAGTCCGCAACCAGAAATTAAATTTATTAAATGCATTTTTTTTTTAATTTTCTTGTAATTTTTTTTATAATAAATAAAGTAACTATGAATTTTTCCCATTATTTCGGGACCATACTCTCCTGGTGACAATTTGATTATAATTCTTCCGGGACTCAAAACTAATATATAACAATATTCGAGTTGCAAACAGTGTCGAAACAACTGGTACAACGGTAACCGCTAGTTCCACAGAGACTAGGACCCTTCAAAGAGTAATATGTTGGCTGTGGTTAGGTCCTAAATAAACGGTTCGGTGCGTTGTTGGAATTCAACTGAAGCTACTAAAGGAGTGTCGGCAGTTTAGATGGTCGCGGACCCATAAGTATGGGTATGAACATTCTGGTGGTCATGTTCTAAAACTGCTACTTTTTTTCTTGCTATGAGCAACAAGAGTTGGTAGACGCATTTTATTTATCCAGTAGCTAGGCCACCGTCAAGTCAAAGCAACAAGCTATACACTGACGTAAATTGGTTTAAGAGTTTTTTCAATTTATTTCAATGATTCATGCATTTAATCCGTCAGGGGTTGCTTTTATTATTAACGCTCAACGAACTTTTTTCGTCAAATATGCAAACACTTTATACTCAATTTAGTTTGTGTGCTTATTTTTCATATGACCCTTGCCATTGCTCAACTGCTGAAGTAAGCAGGCTCCCAGTTGGCTCTTAGTGGTATATAATGAGCATGAAAATAAATTTTACCATTATTTCCATCGAAATTTAAAAGAAATATTGCGTCCATACAAAATACTCAAAGAACAAAACAAGAGAACAAAAATATATATATTTTTTTTAACTTTCCATTCAATTTTCTATTTTATAATAGATTATATTGTAATATCATTCTGGCAACGCTGCATACACACACATAGCTTTGTCAAAGAGGAAGATGTGCAACGATATCTGTGGCAGCAGCTTGCTAGTTGAGCAACTAAAAAAGAACATAAAGTAATAAAAAAAAACAATTATAGCACCGTATACCACACACTACTTTTTCATAATTTCGTTTAATTATAAATAAAAAATAAAAAACTTTGACAATTCTATATTAATTTTTTTGCGGTAACCAGAGATTATTTTTTCAAAGCAGTTTAAGTCTCTTATGAATATTTAATTTTTATTTCAAATAGCAAAGGAAGCCAAAGATAGATATTATGTACATGTAAACCCATTAACATGTAAATGGAGATAATGAGGAGTAAAAGGTATTTAATCTTTTCAATGGTTCAGACCTGTACAATTTTTTATTTCTACTTTGTGCCACTTGTTTGTTTTCTCTTTGAAAGGCAAAAGGGGGAAAAAAACTCAAGAAGAAAATAATTATATAATTGCATGTAGTTTAGGTATACTTATAGATATTAAATTAAATTTAGTCTACTTATTATTAACTAAGTGTTGCTTAGTTTGACCCTGTAAATAGAGGAAAATGTGTTATGGTTTCTGCTGTAGTTCGAGACAGAGAGTAGGGAATAATAAATTCTAGTTTTAAGCTTAAAATCATGTAACTGCGTCAAGTAATTCGTGTTAAGGATAGAAATGAAAATTTTCTTGGTGCAGAAAGAAACCGGTATGGAAAACAAAACACCAATTTTTGGAATTTGTATCTGCCTACACATTGACGTAGTTCTTGCGGAGTATAGGGGGTACCAGACCCTGTGGCTTACTGGAGCCTGAATCTGCAAGAAAAAGTCTTAAGGTCTTTCGAGGCGCAACTAGTGTCCAAAAGACTAGTACTAGGAGAACCGGTAGCCCCACAGAGAGCCGCTCATATATGTGACCATTAATCGTTGTAGTCCCCTTGGGGATTTAGACCTGTGTTGCAGATATGACGAAAATTTGGTCAGTGTGTTGTTGCATTCCCAACAGAGATATAAACATGTTGTGCATGCGCAACTATGGCGTTGGTCTAGGCATTGCATTCAGCGGGAAGGTACCTTAGTACCAAATATAGTACATATTTTTACGAGAACAGATAAAACCTGTGTTTATAAAATTTTATTGGTTTAAATGACGTGACAGAACTTTTTATTGCTAAAAACGACAAATTTTAGACACCATTTAGAGAACTCTACAATAAAGAATTTTATTTACAACCGTGGGTGCCCTCGTAGGCTAGTGGGTAGTCTGTTAGTCTATTAGTCTGGGGGTTGTGGGTTCGATTCCTACCAAAGACTGGGTGTTTCATCACAACTAGTAGAGGTCATTGTTACTATGCTCAATAATTAAGTTGGAACATAATTTGTAATTTTATTGTTGAAACGTTCTGAGTAATTTAATATTTTGGAGGGAGGAATACCAAAGCATACCACTAACTTTATGTGTCCTTTTTCGAACCCCTTCGTTTCTCAATGATTTGTGAAATCCGACTGTTAATTTTATGACTCCCTTACTTTCATTGACTCTCGTGCTTACATAAACCTTTTACTCTCCTATGTAGTAATTTCAGACCGCCGACTAATACATGCCGATATTCTTTCTCGTCACAGAGTCGATGGTAATTGCCAACATTTGCCTAAGTCTTCACAGCATCAACATTAAATATGTGTTTGTCCATGATCCAAAGCCTTTTATATTTTCAACACATAATGTGCCCTGCCGAATTAGTCTTTTTCCAGGCACAGACTGTAAGTATCGTCTTACCTCGAATTTAACTTGACCAGATATTACTTTAAGTTTCCATGACCTGTCAGTAATTCACTTAACCAGTTGTAGGCAACCAGATTACATGCAAGCACCCTTCTTTGTCTTCCTGCCAAGTTATAGTAAAAAATACTAGAGTCTTTTGGTAGGAATCGAACCCACAACCCCGGTCTGATAGACTAATAAACGGATAGCTCTAAAAAAAGTATATAATTAAACCATATCTGCAGCGTTATAAGAGTAAATTCCTATAATATGGTATGGATTACTTTCAGGCAGAGTACCGAATTGCTCAATCACTGCTCATTCATTCTAGTTCTTTTTAGTGCTTTTTTCATACATGTGTGAGATACAAGAAAATATTTTGCATTTGTGAGTGAGAAGATTAATTTTTTTACCTTTCTATTCAAAAGTGAATAAATGAGAAAATATTATGTTTTTCACGCAAAAGATCATATATGAGTATTTACAATTTTGTTAATTTTTCATATATTTAAAGATCGTAGAAAATGTTTGCATAAATGCATGTATGTGAGTATGCATGTATTTTGTAATGTGATATTGCCGTCGTATGCAGTAAGAAAGTGTTTTAGAAATCTCATTTAAGAGAAATTCCATGAATGGACACTCATAAATGAAAACGTTCGTAAATGAAAAAAATATCCAAACATTTTACATAAGAGCATTAATGAGAATGAGCTAATGAAACATATGAATAATACGGAAATTCTACGTTTCTCACCGTTCATGTATGTATTCTAAAAAAACAAAGAGTTACACTCATTCATGTGTGATCATAGGCAGAGCATTTTTCGTTTTTGATTTATGACCGTGAAAAAAAAATTACAGAAATCTCATTATGAGAAATATCATAAATGTAACATTTTCTACGCTCATAAATGATAAATTCTGAACCCTGCTTTCAGGTCGCTGACGACTAGTTTATAGTCTTAGTCTTATTATAAAAATGTTTGTCTGCAATTGGCATTATTTGGTCGGATAAAAAACAAGGGTCTAGACAATTTGCGTTGTTTAATGCGAGGAAGATTGCGACTGTGCTATTCTCGTTTGAAATTAAAGCACAAATTACCAGGACACCTTGGCTTAAACTCAACTCACGGAATTTTCAGCGAAAATCAATTTATATTATTATTAAACCAAATCATTCGATATCATCGCCACTATCAGTATGAAAACCAAAACACCAACTACGAAAATTTAAAAAAAATATGGATGTTACCAACATATCGTTTTAACAGGACGACACTACGTGCTACGCAGCAAATCCTGCATGGTTATTATTAACAGCTCTTTTTAATAACTAGAAAAATTTGCACTATCAGAGTATCAGCCTTAATAAATTTAGGCAATGTTGCACTATTTTCTATTTTCTATAAACTTTAAATGTAAAAATATTTTCTTAATAAAATTTAGCAGAACAAAAAATTTACGTAATTTTAAACGTACAGACAGAGTTGAAATTGCATTTAACCTGTATTATAAGTATTTTTGAAATTATAAACGTGCAGCCCCTTATAAGGGGTGGTCCATTTCGAGGTTCCCTACTTTTTTAAAGAAAAAAAAAAAACAAACACAGAAAATTCAAATTTAATGTAGAATGTTAATTATCATTTGAAAGAACATTCGTTCGCATTTATTATTAACTGGCGAATGACACGCGTGTCATTCGAATCGAAGCGGGTTTGTCCGCATAAACTTTAGACTTTACATATCCCCACAGGAAAAAGTCTAACGGTGTGATATCACACGATCTTGGTGGCCAATCGACCGGCCCAAAACATGATATTATGTGATCACCGAAATTTCTCTCAATAAATCCATTGATTGAAGCGATGTGTGGGAAGTGGCGCCATCTTGCTGAAACCAAATGTCCCGAGATCACGAGCTTTAATTTCAGGCATCAAATAGTCGGTTATCATGGCACGATAAAGGTCGCCATTGATGGTTACCTTCGCACCGGCATCATTTTTAAAGAAATATTGACCGATGATTCCATTGGCTCACAAACCACACCAAACCTTTGTTTACATATTCATTGAGCCAGAAATGGGCCTCATCGCTAAACAAAAATTTGCCTCGAAAACGTCGGATCTTCTTGGAACTTTTCAAGAGCCCATAGAGCGAAGCGATTCAGGCGTATGTCTTTCCATTATGAAATGCCAAACAATACTAAACAAAAATAACATGAAAGCATGTCACGACTAAGGGCTTAGTCGAAGACCGCATATAAAGTGAAAAATAATTGCTGTAAACCTAGGGAACTGTACTCTTGAAATATTGTACTCTGAGGATAGTTTGTGTTTACTAGTTAAAGCTTGGTAGTCAGCACGGGACGGCCGGGTACCCCTCATACAAAATAACTATCCTATATCTAAAGAATTACAAAGTTTGACAAAAGAATATTGTGAGGATAACTTGAATTTTGAAATTAAAGCTTGGTCCCCCCTTTACTTGCAAATGTTTATTCAATTGTTTGACCACTAGGATAGCAAAGCACACGGGGGATCGCTAGTTAAATATAGAAAGGAATGAAAAAAATTTTGCTTTTCTATCAGACAGCTGGTCCTCAATGAAATTTTTATTGCAAGTCATTATTTAAATTTTTTATATTTAATTTCGTTTGAGTGTTTGTTTTAAAAGAAAAAAATAAATAAATAAAACAACTGTTTTAACTCCATTATATTGTCTGTCGTCATGCCTGAATATGTGCAATATTAAATAAAAAAAATAAATTCCTACAGAAGCTGTAGCTCGTCTTATCTCCTCGTTCTTCCTTTGCTGTATTGTTTCAAGGCATTCATTGCATTTGAGCAGAAGTCCACAAATAAAATTTTCTCTGTGTCATTGATACACAAGCTGTGATGTGGCAACATGTGTGTGATGTTGAGTAAAAATATTTTTTTATTTTTTTGCAAATGTTTCACCTGTCCATGTGTCTGAGATATCAACCCATAAACATTTTTAAGCAGTAGTTTTTTTGAAGTATTATTTGCTGATTTTTAGTTTTTCATGTAAAAAACTGCAACTTATCTCTGCACATCAGTGTTAGAGAATTAGTTTTTTTTTTTTTTTTTTGAAAGAAGATTTGATTTGAAGTTTGTAAAAATTAAAACAGAATAAATAATTATTTACAAACATATGTATTTACATATATATTTTTTTCGTACTTACATTTCTTAAGGATGACAAGTAAGAATACTAAGGTATCTGGAAATAAAGAATGATAATTAAATTAGTTTTACGTTTTTTCATTAGAAAATGTTATTTTATATATTGGTTAGTTTATAATTTTAAATATCCTTCTAAAGGCTCCTTCCAAAATCCTTTCAGCAGTGCTGAGGGTATATAAGCTGTAATCGTAATATTTCTATTACAATTTGTGTTCCACCAGGAAAAAATTGTGTATGTCTTCATGCAAAAAAATCTCTAGTTGAGGTAACCCTAATGTAAGAGCAACATGTTATGATTAAATTATATGGTTGTAGTCAAACCATTTTATTCCTAAATATTATTTTGTTATATTAGAACCATATCATTCTCAACTCTTATAATGAGTGTTGAAAACAACCAAAATTTGTTTAAGTACAAACATATTATAATAATATAATAAAAACTAGCTGTGCCCGCCTCTTCGTCAGCGTCCTTGCAATATTTTGTTCGATTTTGCTATGAATGCAATCCACACCAAAGACCCTTATGTTTTTAGTACCGCCCTAAAATATGCTGCATATTAATTTTACTTTATAAAAAATAAATTAGGCATATCCGGTTAGTTCAATTGGGTACTTTCACTGATTTTTCTAAACTTTCTCTTGAAATTAAGATAATTTTGGGGGAAAAAAGTATCCTAAAGGTACTGCATACTTTAAGGCAAAATCGAACAAAATATTGTCAGGACACACACAACGAATGTGTGGGCATAGCTGTGAACGGTTTCAATGCGGGTACTTCTGGAAGAGGACCATGGCTGTCAATGCAATATTTTGTTGAAAGTTTTGTTGCTGGTGAATACAGTAATCGGCATTAGTCTACCTGTCTGTGTCCGCACTACGTTAAAAATTTTTGATACATTTTAAAATAATTTTGCGAAGAGGGGACCTCTCGCAAAATTATTTTACTCGGTTGAAGTTTAATAACTATAATAAATACAGATAAAACTCCCATTGCACAAAATTTTACCGATTTAAGTGACTTGGCAACACCTTTATTTATTTTCGTAAATGGAAAATTTTAATTATTTCTTTCTGTAAAGGGAAATTTGACATTAAAGGAGTTTTATATAAAACGTATGTTGCAACATGCTAAGTAAGTACCCAGAGTAGGGTACCTCTATACAAAGTTAATAGAAAAAGCATATTTGCAGCGCTATTAAAGTTAGAGTCATAAAATCTGGTGTAGATTAGTACCGTGAGTAAACGAGCCTCTGAAAAAATTTTATCTCAGACGTGTCAGTATCAGTGTGTTAAATCACCGATCAGGCCTTGAAAAGAACTGGTTTCTTCTTTTTTTATAGATTGTAATACATTAGCGAACGTCCACCCAAATCATCAACATATTTTTATAATGGAATTTGTATGAAAGAAAGAACTATACGATCCAGAACGATATTTTAAATTATAACTAGTTTTCCTATTAAATTTTTAGATTTAAAACCAGGGGAAGCAACGATATTGTTAAAATTTTTTTAAAATAAAATCTGAAATTACTCTTTAAAATCTAAAATAGTATTAGCTTGGCAGCTGATTCTTAACAAAATGGTTAGGTTGAACTATTATTATAAGTAAAGAATAGAAGTACGATTACGATACGATTATATAAATTTGTTAGCATTTCTAAAGGCTGCCCGAAAGCTTGTGTAAGCTCTTAAAAGATTATTTAACGAAACGCAAGTTTTTACTAAAAGAAGGTGACTTTTTAAGCTCACCACAGCTCATTGAAGCCGGAGTTCCCCAAGGTAGTATTTTGGGAACAATTTTATATTTACTGTACACATCAGATATGCCAATTAGCACCATAGTCCACACATCAACTTTTGCAGATGACACAGCCTTTTTAAGTATTCATGAAAGTGCCCAAGAAGCATCACAACTTTTACAAGACCACATACTCAATTTGGAAAAATGGCTAGAAAAATGGAGAATAAAAGTGAATGAACAAAAATGTACTCACATAACTTTTACACTGCGTAGGGACTTATGTCCTCCTATTCGCATAAATAACCAAATGATACCACAGCTTTCAGACGTTAAATACCTGGGTAAACATCTTGACCGTCGCCTTACTTGGAAAAGCCACATTGAATTCAAGTTAACACAAATGAAACTAAAAGCAGTACAACTAAATTGGCTCATTGGCAGAAACTCCACCCTGAGCTTAGATTGTAAACTTCTACTGTAAAAGTCGATCCTCAAACCAATTTGGTGTTATGGAATTCAGTTATGGGGCACTGCCTCAGCTAGCAATGTAGAAAAAATTCAAAGGCGCCAAAATAAGATTTTACGTATTATTACATCTTTTCCCTTGTATATAAATAATTCAAACATCCACAAAGACCTAAACATGCCATCAGTTAAAGCAGAAATAGCTAAACATGCAGTCACATATCTAAAGAGGCTTGAATCTCATCCAAACCCTTTGGCGCGTAACATGCTGAATGAACCTGGGATGACCCGCAAATGATTGCAAAATCCGTGAAACAAACATTATTTTTGTCTAGCACTGGCTGGATTTAAAAAGAATATTTTATTTTAGACTTAAGATACGAGTAATTATTGTTAGTTCAAAAATATTGAAGATACAACAAATAAGTTATGAAAAAAAATTCTAAAGGTTATTAGCGATTACTAAGGTTACTTTGGCATATAAAACCGGATAGCAGACAGGGATTTCGTTGTATGCAATATAAAATTCATTTTATATAAAATTAAAAATTAACTTATCTCAATATAACCATTAAAATAACAGGTAATTAAAAAAATTCAATGGAATAAATAAAATTAAATTAAATCTTTTCCCATCAGCTACATATGTATGTATCTACATATGTATGTATGTACATATTTTACAATTTTGTGTTCATAGAAAATCAACAAAACCAATTTCAATAAAATTAAACAAAATACGAACGAATTATTTAAGAGATTTTTAGTGAATTGTAAATATTAAACGAACCATAAAACGCAAAAATTACATTCATATTTATGCTTTATAATACATTTAACGTTTTTATTTTGTTGCCAGTTTTGTTGTTTTAACAAAATAATAATAAAAATTTATACAAAATAAATATTGACAATATAAACAAAAAAGTCAGGGAGGAAAAAAAGAACAAATTTTATTTTAACAGAAGAAAAAAGCAACAATATTCTTTACATTCATAAGTATTAAAAAATACGTTATTTTTTAATAAATGTTTTTTTTTTTCATTTAATAATATTGTATGAAGTAACGAAATAACGCTGTGTTCTATACAATAATCATGTGAAACCATAAAAATAATCTTCCTTCCTACAGACAGTATAATAAATAGACAGATGTCCAATGGTTGTTGTTTAATGATGAGTACATGAGTACGAGTATATATCGCATACTAAAACATAAACAGTCACAACTCAAAATTCACAAAACTTCAGGAGAGTTAAAAAAAAGGTTTTCAAAAACATAGTTGCAATGTTTGTAACTGACAGAAAAGCAAACATAGCGATATTTTTCCAGTTATGAAAAGACCGTGATGAAAACGAAATTTACATAATCGTTAGAGATTTGATTTGTGAACTACTTCAGAAAGGAAAAAAAAACGATTTTAATAAATTGTGAATTGTGGCTGTTTATATTTTAGTATGCGATATGTTGTGGAGGTGATGAAGGCCTTAAACATTAACAAACGTTAATATAAAATATACACCTTTTTATGATGCTCCTTATGGAATTTATTCCCACATTAATATTATATTTTTTTATTATTATATTATCAAAATTTACTTGAAATAAAATGTTTGGAAAATAGAAATAAAAAGATACAGACATTTAAACAGATGGATAAAGAATTAAAGCACAAGAAAAAAAAAATACAAATTTTAATAAATTCTTAAAGCCTGCTAATAAAAAATATTAATTCAATTTCACAGTCAACTGTAGTGCAATTCAATACCACAAACGCTATATTAGTCAACAGCTTTTGTTGTTTGCAGTAACGACCGCAAGATTAACTAACTTTTTTTTTAACGTTAGTAGACAAGACTATTTTTTATCTGAACAAATTAGTAACATGTGGCATCTCTGTCCAAAAATGCACAAATAGGAATAGAAAAGAAACCAAATTATTATTAAAATGTCTTATTAAAGTCTTTAAAAAGTTATTATGTAGACTTTTATGTAGTTGAATAAATAAAAAAAAGAAACAACTATTTGCGTGCAGTATAAAAACAATTATTTAAAGTTGGCAAAAATTTCAATAAAATAAAACGTGAATTTAATTTGTTAATTTACAGTAAATATGTTTACATAATGTAGATTTATATTATTATGAAGATTTATATTATTTTAACTATTAGAGTATAAAAACCAGACTCAAGTTTTAAAAATTAAATTTTTAAATATTCGAAAGCCATGACAATGAAAATTACGATAAAATGATGGCCGTTTATTTAACGACAATAGACTTGTCAACAATAACAGCTGACTGCAAACAATAACGAGTCTTGTTTAAAAAGTGTTGCTACATAGTAAAATTGATAATTTTGTTGTTTAATTTTTTTTTAACGATTCGATGTTTGTTAAAATGGGTTAGAGAATTGTACTACAGATGAAATTAGTACAAAATCGCCAAATTATGCACAAAACAAAAACGTCAAAATCTTAAAAAAAAATTTTAATCGTCAAAATCTTCCAAATAAATTGGCACAAATATATAAGTGTTAAATTTCACTGTGCAACAACTTAAAACTTTTTGAAAATACGAGGACTTGACAGTATATGTAGATTCGATTATACTACTAAAAAGTAGTAAAACTCGGTTTGGGTAATTTGGTGACCAATTTTTATTTATGGGCCTCGAAAAATTAGGAAAATGAGAGGTCCATTTTAAAAAGGAGTAATCATTTGTCTAAAATATTATTCATACTAGGTGATACCGCATACATTTGTACGGCAATGTAGCTAAGGATTCGTTGAGTAAATTGTATTCAAATATTATTTCTGCATAATATTATTTAAAAAAAATTTTTTAATTTTTTTTTTTCAGCATAACTAAGAGGGACTCCTAAATTTTTCATGACAATCTATAGATATAAAAAAATAGTAACTCATTTCCGTCTGTATGTCTGTCTACTTTTCTTTTGCGTTCGCATCACGTAAAAACTACTGTATGGATTTTAGCAAAATTTTGTGCGGAGATACATAAGTATTCTGACCCCAATACAGGATACTACGCAAAAATATCTTACTTCCAAGAGAAAGTGTAGAAAAAGCAGTGAAAGTACGCAGTTGAACTATCCGGATATGCATACTTTACTTTTTATAAAGTTAAAAGTACCTAAACTGATATGAAGCATAGTTTAAGACGGCATTAAAAACGTAAGGGTCTTTGGTATGGATTGCTTTCAAAGCAGAATCGAACAAAATACTGCACGTACGCTGACGAAGTGGCGGACAATTGTAGCCACGGTAAAACTGAACAACTTTTGTGAACATACCAAATATACCAATATGAACGTGTCTAGGCAACCTAATGTGAATACGATATTCGACTAAACCTACTGGTAGCTTGATGGTTATTTTCACAATCTTTAAAGGCCCATAAATAAAAATTGACCAATAAATTCGGCAAACCGAGTATAGCTTTTTACAACCCTTTGGTAGCAATCGAACCTATAATGCCAAGGCCGTGTATTGTTTCACTATTGCACTGTATTTCAAGATATTTATAGTTTTTTTAGTATTTAAATGTATTGAGGATGCTGTAGCTTAGAAAGGTAGCACTTTGGCTACTAAGCATGTATGTTGGCTTGAATTGCTGGGTTCGTATCCCAGTAATACAAACCATTAGTATACATTTTGTTCCACTATGTAATAGGTTTTCCTATACGGGGAAGTAAATTATAAATAAAAAATCTATACAACTTCAAGATTACAGTGCTCACTTGAAACCAGTGGCACTTCCAAACTGTTTTAAAAATAACACTAGAGAACAGTTTTTTGACCAAACGCATTTGACACCTAATCTATATGTAAAATTGTCCGCTGAATCCAAATATGAAGTCAGAATGGTCAAAAGTAGAACAGTTTTCGAGATATTGCAAAATAACCGTTTTTTGTGTTTTTAAAAAAGATGAAGGCACTTAAAATAAAATATTTTCAAAAATGTCCGTCGGTTCGGACATTTCTTTCTTTCCGATGAAAGACAATAAAATTACTAAAATAACCATCGGTTGTTTGTTAAGATCGGTCATGAAATGACAGAGTAATGGTGGAAAAAACTTCAGATTCATGAAAAATTTGTTAATTTTTAGCAATTTCGCCCTTTTCAATCATTTTTTTTTAAACCAAACAATTAAAAATTTGTATGTATTTTTACATAGCGTATTAGTATATTTAAGTGGAAATATTTTGCGTCCAACATGATCCAGATTGGTGCAGAAGTGACAAAGCTACAGAAGATTAAGTGAATTTAGCCACTTTTCGCTATTTTTAAATCAAGTGCCCAAAGGAAAAACAAACATTTTAAATATTAAAAAATCGTAATTTTGCGAAAAAAAAAAATTAAGAAAGCGTGAAATTTGATAACAAGAACGAAATGCGTAAGGCAAAACGGGCATTTATTTGCAAGAACAATCCAAACAAGTTTTGCTATGCTTGTGGAGTGTACAGTTTTGCACAGCCGTCAAATTTTTCAAACCAATTGCAAAAAGCATTTCGGATGTATTTCAAAGTCAATACGGAAAACATATTGAAATCTTGGACCCCGAATACTTTGTGTAATTCATGCAAAACTCGTTTAACTATGTGGATGTCGGGTGCAGAGTGAGTATGCGTTTTTTAATTTTGTTCTTAGAAAATATGTCTTCAGAATCTTAAGCTAATTTACTATACTGTAGTCGGTATTTGCCATTTGATGTTCCCGCCATTTGGCATGAACCCAAAAACCACGAAATCGACTGTTATTTTTGCTTAGCCAATGTAAAGCAAAATGGACGTCATAAGTCTGTTGAATATGCAGATGTTAACTCCTTTATAAAACCAATTCCTCATATGCCTGAAGCTCAATATCCCCTTTGTCCAAAGCGGAAGCATGACTCCGATTCATATGATTCAAGTGACGACAGTGATTTAAATGAAAATAAAGAAACAGTAATGCCCCTCACACAAGCTGAACTCAATGACTGGGTTAGAGATTTGGAGTTACCGAAGAAAAAGGCAGAGTTGTTAGCATCAAGAATGAAAGAACGTGGCTTTGTGACACGTGACGTGAGAATTTCGCATTACAGGAGCCGACATGAAAGTTTTTCTAGTTACTTTTCGAAAAAAGATGGTATTTGCTATTGCCATGATTTTTATATCTTATTTAAAAAGGAGTTAATATGTCTTTAAAAATACACCTTCTGCATTCGCACTTAAATTTCTTCCCAAATAACCTCGGCGATGAAAGTGACGAACATGGTGAGCGTTTTCACCAACAAATACAACAAATGGAACGTCGGTACCAAGGGGTGTATGATGAGGTGATGCTGGGCGACTATTGTTGGTTCCTTGTGCGAGAGGCAGAAAATAATTACAATAGGCAAAGCAATTCAACAGTTCTAAGTCATTTTTAATATTTATTATTAATAATGCAATTTATACCTACATGCATTTTTTTAATTTTATAAAAATCTAAAAATGGGATAATTCAATTAATCTTCTATAACTCTGTGATTTTTGCACCGATCTGATTCTTATTGGACCCGTAATATTTGTATTGAAATAAATTAATCTCGTAAGTAATGAAACTAAAGAAAAAGTTATTGTTTGGTTTAAAAAAAAGAAGTTGAAAACAGCAAAATTTCAAAAAATCATTAAAATTTTCGTGAAGTTCAAGCTTTGGTCAACTGTAAAACTCTAAATTCTTAATCAATTTTTGCAAGCGTTCCGTGATTGTTTTGATAATTTTATTGTCTTTCAACGGCAAAAAAGACTTTCAAAATCCGCCAAGCTGTTTTGAAGGTACGTTCACTATAGTGACATAACCTTTTTAGAAAACGCAAAAAACGGTTATTACGCAATATCTCGAAAACTGTTCTACTTTTGACCATTTTGATTTCATATTCGGATTCAGTGAGCAATTTTACATACAGATCAAGTGTCAGATTCATTTGGTCACGACTTTGTTGAAATTTTGTGAAGTAGTGTAATTATAACGTGTAATTACAGAGTTGCCAAAAGTAAAACTTTCTTCCCTTCTTTCACCACCTATCTTATCTCTATCCCTTTACCGAAAAAAGTAACACAATTAATGGATAGACACAACTGCCTGAGCCTTACTTTAATTAAAAAAAAAAAAACTATCTTAAACCATGAAAAGGTTATGCTATTTCTTTAAACGCTGCTGTTGCGCTTTCATAAAAAATTAATACACACCGCTTTAACGAAACCTCTAACACATATAACCTTAAACTGGTTCCTTTTAACACATTTTATATGCTCTAAGCAGTTGTTTGTTGTTGTTGATATAATGTATTTTATTAAGGTACTTTTTATTATTATTACTATTTATTGTTGTTGTTGCTGCTTTCAATATTAACTTGCCAAAGTGTTTACAACCAAACAACCGACACTACCAACTCTCTTAGAAGAGTTTTATTGAAAAATTGTTTTCTTTCTGTTTCTATTTCATTTCTGGCCTTATTTTTTCTTCAAAAAAAAAAAAAAAAAATACTTTGCTGGAAAAGCTCAAAGATGATGATGCGGATGATGGTCATAAAATTCAATAAAAGCATCATATTTGATAAAACACCATTTTATCAACATTATTATATGATAAAACACACTTAAACTCATATGTGCTTGTCGTGTGTGTGTTTGTGAATCTATAGATATAACTTTGTATATGTATGTGAGTTAGTGTTTAGACAGGAGTGGATGCAAGATGTTGACCGGTTTATTGTTGATGTTTGATAAAACCTCACGTTTTATGGCAAAAGTGAGTAAAATAAGACGTGTTTCAGTCAAACATTTCTCTTGTACATCATGTGGGTAGAAAACATGTTGTAAAAAATTTAAGTATTAGATACATTTTACCTTCTTTCTTGTTCTTTCGTTTTTTTCAAGGACCAACATGTGAAAACCAAGTTGTCTTAAACGTTCGTATTTTTTGGTTCATTTGCGCCATAAAAATAGGTTGAATTATGAGTAAAATACTATTATTTTCACTCATCTTTAAAACGTATGTTTTCTCGTTTGTTTTTTCTTTTAATTTGTTCATTCTTTTAAGAGTTAAAACACACATACATACATACATAAGTATGTACGTGCATATGTATTTTAACTAATTTTTTATTATTATGAAAATGTTTTTTTTTTTTTTGGTGTTTAGGAATGCTAAGTAAATATTATTTAAAATAAAGCAGAAACAAATAATTCTTATTTTACATTGGAAAAAATTGGAAAAATATCGACGTCAAAAATGATTAAGTCGACTAAGCTCTGAAATTCCTTTTTCATGAATAATTCCTTTTTCATGAATAAATTTATTTAAACACCATGTCGTAAGCGTCCTAACAATATATTCTTCGACTTTTTTTAATTCATACCAAATTTTAAGTCTTACTTTTGTATTACTTCAGTTATGGTTTCTGTATTTCCTTTACATAGAGGTACCCATCCCTGGGTAATTGCTTTTTATAAAATTCTAAAATTTATCTACAATTTTTTAAAATTTTCATGGAGTTCTTTTAATTAAAATTCATCTAGTAATTTTTACGTGATGTAAACCCAGACTGACAGGAAATGAGTTACAGTTTTATTATATGTATAGACTAGCTATGGCCACCACGTCATGGGCGTCCTGGCAATATTTTGCTCGATTTTGCTTTGAAAGTGTGCTATTTGTTGATGTGTTCGCATCACGTAAAAACTACTGGATGGATTTTAACAAAATTTTGTTAGGAGGTATCTTAATATTCTGATTCCAATCTAGGATACTTTTTTCCGCAAAATATCGTATTTCCAAGAGAAAGTGAAGAGAAAGCAGTTAAAGTACGCCGATTTTTTACCGATTTAAAATAATTACAAAATATGAATTGAAAGCGGGATATTTTAAACACGGTTACGCAACAGATGGCGCTGATTTGAAATAATAACAAAATATGAATTACTTACATTGTTATTAAAATATTTTAAACACCTTTTACAGAGCTTTAAAATAATTTTTAGAATTTTAGAATTTTATCCAGGAATGGGTACCATTATATAAAGTAAATACGTAAGAGTATTAAAATTTGGTGTGGATTACTTATTCAAAGCAAAATCGAACAAAATATTGTCAGGACGCACACAATGTATGTAGGCGCAGGTAGTAAACACATATAATACACTATTTTTCACCACCGTTTTGTTAAAGCTGTTGAACACGCAGTGTAAAAATTTCAATAGTCTGCTATTACGGTTCAAAAGTTTAAGTCATATAAGCATTGGCGTAGAAATGCCATTCTGAATGGTGCAATCCTCCCTCCACACTTGCTGTTGAACCACCCCCTCCCTACCACACAAAATTTTTTTAAATTTGTCCTATACTTTTATTTTCATAATACTATTTTCCAATACAAATGATATTGATACCCCCTCACCCCTAAAAAATGACCTCCTCGCCAAAGCATATAAGTCAAAATCAAGTCTTTTATGCAGACTCCCTGTAATTCATTCAATTATTTGTTGTTCTAGCAGGCGCAGTACTACACCTTTGGTAAAAATTACAAGTGTCTATCTATTACCGTTCAAGAGATACGGACAAACATCAGAACGATATTAATAGCGTTACGTTTTTATCCATTGGGTACAGAACTCCTAAAACTCAGCTAACAGTTGCAAACCCTTTTCCATTTCATCGCTTATTCCAACAATTTTAAGTTTTAAGATTTTTATTTATCTCATTTAAATATTTATAAATGTCTACCAGAGGCTTTGTATGAACGATGATATCCTTCATATTTGTGCAAGACTCTTAAATACACGTGTAAAATTGTTTACTCATCCGACTATTTATTTAAAACAAATACAACATATAAATTTCAACCGTGTTGTTTGTCATATTTACGTGATAAAAAAAAATATTCTTTATTTGTGATAAAAAATATTTTGTAGGTTTTTAAAATATACCAGCACATACTCACACATATACGTATCGATGGTCTCTAATGGAAAGGCCCTAACTCGTATTTTTTACAAAATTTAATTTTTTTAGTGATTCATTTTCACATTTCATTTCACATTTAAGACAAATACATCTCGTTACAAAACTTTATTGCAATAGTGTAAAAAATAATGCTTTTACAAGCAGTTGTAAATTGCAAATTACATTGTAAATATTATTGTTATGTTTTTACTTTCTCCGACAAAGTTAAAATTATTTGAGTTAGGGCCTTTCTATTTGAGACCATCGATATGTATATGTACACACAAGTGAAGAAAAATGTTCCTTTTAGCAAATATACACACATACATAGATAGATGAAAGTATGTGTGTATTTACATAAAAAGTTTGAGTTAGATTTCAAATCGAGATACTCATATCTTCATATCAACTATGGAGTTGAATTTATTTAACAAAATGTAAATAGACAAATATTGTTTTAAACATGAATGATTTTATGATTTTAAATGGCAGAGAACGTTTACGTTTCTTTATGATTTTTAAATGCAATCAGCATAAATTTGCATGAAATATGTGTATGACAAGAAAAAGATTTAAATAGAGAGAGATACTTTTTAACTAAAGAAGCTGAAATAATATTTTTTAATAGATAGAAGGTGGTAAATTTAAAATTTTAAGTTTTAAGAGACTTTATTATATCAAGTTGATTCTGGTATTAGAAACTAACAGACGCACAGAAGGGTATTTGTCCAATTTAAGCGGCCAAAATTCGAATTTTCAAAACTCACTTTTTCTTTAACTACCCACCGTAGGGTGAAGAGAATAGAATACTGGACTAGATCCCGTTATTTTTTAATTCCTTTTTGCTTTCGTTCACTCTCGCCACGCAGTCAAAGTTTCGTGTTGCTAAGTAGGCATATGCTTTTTTTCTATGTTTGAGACAAGTCAACGTGAAAAAAATTGAGTAAAATCGTGTTTTCAGTTTATGAATTTTATTAAAATGGATAATTGTAATGCAGGTAAATATGATATAATCCACATAGTTTAATAAGAATATAATATATTCTGGTACCGGCGGAGCTACATTGAAAATTATGGTATTTTTGTTAATTTTAATTGATTAGAAAAATTAAATATAGTTGTATAACACAACTTAACGCAACTGAGATTCTCGCTCGGGTGTGTTAACTGATATTTCATGGTTTGAAAAAAAAAAATTGGCTGCGGATATGTGCGGATGACTATTTTATGGTCCTTTGAAGTATGCTACTGCTGGAAAATGTACCAAAAATTCTGATGCTTTACTGTACATGCTGCTTTATTGGACACTACTTATACACATTTAATTTTAAAATTTAGCAATTACAGAATTTTTTGTTTCCAAATCTAGGGGCTTCAAAGGTCAAATTCATAGTTCGTGAAGACGTTTTACGAATTTCCGAAATCTGCAATATTTCATCAATAATTGCTAATATAGCTGCTGCCGAAAAACATGAAATGCAATCCAGAAATTATTCTAAAGAAGATATAACTTTGTTAAAAATAGTTTTGCGAAATTCAAAAGCGATTTAAAAAAAAAGTGGGCTGAAGCCCATAGAAAAGCCAGTGTTTTCATTAAAGCTAATCAGCCGTGGATAAAAGGGTCTTTTTCTATACCAAAAGTGGTTAATCATGCTGAGCGGCCTACCAAACTTTTCGACGAGTCCAGCGATAGAACCAAAAGACGTAAAACGGAAACCTTCCGCAACTTCAGAGATACGGGAGAGTTGGCTGTAGCTACTCGAATTAAACTACGGTCAGTTGGAATGAGAGATGCTGCCGAAGTGCTTAAAGAAGTAACTTCTTCACCAAGTCGCGCACATAAATATAAAATTCCGTACCAACAGTGTCAATCCAACTCAAAATGTAACGAACAATTATTTTCAGCTCAGGCAATGAAGAAATGGCCGATTGATTTTATTTTATATCATATTTTTATCTTTTCAATAAAAACAGGATTGTTTGTTAATTTTTCATACTGCACGACTTCTTTAAAAATTATCCTCTTTTAATTGGTGAAGTACCGAAGAATTGGGGAAATACCGTCTTAATACCCTACGTCTTTTTGCTTGTTTATATAAATTTACAATAAATAAATAAATTTTAAATGCCAAAACATGTCTTTTCTAAATATTTTGCATACAAAATTCAATCAAAATAATTTTGGCCGCCTAGATTGGCCAAATACCCCTCTGTGAGACGTTGCGCTTCTTTAATGAGATTAAACTTAAAGTAATTATTTGCTATTGTGCAATTTATACTTTAAAGCTTTTCACTTGAAAAACACCTTATTGTAATTAAAAAAAACCTAATAATACAAGTTAATAATAAAACTTATTAAATACATTAAAAAATTAAAAAAATACTGAAATATATTGTACGATTCATTGCTTAAACAAAATGCAGAACTCCAAAAGAGTAAATACATTTTTTAATCTTAAAAAGCTAAAATTTATTTATTTTTTATTGAAATTATATAAAATCTTGTGAATCAATTAACTATAAAAAGCCATCTTCAAAATCACATGAGAAACATATCTCTCTCTCTCTCTTTTATCTCGACTGTAGTAGTTATGGCATGACTTGTGGTTGCTTTCTGGTCGAAAAGCGACCCATTTAGGAAGTGGTCTGCTTCGATATGCCTACCCCCTACATAAATATAATAAAATGGTTTATTTAATGATATCGATAGGTAGCAGCTCATTGGTAAAGACTTGCCTCCAGACTTGCTGTAGACCCCTCCCCCAGAAATTTAATATATATATATTTATTTTCAGAATAGTATTCTCCAATAAAAATGGTTTTGCATCTCCTCTCGCACCAAAAAATAAGCATAAAATTAATTGCCACCTGGTTAACTGCTTGGGCATGATTTCATGGCCGGCAATACTGATTCCCAGCTTAAGCAATCACTAAAAAGGAGCCTTGTCGCGGAATTATTCACCTATTCACCAGCTACGTTTGCACTAACTCCTTTAGATTAGTTTTCTTAATTGCCATGGCGACTTGAAATCAGTTAGAAAAAACAACGTAAAGATAAAATTGAAGGGGGTTAAATAAATAAATTTAGTTTTTTGAATGCTGAGGACGGACGCAGCTGTATAGAAAATGCATTACATTCTGCTGAGTCTAAGATTTAATTTTTTCAATTTTCTTTAATATTAATCATCTAATTTGTAATTAAAATAAATAAAACGAAATTAGGATAGTTTGACTAATAAACTTTCAATTAATTTATTTTTATTTTTTAACTTTGGGACGTTGATTATTTTTATTTTCGATATTTCGCTGGAGTAGCGAATTACTAAAAAAGGGTCAAATAAAATATATCGGAATTTTAATATTCAATTATAAATTTAACATTATTTATTTTATAACATATAATTCAAATTAATTTATTCTCATCTCACACTTAGATGAGGTGATTCCTTTAAAACTCTCTTCACCAAAAAACGGCAACACTTTTTATTTCCAAAAGTACATTCGTTTGGTTTGTGTGGATGGATGAAGTGAAATAAACACAATGTTTTCTTTAATTTTTTCTACTTTTCAACAACAACAAAATATATATAGATATACAAACCTTCAACCATGAAATGTACACATAACGTGTCATTAAAATAAAATTCACTTAATTCATCACCTTTACTGACTGACATGCACATGCATGTCGTGTGTCATATAGATTTTTCCTACTCATGAATATAAATTTAATATAAACGGATGGCAAAAACTACAGCACAAAAAACTGAAAAGAACAAAATTATAATGATAATGCTGATGATGCTGATGGTGATGGTAATGGTGATGGTGATGAAGATGATGTTGCAAAAATGAAATAAAACTAAAATTTGTATAGAAGATGCTTTTTTAAGTAGCAACACCAGCAAAAGGAAAACACAAACATACATTTATTAAGCTGAAAGAAGTAATATGTATGTATTTCGCTATAATGGCGCATAAAGATTCAAGGTTTTATGCATTAATATGTATGGAATATATGTGAGTGTGTATGAGTGTGTGTAAAAAAAATATTTTACTTGTGTTGGTGTTTTTGTCTGCAAATTACATTGCAGCTGATATTAAAACCTACAATATTGAAACTTTAAAAAAAACTCTACTCATTCTCTAGGCTAAATTGTGGCACTTCCCTCTCATACATACATACATACCTACATATGTATGTACATACAGGCAACTCATATGTTGTAGTTAAACGCTTACAACAGCAACAATATGAACAAAAATATTGCTATAAGAAATTATCATTATCATGGTTATTCTTGTGTAAGATTCAGTCAGTTTTTTCTTCCAGTTTCCATTGAGGTGCTGTGCCCTGTGCCTGTTGTTGAAGTATCTAGTTATTGTTGTAAGTTTAATATTTCTTCCTTGTATTGTATTAAGAATGAAGCATAAAGGAAAAAGTATAACACTAAAAAATATTGTTTAAAAAAATAAATAAATAAATAACCAACAACTACGATAAATTGATACTTTGTCTGATATTTATTTTCTACAATTTTTAAAATCCAAAAGATGTTGTTGGTTTGCAATAACAGCTGCTCAGTTACATTAAGCAGCATCATAAATTGGCATAATAAAAATAAAATAACAACAGCAGCGGCGGCACTCTTAACAAATTTGCTGTGTTGCAAATGCATTTATATGTAAGTATGTACGTACGTGTGCATGCTGCTGCGTGTTTGCTAAAAATCTAGCTGAAATTATTAAATGTTTTCAATTACTGAAATATTGCCATTAAAAAAGCATATAATTTGTCCGATTATTGCTTTTAATGCTTTTAGCGATAAAACAATATTCCTACCCAGTAAACAATTGTAGTGAAGGGAAGTCGAATTTGTATGAAAAAAAAAAATGTAATTCTTGTACATTTTTACCGCAGAGAGTATTGAAAAATATGAGTTTGTTGTAGTAGGATAACTGGGAAGCAAGATTGCCACTCTACATACTCCTATACAAGACCGACTTTTGATAAAAATAATTTTAATTGAAACGTTTTTACTTTATATTAATGTAAAATCATATTCTTCTCTATTTAGTTCAATAATAGTTCAACAATAGAACACTAATTCGAAATTATGATATTTTTTGTGGAGGCAAAATACTTCTTTGAATTAAATTTATATATTACTAGCTGTTCTCGCCACTTTGTCAGGGCCCTTAAAATATTTTGTTCGAATTTCCTTTGAAATCAATAGACACCAAATCCCCTTACTTTTTTAGTGCTTCAGTTGTGGTTTATGTATTTACGATGTGTACCACACTCAAACGTCAAGTTTTTTTCTGCATTTAATTTGAAATTTCTCAATCGAGCAACGCGTTTAAGTTATTCAGGCTTATTATGAAAATGGGCGTTCAACTCAAAATGCATATCGTGCACTTCGTGATTTTTTCGGTCAATTTAATCGTCCAAATGTGTGTACAATCGGAAAACACGTGAACAAATTTGAGCAAAGTGGAGCAGTAGGAGATTTGAAAACTACAGTGCATGCTCGTACAGCTCGTTCAGCTCGTACACCTCGTACTGCAGAATATATTGCTGCTGTTCGCGATAGTGTGGCTGAAGAGCCGTCCACCGTCCACTGTGAATGGTGTTTGCTATCGTGAGATGGTAACGAACTTTTTATGGCCCAAATCCTAAGATATGGATGTGAGCGATATATGGTTTCAACAGGACGGTGCCACTTGCCACACAGCTAACGAAAGAATGGCCCTTTTGCGCTATAAATTCAATGGCCGTGTTATCTCACATGGTGGCGATGTCAATTGGCCGCCAATATCATGTGATTTGACGCCGTTGGACTTCTTTCTTTGGGGTTATTTGAAAGATAAGGTGTACGTCGATATGCCAGCAACAATACAAGAGCTAAAGGATAAGATAATTCGGCATAAGAACATAAGAAGAAAGGATAAGATAACGGCATAGAACCGCAATTACGCCTCAGCGTCATCGAAAATTTGGATCATCGGATGTATGGCCGATATTTTGTTCCATACATAACTGCACCACGCCAATATTATCAAAATAAAAGGAAATGGCAATCAGCCTTTTTACTATAGCAGCCTTATTAATCTATTACAATATTATCGTCGTCGATATGTGACAACGACATTCGTAGTAAGGCTGATTAATTTCCTGAATAATTTATGTTTTATTCAAAATCAACATCGGCCCTTAAAATTTAACCACCATTTATAAAGCGCCTCATCCCTACTAAAATATTTTTGCGGAAAAAAGTATCCTATATTTGAATAACGATACGATATTTGAAAAACTCCTCACAAAATTTGGTTAAAATCCATCCAGCAGTTTTTACGTGATGCGAACTCAGACAGACAGACAGACAGGAAATAAGTTACTGTTTTATTATATGTATAGACTAGCAAATTGTCAAATATTAAAATAAGTATTCTTAAGAAAAAAATGTCAAAACATTAATTTGAAAAAGCACGTTATTGATGATTTCTAGATATGGGACAATTACTTTGTATGGGTGATACCCTATCCACCTCCTCTTAACCTCCAAGCTGCAACTCGAATACACACGTTGTTCTCTGTGAACTAAATTTCAACTCTCTATCGATTATAACCGGAAATAATTGTTCATTACTAATCGGAGGTATGTTCTAAATTCTCTAAATTATGCAAATAATATATGGGTTGCTTATATAAAATTTCAAGACTCTACCTCTAATAGTTTCCATAAAGATAAATATTTACTTATTATGGAAGGTACCACACCCACTGTTCAAGATCAGTACGTTTTTTGTTTGACTAAGGAAAAGCAGTTTTTTAATCGACTGTGTACTGTGTTTCTTGTACAAGACGTCAACGTCCTAAATATTATAGTTCTTTAGGCTAACGGCAATCACAAGTGGGTGAGGTACAGTACCCCTGTTCCAATTCAGTATCGAATGGATATTTTAAATTTAATGTTTTTATGACTTCATGTTTTTTACATACTCTGTGTAAATTTCAAGTGTCTGCTATTCCGGTTCAAAAGACGAATTTGTTTCTTCTATGGGGACACTCTTTAATTTTTTTTTTATACAAGTGTCAAACGATAAAGACAATAATTTCTAATTTATTTTTTATACTTCTGGCTGTATAGTATAAAATCGACAGGGGGCCAGGGGTAGTTTACTTGACACCCCAATTTTGTGAACGGTCTACAGTTTGTGCCTTTGCCTGTAGGGTGTTTGAGCTGCATAGTTTTTGGGCATAATTGGGGGGGGGGGGGGGGGGGGGCAAAGGGTAGTTTACTTGACACCCCAAACCGAAAATATTTTTTTTTTTTTGATTCTATGTATATACTATATTCTTTATACTTTGAACTTAAATTCTATATGTAATATATCAATAAAAATATATGTTTCCATGAGCTATGGAAAACTTTAGTGTAGGCCACTCCAGAATTTTTTTAATTCGTTCAAAATATAGGCTGACTTCACAAACGCAGTTTGCAAAGTAACAGGTCAATCAATATAGTTCATAAACGCCTTAGCATTATTTTTTACAATGTCGTGAGTTCATTATTGCAGTGCAACCCTTTTCAATGCGCATCAGTTGCCAAATTTGTGCACTATTTTTATTTGTGATGCGTTGTGAGATGAGCGGAAATGTATTTTCTTAAAATAAAATGTATTAATTATTTTTCATAATTTAGTAATAAATGCCCGAAAATTACGACAAAGCAATTTTGCGTTCATAAACGTTTAAAAAATATGTTGCATAATTTGACGGAGCAGTGTTGACGTGCAATATTGCTATGCCTTGCTAGCGCATCTGTGTGAAGTGTTGCTTTGCAAACTGCGTTTATGAAATCAGCCATAAGTTTTAATATCTTGCGAAAATTTTGGGGTGTTCCAACATTTATTATTATAATTTTTCAACTTTAAAACCCAAAATTTTATAAGTCATTGAAACATAAAAAAGATTTATGCTGCTGCACCAAGAAACAAAATTAAAAATAGAAATGTCAATATTTTCAATGTCGTTTCAATAAAACAACAAAAAAAAAAATGTTCATTCTCTTTTGCAATAATTTTACACTCCAACATAATGCGCAAAAAGTACTAGCGCAACCAGGAAAATAAACCCAGCTCAACCAGCAACCAAACAACTAAAAGTGAATGACTGTCTAAAAGATGATCAACCGACATCCAGACAAATAGATTGCAATTGCAACCACATGACACATGCTGTATCAAACGAAAAATGCAACACAAGCAACATGATTTTGTGGTTTAAGTTAAAAACAGGACAGAACACAACAGAACAAAGTAAAATAAAAAATACAAGACTGGTGTCTAGAAAATCTACAAGCAACAAGCCACAGAAATAACTGCAACAATTTAGAGTGATGGCGTTGTTGCATTATATACACAGACCACAATATAGATTTCTGTATTTCTTTTTGTTTTAATGGTTGGTTATAAGGTGTAAATTAAAAAAGGAAAATTACTTTAGCCCTTAGTCACAAAAAAAAAAGAACAAGCATGTAATAGAGAAGTGACTTGTAAAAAAAAAGAAAATAAATAAATATGAACTGGCTTGATATACACACATATATTCATACATATAAAATCATACTTGTAAAGGTTTTTGCACTTGAAGCTACATTTTCCAATATCATGATGATGTTTTATTAACTAATTTGTGTTAAATAATCAAGAATAAACAGAATGTTGGTTGGCCTGTAACGTGTGCATTTCATTTCATTTAATTTTTTTTCGCTCGCAATTTCATGTCTTCTTACAAATATTTCTTAAGTGTTGTTGCTATTGCAACATACTAAACGCACATACATACATATGAACATTCGTTAAGTGATCCTTACAGCTAATACGAGTATGAAATTTTAAATAGGTTTATTTATTTAACTTTTCGCATTTAGTAGTTCTAGTCAACAGCAGCTAACAGCTGCAAAAGTGTTAATTACTTGAATGAGAGAACAAGACCTTGCAGCAAATAGTTATAAACGCGCAGCATGTAGTCAATAAATGCCTGCTGCCAATCGTTCGTGTTGTTTTTCTTAACAGCAACAGCAAAAAAAAAAATTAAAACAATATTCAATGCATTTCTGTTGCATACAAATTCAAGTAATAGCGTTTCTGCAACACAAATGTACTCGTATGTATGTTTGTATGATCGTAATTTTTTGCTCAATTAACACGCCTCATCAGTATTGAAGATACTGGCAGTTGCAGAGTTTTAACTTGGCTTTTATATTCAAAAAGCTTTGCAATAAAAAAAATTTGTTGTGAACAAAAAACAAATAATTCCTGCTGTTTTGTTGTTTTTATATAAAGTTTAATCACTGACATGTTGCCTGCTACTACTATCAGTTCATTTGTGTGTGTTTTTTTTAATCTCTTTTAATTTTCGTAATTTTCCAATATAACATTCCATGTTTATACGTGTCTTTCGTGTTATAACTTTAAGGCATATCACAAGAATGTGTAAAAGAAGAAATTTAAGGAAATTTTAATTTAAATTGCTGCACAACTAATAGGTCTTTGATTTATATTAAAAGGTTGAAAGCTTCGCTTATATTGAAAAAAAGGAGAGCGAGCACCTACAGTGGTGGTCAGTATGGAAATTAATTAAATTAAAAAATGTGGAATAGAATAATTGTATTTTAAACAGTAAGTTACTATTCTTTTTCACCGACTTCAAAAAAGAAGGTTATCAATTCGTCTGAATGTTGTTTTTTTATGTATGTAACCGCAGAACTCAGCCATTTCTGAACCGATTTTAAAATTTTAAAGGGTTCCCCATAGAACATACATGTTTTTTACGTATAGCAAATTAAAATTTAAAAAATGCGTGTCGCTATAGCTCCCGGCAGAAGAAATTTATAAAAAAATAAATATAAAATTTAAAGGGTGTCCCCATAGGTGACGTAATTTTAACTATATGGGCCTATCTTTTGAACCTTTAAACACAAACACTTGAAAATTAGACAGAATGTCCACTACTTTCACTGGTATATTAACAAGTATAAATATTTGGAATTATAATATAAAGGGTGATCCAATAGTTCATGTTATTTGATATATATATCCAATCTTTTGAACCGTTATAGACAGATAGTTGAAATTTACCAAGAATCTTTGTGGCCAAGTCCTCTATAACAACAGGTCTTTAATTTAAAATTGTAGCTTAAAGGGTATCCCAATAAGTGATGTTATTTGATCTATGTGACCCTATAGAGAGAGGCTTGAATGGTGTCCCCATAAAAGACGGATGCTGGTGGAAATAGCTTAACTTTAGAACAGTAATAGGGAGAGGTTTGACATTCACATAGTCTTTACTTTTTTCCCTCCAATTTTGGCGCATCTTTTATTTGATTTAAATCTAATTCTAACAGATTACTTCACCGAATACTGAATGTGGTGAGATCAGATATAAGTTCCTAATATTAACGATCCATTACCCCCGGGGGTTTCAATTGTCACTGCAGGAATGGCAGATGCTTTGACGCGGTTCACTCGGGGAAAATAGGGGCACCAGACGCTTGGGTTCCTAGAGCCTAAATCTGGAAGAAAAGGTCTGTTGTTTTATAACACGGGTTCTCCTCGATGCCCGACCAGTGCCCAAAGGACTAGTACCACGTGAATCGGTGGCCCCACAGAGAGCCTATCCTCTCTGTGACCGGTTATTGTTGAGGTCCCCTTCGGGGGTACACGTGGTGGTTGTGGTTTAAGTTCGATTTATGTATGTAAGGTGCAAGATCGATCAAGTGTGCTGTTGCACTCTCAACAGACGGAGTTTGGATAGTCTCCAAACCCCTAAGCAAGAAGTTATAATGTGGATCTAGGCTTGCCTTGGAAAGGCTTGCCATATTATATAAATTGCTACTCATTGTGACTGTATCACACACAAAAAGCGATTGGTGGCAATCGTAAAGTGTTGTTATACTACACAATGGGGGCGCTAGTCCACGCATAAGTTTCACTCGGTGGTAATACCACCGTGAGGTTAGGCCGAGTAGGCAGGTACTCACGTTAATCTTGTTCCACAATTAACGATCCATTATGACAATGCCCGACTACAGTTTGCGCAACCACGTTAAAACTTTTTGAAAAAAATGCATGAGATTCAGTTCACCGCCAGATAGACCAGACCATTTTAAGTTATATATTTGATTTAAAGCTTAAGAGCCAATGTAGAATAAGCCTGACTTCAGAAAAAGGTAATTGGTTTGATTTGTTTCTGGCCTAAAAAGTTGAGAATTGGTTTCAAGGAGGCATTCATAAATTCTTAGAAAGTAGAGAACAAATTTCCAGGAAGTAGGGGGGAAAATACCAAGAGATGGTTCGTATATGAGCAATAATTTAGACGAACTACCCTGTACCATTATCTTACAAGAATCGATTACATTAAACATTTCTACTCAATATCAGACAGCAAAAGTTTATTCTACGACATAAGGTGTAATAGCAGCTTTGGATCTTCTGTAAGATATGTAACGACCTTAAAAAAACATCAAACTTAAGTATCATTCTCCAGCAAATATACAGTGGGTGACAATTTAATCAAGACAAACTTTAGTTTATAATCACACCTATTCTATTTGGCGTCGTCGATGTCGTCGTCACTTTTGGGGCGACATCACTTTGTATTGTCGTCGTCATCAATTTGATTATAAATTGGTATTCCCTAACAGTAATATGACGACGTCGACGGGTTATCGACATTTTGAGTCAAATAAAATACACATATACTCGCATGCATATGTATATGTTATTTTATTTTGTTTATAATTTTTATTGAAAATTTTTATAACAAAAATATAAATAAATTTAAAAAAATGTTTTTCATATAGAACAATTTGGCTTCTTCAAAGCTATCTTTTTGCAGCAATTCCTGGCAGTCATTTTTTTTTTTTTCGTTTATATTTTAAACTACAATCTATTTCCTTTTGCAGAGAAGCATTAATTGGAGCTGAATGCTGACTGGCTGGTGCGGATACACTTTCTATTTCGTTTGATAAGTCTACTCTCACTGAAAAGGTTGCCGTACTGTGTTCCTGGGGCGATACCTACAGGGTTAAGATTTTCTATGGCCTCTTCCAGGGGCGCTAAATATAAATAGTTTATTAATTCCACTTCAAGTGGCCTTAGCCTCAGCTGTGTTGAAACCCATTAACCATTTTCTTCTTTACTTTATATTTTAAGTCTCTCCAGACAAAATTTTCGTTGGTTTTTTTTATAATTTCCTTTATTTAAGTATATTCTTCACATCTACACCTTTTGTCACCCATCGTCCCTTCTTCTTGGAGGGCCGAGGACATTTAATGCAACAGCAAACCCATTCTCTTGCAAGGATGGAATTTCTTCCACTAATTTTACGAATTGGTTTGAAATTTTTTTTGCTATTTTTAATTTGTAAATTTTCGAAATTAATTTTTCTAACAGAATACCAAGGTATATTTATCTTACTAGGTAGTGTCGTCCTAGTAAGATAAATATAAAAAAATTAAAAAATTTATTAAAATTTAAATTTAAATGAACAACAAACCCAAATGATAAATAAATCAGTGGCAACATATCTCCTGTACAAAATTCTATCTATTACGGTTCAAGAAATAAGGCGTTATACATGAGAATCACGTCACTGTCGGAACACCCTTTAATTTTTATGATTTGTTACATTTTCCATAGTAATAATCCTCCTGTAAAAACTTCAAGAGTCCGCTGATTTTGTAGTTCGACATGTCAAAAGTTGTATGTGTTCAGAAATTTTATAGTGTAGAAGTGAGAAATCAATAAAACACATACACGCCTTCTCAATTTACTAATATGTTTTTTGACATTTCGAACTACAAAGCAACAACAAAATGCCATGTTGTTCTTGTATTGTTGTATTTGTTGTAGAGATGCCACTACCTAGTAAAATAAATATACCTTGCAGAATACCAAATAAAAATAAACAGTCATCGATAAATGTTGATATCGATAATGGAAACACTAACTTAAGCCCGTCGACACAATAGGACGACGTATTGTGAATAACATATTTTTTTTCTTTTTTTTTCTTATTTAAAAAATAACAACCTTTTTTATTATTTGAAGAAAATTTTGGTTATTAAAATCCAAAAATTGGGGAATACAGTTTTCAAAAAAAAAAAGCTTTCCATTGAATTGTCATCCGCCGTACACCAAGTTGAATATGTAACACTGTGAGGGTGGTTCAATGTAGTAACTTCAGTCTAAAATCAATATAATCTTATATTAATGACCAAATTACTTGGACAAAACTTTCCTTGTATTGTTGTCAGTGTCCTCAACTTTAAGATGCTAACATTTTATTGTAAAACTTTTATCTTTTATAAATAAATCGCAATAAATTTCAAGAAACAAAACAAAAACCTAAAGACCATCATGCTAAAACTTAACCATTTTAAGGCATATGAACACCAGTGCAGAACACCAGTGGCAATTTGAAACTTCCTTAAATCAAAATAAACAAATTTGTAAATTCTTTGTGGTCTGTGTGTGTCAAGTCTTATCGAAGCCATTCATCTTTTTATTTACGAGTAAATCATCTTAAGAGCTCCTACAATAAACAAACTTTTATTTCTTTTTGTTTTTTTTTTTTTTTTGTATGGAGAAAAGGCACAGTTTCAAATTGTCTTGCTTTTTGTTTTTTCATGAATTCTCGTATTTAAAATGTTTTATTTTAAATTCTTTTTTTCCAACAAACAGTAACAACTTTTAAAAGCCATAAAAACATCTCATAAATTGTATTTTATTTTGTATTGAATTTGAAGTTGCAAAATGAGCCAAAACCAAATAAAATTTTTTAAATAAAATATTCAATTCAAGAAATGATGATGATGATGTTGAAAATGATGATAAACAGAACATTAACAGATAATTCAGTTAAACATAAAATGACAAGATTCTGTTAAAATCGTCTTTTTTCTATTTAATTTGTTGTCGAACACTTAAAATTTTTGTACTGATTTGACTTGGGTGGGTTTGTTTCTTTTTTTTTTTTGTTAAATTTACTTGATTGCTTTTTGTAGATTTTAGTGTTTTTTAAAGGGTGTTTTTTGTCAGTTCTTTTTTTCAGTGTAAAGTTTTCGACATGTGCCAAAGCCAGCTTGCTCAGAATGCTTCGCCACATTTATCATCAATACTTATATCCCAATAACTTATAAGCTCTGTGAATAACGTGCTTCAGATTTTAAGTACAATTTTGCTGTATTTAATTTAAATACATCACGTAAATTTTAAAATTTTATTTAATAAACTAGCTGTGCCCGCCACGTCGTGGACTTCCTGACTATATTTTGCTCGATTTTGGTTGAAAGTATTTCATACCAATTGAAAGACTCTTACTTTTATAGTGCTTCAGTTTATGTATTTACTCTATATAAAGGTACCCATCCCTGGATAAAATTCTAAAATTTGTAATTGTAAAGCTCTGTAAAAGGTGTTTGAAATATTTTAATAACAATGTAATTCCATAAAGTAAAAATATAAAAATACAAATTTTATTCCTCTGGCAACATCAGAAATTTGGCTTCAGAACACATCATAGTACGATCCAAAAAACACACAGATTAGTAAATGTAATCAAAAAGACCTTTGAGGAAAAAAAATACTGTTCACCACTTTTTTATCGACGTTTATCAAGCATTTGACAAGGTATGGCACAAGTTAAAGCTGAATTTGTCCAAAAACTTGTATAAGCTCATAAAAAATTATTTAACTGATCGAAAGTTCATAATAAAAAGGAGAATTCTTAAGCTCGTCTCAGCTCATTAAAGCCGGATTTCCACAGGGTAGTATTTTAGGACCCATTTTATACTTGCTGTACACATCAGATATGCCAACTAGCAATCAAGTGAATACATCAACTTTTGCTGATGCACAGCTTTCTTAAGTATTCATGAAAGCGCCCAAGTAGCATCACAACATTTACAAGACCACATAATAAAGTTGGAAAAATGGTTGAAGAAATGGAGAATAAAGCTGAATGAACAAAAATGTACTCACATAACTTTCACACAGCGTAGAGACTCATGCCCCCCTATTCGCATAAATAATAATCAAAATCAAATAATAAATAATAAATAATAATCAAATGATACCCCAGCTTTCAGACTTTAAATACCTCGGTATACATCTTGACCGGCGCTTTACTTGAATCCAAGTTAAAACAAATGTTTAAAGCAGTCCAACTAAACTGGCTTATTGGCAGAAACTCTACCCTGAGCTTAGATTGCAAACTTCTACTGTACAAGTCGATCCTTAAACCAATTTGGTGCTATTGGATTCAATTATGGGGCACTGCCTCAGCTAGCAATGTTTGAAAAAATTCAAAGGCACCAAAATAAGATTCTACGTATGATCACATTTGTTCCCTGGTATATAAAAAACTCTGATATCCACAAAGATCTAAATGTGCCAACAGTTAAATTAGAAGTAGCGAAACATGCGGTAACATATTTGAAGAAGCTTGAAACTCATCCAAATGCAATAGCGCGTAACATTCTTAATGCTCCTGGTTACATTCGACTAAAATGAAGAGATACTGCTTTTCTTGGCCGTACAATAGAGGGATGACCCGTAAATGATTTCAACAATCGTGGAACATACATTATTTTTTGTCTAGCACTGGCTGGACTTCCTTAGTATATTTATATTTATTTTAGAATTAAGATATGAGTAATTATTGTTAGTTCAAACATATTGAAGATACAATAAATAAATATAAAATCAAACAAAAAAAAACAATCCACTGGCGCCATCTGTTGCGCTATTGTTTTTAAATTATACCACTTTCAGAAATAAAAATGTGTGCTGAAAATATAACCGTGTTGAAAATATTCCAGTTTTAAACTGAAAATTTCAGTAACTTTAAATCGGAAATTGCGTTTTTCACTGCTTTTTCTCCACTGTCTCTTGGAAATAAGATATTTTTGCGGAAAAAAAGTATCATATATTGGGATCAGGATACTAAGGGACCTCCTGACAAAATTTTGTTAAAATCAATTCAGTAGTTTTTACGTGATGCGAACACAAATGAAAAGCAAACAGACAGACAGGCAGAAGGAAATGAGTTACCATTTTATTATATGTATATATAATATATATATAATAAAATGGTAGATTTTGTCATTACTTTGATGCCAGTTTCCATCTCATTGATGACATTTGTCATAACACTGATGTCGTTATTCCGCTAATCTAACGTTGAATTTTGTTCACTCTATTTGCTCATCCCTGATATGTATTGACAAACATCGTTATTTTAATGCTAGTTAAGACTGATTTATTTCACATTTCTTAACATAATTATATATAAAAGCTTAGCCTAGTTAGCTAATTATTAACCGACTTCAAAAAAAGAAGGAGGTTATCAATTCGTCTGAATGTTGCTTTTTTTTTATGTTTGTGCCCGCAGAACTCAGTCATTTCTGAACCGATTTTAAAAATTTTGCACTATTAGAAAGGTTATGGCTACAGATTGGTCCCATTTTAAAAGAAGTTCAAAATTTTAAAAATTAAAGGGTGTCCCCATACAACATACATGTTTTTTACGTGTATTATGAACATTATAGGTCACCAATTTAAAATTAAAAACAGTAGCTCCCAACAACAAAAAGTAATTAAAAAATAATATTAAAAATTAAAGGGTGACCCCATAGGTGACTTAATTTCACCTTTATTCTCCTATCTTTTGAACCGTTATAGACAAACACTTGAAAGTTGCACAGAAAGTTCGTTACTATGTCTGTTATAATAAGTATAAATATTTAAAATTAGAAATTAAAGGGTGTCCCATTAGTTGGTTTATTTTGATATATATATGGCCAAACTTTTGAACCTTTATAGACAGACAGTTGAAATTTACAAAGTACTTGTATTGCTAAGTCCGCTAAAATAACAAGTGTAAAATATGAATTTGGAAATTAAAGGGTGTCCCAATACTTAATGTAAAAGTAATATATATGGCCAAACTTTTCAACTGTTATAGATAGACAGTTGAAATTTACAAAGAACCTATATTGCTTAGTCCGCTATTAAAACAAGTATAAAACTTGGATCTATAAATTAAAGGGTGTCCCCATTATTGATGTTCTTTGACCATTACGTCCTCATCTTTGGAACCGTTATAGACAAACACTTGAAAAATAGACAAAATGTTCACTACTATGTCTCGAATAACAACAAGTATAAATATTTAAAATTGGAAATTATAGGGTGTCCCAATAGTTGATGTAATTTGATATATATGGACACAAAGTTAAAATTTAAAAAGAATCTGTATTACAAAGTGTTCTTTAAAAAGTATTTATATTAAAATTTGAATTTAAAGGGTGTCCCAATAGGTGACGTCATTTGATATATATGACCCTATCTTTTAAACAGTTATTGATAAACACTTAACAATAAGTATAATTATTTAAAATTATAAGTTACAGGGTGTCGCAATAGTTTATGTAATTTGATGTATATGACCAAACTTTTAAACCGTTACAGACAGAAGGTTGAAATTTACAACGAACCTGTATTGCTACGACCGCTATAACTAGTATAAAATTTGAATTCGGAAATTACAGGGTGTCGCAATAGTTACCGTCTTAAAGCAACATGCTTTTAAGTTTGTCTGTTTTGAAGTCGGTTTTTTTTGCAAGAATTATTTAAATACACATAATTCCTCCGATATAAAATACAAATCTATCTATGTTCTTAGCTGTTCTTCAATAATCTTATTCTGTTTCTCAATAAGTATTTCATTCGATGCTTCAGGAGATTGAAATATAAATCGATCCCAATTGAATCATTCCTTATTTGAACTACATGCCTAAGTATTCAGCCCAAAATTGAAGCACTTGGAGAGAAAAAGTTTCATGCCCTGATGCAAAAGAAATAAAGTCTACTTCAAGTCTACTTTATGACAAATTTTAAAGTAAATTTTTTTCTTATACAGTATTTTTCGGTTAATTGACCCTACGGTTTATTGGTTTCCACGCTTAATTGAACCACATGATCGGGCAAAAAAATATTGCATACGAAAACACATGTAAATTTCCTCGGATAATTAAACCCGGTTAATTGATTTTCCCGCTTAATTGGTTCAAAATTCATGTCATCAAAAATAAATTTCCTCTTACTTTTACCCGGTTAATTGCATTATGTATTATTGAAAAATAATCTGGCATTTTTGCACATACATATTTGACATCATTTGTGAAAAACACTGGGTGTCATCTCTACTAATTGAAAACATATGTTTATTGCTAAGGAAAAACCGTATGCGATTTCTTTTAATTCATTAGTATGTATGTATGTATGTAGTTCCAATTATGCGTGATTTCTGTAATTGAACAAACTGTTCAATTAAACGGGTATCGGCTAATTGGTTCCCCGGTTAATTGAACAAAAAGTTGTGCAAATTTTGCAATTAACCGAAAAATACTGTAGTACCCTTCCAGTAGAGATTATTTCTTTTGCATAAGGGCATCAGTGTTTATGCTGGAAGCCACACTAAAATAATCCTTTATCAAATTTGACTACTCCTTATAAAAACAACTTCTAATTCGTATTGTAGCCTCATCTTTTGCATTTTAAATGTTAAGATTCGACAATTTTCGTTTTTTCCATCTTCAGGTTTTAGAAAGATATCGCTGCTTGTAAGATATTTATCTTTTTTACAAAAACTTTATCCCAGGTCTGGGCAACTACATGGTTCGATATGTTGGCTTCAGATGGGATGGTTACTCGGACATGTAAGGCCTTAAAGAACAACATAAGACCAATTATATTCGAAAAAGAGTTTCCCAATAATGAACTTTCATAAAATCTTAAAAAAGTAGATTTCAAGTATTGATTTGTAGTCAAACTTTTTTTTGTAATTAAAAATCCAACGTTTAAAAATTCACCTTATAAATACATTTCACTATTTAAGTTTTTGTTGTAGCTCTTTGTTCACATTTCTTGGGTTCAAGTTTCTGTTTATAATCTCAAACATTGACCAAAATCAAGTTTTATAGAGAAATTTATTGAGAAAATAGAAAAAGGCTTTTTTCTTCTTTATTGCAATCTGAACTTTTTTTTACTGCTTGTTTTGTTGGCAGAAATAAAAGGACAAATTTATTTGTTGATTTTTTTTTTGCTTAATGAAAAATATTTTGGTTGAAATTTGCTTTAATGGAATTGAAGTTGATTAGATTTTGTATACAATGTTGTTTAAAATGTTTTTAAGCAAAAAAAAAAAAAAAAAAATGGAAATAGTATTGAATTTATGTTTTAAATAGATTAAAATTTTTTGCTGCTTACATCAGCAAAAAAACATTTTGTATTAAAAGATTATTTAGGAATAAATTGATTTGAATAATAAATGGAATATTTTCACTTGAGAAGTTGAAAACAAAGATTTGTTTCCCCTTCAAAGCCATTACTTCTCATTTATAAAATGGAGCACTAAATCATAAACAGTCATAAGTCGAAATTTACCAAAGACAGTTTTTTTTATAAATTAGTTCAAAGATCAAATCATTATGAAGTATGCCTCCGTGGGCTAGTAGTCCGGGGTTGTAGGTTCAAATCCCCTCTGAAAATTTTCACTACAAGTTGGCAAGGAACTTGAATATAATCTGGGTGCCTACAAATGGTTAACTGCGTTAGTGACAGGCCACGGACTGTCAAGCACTATCTGGACAAGTTAGAAACTGAGATAAGACGATACTTGCAGACTGTGTCTGGAAATAGGCTAACATAAAAAAGGCTTTGGACCTTTGGCAGACACTTATTTAATGGGAGATGCTGTGGAGATCTTAGCCTTAAGAAAATGTTAGCAATTACCATAGACACTGTGATGGCGATGAGGAAGAATGTCGAGATGTATCGATCGAGAGTCTGAAACCACTACAGTCGAGAGCAAAAGACTGGTGACAGCACTAGACTCAAGCAAAGTAAGGTATTCGTAAATTTCCATTCGGAGTTCAGAAGTCATTGAGGAACGAAGGGGGTTCGAAAAAAACAATGATGGGAACCACAAAGTTAGTGGTTTGCTTTGGTATCAGCACTACAGAATAAATGACAAATAAGTCTCTATGGACCACGAATATTTCTTCTTTAACTGGAAAATTACCGTTGCTGTGGAAATCAATCTATATAATAAAAAAGTAACTTATTTCCTGTCTATCTGTCTTTCTGTTTGTGTTCACATCACGTAAAAGCTAATGAATGGATGTTAACAAAATTTTGTAAGAAGGTACCTTAGTATCCTGACTTTAATATAGGATTCCCTTTTCCTCAAAAATATCTTATCTACAATAGAAATTAGAGAAGAAGCAGTGATAGTACGCCGATTTTTTCTACCGATTTAAAGTTACTGCATATTTTAAGGCATCTTTTATATTTGAAAACGGGATATTTTAAACACGGTTGTGCAACAGATGGCGCTGTTTTCGGATAATGACAAAATATGAATTGAAAGCGGGTTATTTTAAACACTGCACTTTTTTATATTAATGACAAAATATGAATTACTTATTGCCTAATAGTCAATTGAATAAAATTTGTATTTAATTTGTATTTCTACTTTGTGTAATTACATTGTTATTAAAATATTGCAAACACCTTTTACAGAGCTTACAATAATTTTTAGAATTTTATATAAATTTAAGAATTTCATCCAGGGATGGGAGTGTTTATATAAAGTAAATGCGTCTGTATATAAAGTAATACGAACAAAATATTGTCAGGACGCACACAACGTGTGTGGGCACAGTTAGTTTAAATATATATTTTTTGCCTCATTGTGAATTTCGAGTTTTGATTGTTTATGATTTAGTGTGCGATATATATGTAGGTTCTTAAGAGCAATCATGTGCTCTTTTTAAAAGTCTTCAAAATATTTCCTTTATGTTTATTTAATCGTAATTAGTTTGGAAAACAAAACTTCAATAACTAATTATGCTTCGGATTAAATCTTAATTCACTTCCTTGATAAAATCTTATTTGTCAGTTCTAAATTAACGATTTATTTATTTTTACTATTATGCGATATTTGTCGTAATTCCGGCTTCTTAAGAGGCTTGTTGTTTCTTTTGTCTAAATTAACTTAATAATATTAAATTCAAAGTAATGGCACTTAAATTGCTCAATATACGTTCTAGAGTATTAAAATAAAATACACAAAAATTAAGAGAAGAAACAGAGCCGATTTCTCATACTTAAACGACTTAAGTGGCCACTTGAATTTTGAATTATATTTGATGTGTTTGCTAGTTGTATATACTTTAAAACATACACATGTGTCAAAATGCAAGTCTTATAGTGTCAGGAATGGAAAATGTAGTTTTTTACAAAAATTGGCTCAATAGAAAAATCTTTTTATTTCGGCATTTTGGCTGGAATATATGACCAGCTAAAGAAGTGATGTTATACGCTAATTTTATATTTATATAATCGATAAAAAAATATCGAAAGATTGTTGATTAATGCACGATATGTAATATTATAATATTCTGATTTGTGGAAATTTTACATTCAGTACCTCGTTTCCATAGCTGCTAAACTATAATAGACGTTCTGTTTTTCCAGGTTGTCCTATAGCTATTCCTAAACTTTTTAAAATAAAGTAATAAAAAAGTTTATTATTATCTCTAGCTCACCCTGTGTAATACAAAATGACTATAATATAATATAGTTTCATGTATATAATTTCATGTGAAAAGTTTATCAAATAAAGCTTTAGACACATAGACAACAGCGGCTACTCCGCTACACGACTACAAATGCCGTTGGCTACATCCATGTAGTCGTGTAGACGGCTACTAAATTATGATGAAGACGACAGCTACATACTTCAAAACTATGAAAATATTGTAGAAATCCATATTTAACTTATAAAAAAAAATTACTTTTTCAAAAATTCCTTTATCATATCAAAACAAATAATAATATTTGCTTAAAACTTTTCGATTGTAAATGAGTTTGTATTTTTAATTTTCTTCTATTGACAAAATAAAATTATCGCAAACAAAAATATAAATTAGCCTAAGTTAGCTGCAGCCACAACGGTGCTCGTGTAGCCATGTAGCTATAATGTCGTCAAAATAATCGTCTTCATATAAACGTGTGTATTTTAATTTTCACAGGTTGTAGTCGGTATCCTGCTTTCGTCTATGTATTTAATGCTTAAGTTACAGAAACGAGGCGCAGATCGAATTTGTAAAGATTGCTGCCACAGGACACTCACAACTTGTATGCTTTGTTACCCTGGACTCACAAACAATTCAGTAGAAACCCTTGGACCTTTAACCATCTCGTAAGTTCCATGAATTACACCGTTTTTCCAAGAAAAAATTTCTAGCTTAAATCGATTTTGCTTCATATGGTCTATTCTTGGGGTCACAGGTACTTATTTATGAGAAATTGCTGATCATCTAAAACGCTGTGCTTTTAACGGCCTGTTATGTCTATAGCATATAATACCCATTCCACATAATTTCGGTAAGCAAGAGCTTCGCGTTACTATACCGAAAAGGTCTCATCAATAACCAGTTCTGCTAGTTCCAAAGGCCACTATAAGGGCTCCAAATATGCTTTCTTTTAAGTTTTGCGCTTTAGGCAAACAACAAGAATTAGCACACCAAGTCAGCTACAATCTCCGAAAAATCCAAGTTCAGTAAATCTATACATATAATAAAATAGTAATTCATTTCCTGTCTGTCTGTCTGTCTGTCTATCTGTCTTTCTGTTTGGGTTCGCATCACCTAAAAACTATTGGATGGATTTTAACAAATTTTTTTCAGGAGGTACCTTAGTATTCTGATGCCATTATAGGATAATCTTTTAAATAATATCTTATTTCCAGGAGAAAAGAGTGGAGAAAAAGCAGCGAAAATGAGCAATTTTTTTTACAGATATGCACGGATATTGCATAGTTTACAGCGCCTATTTTTATAGGGACGAAATCCTTTATAATATAAGTATAAGTAAATACATAAACCATAACTGAAGTACTAAAAAAGTGGATTGATGGATTTTAGATTACTTTCAAAGCAAAATCGGACAAAATATTGTAAGGACGCTGGTGAAGTGGCGGGTATAGCTAGTTTATAATAATAAGAGACACGCCATTGAAATCAAATAAATTTTTCAAATTTAGGCTCCATAAAAATAGTTTTCCAATATAATCGGAGAGCAACTTGTCAAGGTTCTAGGCTCACCAATAAAACATGTTACCGGTGAATATGTATATCATTTTAAACCTTTACAAATCCTAATTTCCCATCTCTGTAAGGCACACACTTGAGTGAATGTGAAAGTATTAATAAAATTTGTATAAATAAATGTATGAGTGTGTGTGCTTAATTTTACAAGTTCACAGGGTCACACGGTCTTTGTCAGGGAAAATGTGTTTTAAGCACTCAGAAACACATACATTCAAATGTTTATATACTTATACACATATTGAAGCAAGTATAATCATATAAGTTGATTGCAGTATATTCAATATACAAAAGTATAATTTATAATATTTACAGTATTTCCGCAATTTAGAAGGAAGTTGATTTTGAAATTTCATTTGTGTCATGTATAACAGAAGAAGTAGAAAAGAAAAATGTAAATTTCATGTAATAATTCAAAAGTGGCCCAATTAGATGTGTGTATGTGAGTTTTTACATATTTTCATAAAAAATAATTTATTCATGAGTTAGAATTTGGAAAAGTATAAAATATTTATTGCAGACTTATTTATAGGAATTTGCAATTCATGTTGCACATACATACATACTTCTTTCGAGTTCTGACATGTGCCAATATGTTTTACTAAGCCACTTTTTTTCTATAGTTTTTTTTTACCAACCTGTCTCTCACTACCGTTTCTGTCTTTGGGGAAATGTATTTTTTATTAAGAAATCCCCCTTTTACTAGAATTTGAGAAGGGTTTGTTAGGAAAATTTAAATAAAAAAATTCCTGCAATTGACAAATATAAAAACATTCAATTTCGTGACTTAACAAAAGTGGCAAAACCCAGAGTAGAATAAAAAATATATTTACCTTGGGATAAATAAATTTATGATTTTTTTGATACAAAAAATATTGGCTTAAGGATTTCTAGGGACTTTCTAAACAAAAATGAATGCAAACACAAATAAGCCCATTAAATCATAACATTGAATAATGAGCCAATATTGAAAGAATAGTTTTGCTGTAGCAGTACAATTTGTGGCCAATCGATATTTTTATACCCTTCATCACAGGTGGAAAATGTATATATAAGTTTGTCATTCCGTGTGTAATTTCTACAATATTTATTTCCGACCCCATAAAGTATATTTTGGATCCTTATACGTAGGGAAATTGATTAGGCGATGTCCATCTGCTTTGATTTGTATTAAAAGCCTTTATAGAACGCAATACACGTAGAGGTAGCCAATAGACCCACAGGGTGCCCACTGGGAACCAGGAGCTGTCAACTGGCACATTGGCGGGTGGGGGGTGGCGTCAATATTACAAAAAATAAACAAAAAATCGATAAAATTAATTAATAAATTAATAATATAAAAAAATTTTTTTTGATATATTTTTTACAAAACATTTTTAATAAAAGTTTTACCATAAATTTTCGATAAAATTTTTACAAAAAACTTTCGATAAAATTTAAAAAAAAATTTCGATAAAATTTAAAAAAAAAAATTTCGATAAAATTTTTATAAAAAATTTTTACAAAAAATTTTTACTAAAAAATTTCGATAAAATGTTTACAAAAAAATTTCCATAACATTTTGACAAAAAATTTTTGATAAAATTTTTGATAATATTTTACAAAAAATTTTCGATCAAATTTTTACAAAAAAAATTTCGATTAAATTTTTACAAAAAATATTCGATAAAATTTTTACAAAAAATTGTTGTTAAAATTTTTACTAATAATTTTCGATAAAATTTTTAGAAAAAATTATCGATAAAATTTTTACAAAAAAAATTCGATAAAATATTTACAAAAAATTATTGATAAAATTTTACAAAAAATTTTCGATAAAATTTTCAAGAAAAATTTTCGATAAAATTTTGAAGAAAAATTTTCGATAGAATTTTTACAGAAAGTTTTTAATAAAATTTTTAAAAAAATTTTAATAAAAATTTTTCGATACTAATTTTTCAAAACATTTTTTACAAAAAAAAAATTGTAATAATGGCGTTGAAAATCATATATTATTAATGTGAAATTGGCAAACATAACAGAGTAAGGGAATATTTAACATTACTATGGTGAAGAGTATATAAGATTCGGCATGGCCGAATAGCAGCACTCTTACTGGTTTAATATTATGTTAAAATCATGCCAAATATATTTTTAGAAAGACAAAATTATTTGTTTATGGTTTATTGAATTTCTGGCAATACAACTGAAAACTTTAATTACACTGTACAACAAAAAAATAAATAGTTTACGGATTCTGGCAGGGGTGCAAAAACATGCATACATAAGTCGTGTCTAAGGCTAAAGGAAAAAAGTAATACACAAAGGCTTGTTTAATATTCCAAAATTGTATTAATATTTTTCTCGTTGTAACAGAAATTATTTCAAGAGCTTTCTTTTGCATGGTGAGTTACAGAGAAATTTTTGGTAGCAAAATTATTGGACATTTTAACATTAATTCTGTGTAAGTGCGAAATTAACCCTTAAACGTATTTTAAATTTGGACTTTTTTTGTCCTTCAGGTTCTATTATTAGCTTTGGTAATCAGGGCCCGCTAGTAGAATTTTATGATCAATATGTTTGAGGTTTATTTTAACCTTGTTTACCGGTTCTTTTCACCATAATGAAGGTCACAGAAAAGCGATTGTACATTATCATTATTTCAGTTTTTACAAGGTATTAAAACTGTTTAAAATCCTAAAATACTTTAAGTTGAGAAATCATAAATATAATTAGGAACGAATTTTGAGTTTGTATTCTATTCTGTTTTTTATTTTATTTTTTTATTATTTTAGAAGACAATTTTATGAAGTGTTAAGCAATAATACATATAAAAATATATTGAAAGGCAAATGTTTATAATGTAATGCATTCTAATCTTCAAGTAATCTTCAAGTAATGGGCGAATACGCAAAGAATTTTTTCTTAATGACAATTTTGATATTCTCATAAAAATCAATTAAATGTCTTTTTGTGATACACTTGAAATAATTACTATTTTGTTTAAGATGTTTTAAAGAATTCATTTCGATAGTATAGTTCTGTTAAGGAAATTGAATAAACAACATTTTGTTATATTTATTAGACGTTTAAAAGATTTATAAAAATAAAATTGTTAGTATTTGTAAATTGTTTGTACAGATTCTGATAAATAAAGCCCTTTGTGATATTTTATTTGAACATAAAGTTTTTGTTCTATTTTACAGAAAGAAAATGTTTAAATATTTTTTTTTAAAGGTGGCATAAAAGTATTGGTATTGTGAATTGGTCTTTTTGTAAGAAATATGCTCTATTTTCACAAATTTGCAATTTTTATAAAAATTTAGCTTCCAGGACATGTAAAATTTGTTGTTTATTGTAGCAAACGTGAGAAATTTATAAAGCCGGAAAGGAAGGTGACTGGTGTCTTTTGCAAAAGAGAAGTTCATTCAAACCGAAATATGCTCAAAAGTCTTTTTTTACTTAAAATAAGATACAATTAATAATATGGAAAAAATTAGATTAACCAAAAAAAAAAAAAACGGAACAAAAGAGGAGAACCCAGTATAAAGATCTGGAAAAAGCTGAAAGTTGATGTAGAGTTACCGTACTTTTTTCAAGTAGCTCGCCCTAAAAAATAGCCTTTTTCTACACAAGTTAATAAATAAATAATTTTAAATACATGAAATTAATTTCTCAAGGGTAAACAAAATATCTTTTGCCAGGTTCATCTAATAAAATATACAACTTTTTTAATATAGCAATTAATATTATTATCGTTTCTTTATAAAAAAAATATATAATCACTTTATGAAAGTTTTACGCTGCATGTGCAACAATTTCAATTGAATTTAACGAAAACTCAGCTGTGTTGTTTTCTTTGGAAATTAAACTGCAAGAAAAAACAAAAAAAAAAAAAAAAGTAACGCAATTAAATCGCTTCAGAGATAATTATAAAGCAAGTCAAGCAAAAAGTTGATAATTATAGCACAAGTGCAAGAAACAACAAGTGTGAAAAGAAAATTTAGCAATCAAAAAGAAGGCGTGTTGATCAATAAATTTTTATTTCCTTTTAACTCATTTTCACTCTACATTTATTGCGGCGAAGACAAAGGCACTGTGACTGCAGTTAAATAGTGAAAATAAAAGCCTGTAATTTAGCATTGATTTGTAATTACAATTTTCTTGAATAGTTATAAAATTAAGTGTTTCTCCTCATTGCATATATTTTGCCTTCTTTGTATTCTTTCTGTGTAAAATACTAAATCTAAAGTTGCTGTTGGATTTTCCAGCAAATTAACTAACTGTGAAATTGTTAATTTTTCGTTGGAAAAGTTGCTCCTCCTTCGATTAGAAATATAAATAGTTTTAGTATTTTACTGGATTACTGCTTGTTAGACAGTACATTTTTTCACTGCAGTACTTTCATTATGATTTTCTTAGAATAATAAGAAAGAAAGAAAAAAAGTTTAATTTTAATAATTTTATTATAAAATAGAACACAGACATATTTTAAATCTAAAGAGATGACCGTCAGCAGATTGTCAATTGCACGCAAAGAAAAAACATGGTTGAGGTAACCATAATCTAAGAGCAACATATTATGTTTGATTTATATGGTTATATATAAAAATAATATTGTTGTCGTTGGAACATATTATTGTTTTACATAAAAATAACATTGTAAAATTCAACCATAGTTATGTTTATAATATAAACATACTATAATATAATTTGAAACAACGTATGAATATATTTATAAATAACAAAAAACAAATACTACAATATTTCCATTTAGACTTACATACATATCTTGATATTTTATGCTTACCTTTTAATGTGTTTAATATTTTTAATTTAAAACTATCATTTATAATAAAAAACAAATTTATTTGTTGACAACAAATGTGTATTTAATGTTTTTACGGATTTAGATAAACCGATAGCTGACACACATATTTCTGAACCGAAAAAATGTCAAAACCAAAATATGTATTTTTAAAACCAAACATACTATGTTTAATAATAATATATTATGGTTATAATTTTTAAATATTAAAAATGATTTGGTTGTGGTTTGAATTTTAATATGTTTCAAATCAACCATGTTGCTTTTTTATTGCGTATAACCATTGAATGATTAACTGTTAACAAAAAATTTGTTTATCGTGACCAAAATATTTTTTAATATAACTATAATTTGTTCAAAGCAAACATCTCTTGTTACAGAGAACATAGTGTGGTTGCCGTGACCATACAATAACCATGTTTTTTCTTTGCGTGTCTATAAGAATTTATCCAAGGCTTAGATTAAAAGGAGAACATGTTTTTTTTTCTAGTACACAGTTGATTTCCACGACTATGCTAGCATATATGCACTCTTTTCTTTTAAGTTTTTAAAAGACCGTCTAGCATTTATAAGGCTAAAATATGGTAAAGGCGCCCTCATCCTAGGCTTTTAAATTTCAATTGAAAGTGGCTAATATTTTTTTTGATTTTTGATTTTTATTTATTGTATCTTTAATATATTTTAAACCATCAATAATTACTCATATCTTAAGTCTAAAACAAAAAAAAAATATACTTCTTAAGTACAACCAGTGCTAGACCAAAGAATGTATGTTTCACGGTTACTGTTATACGGATGAGAGAAGCAATGGCCCTCCTGCTTAGTCGAATGTAACCAGGTTCAGTTAGTATGTTACGGGCCAGTGGATTTGGATGAGTTTCAAGCTTCGTTAAATACCTTAAGGCAAGTTTCGCAATTTCTGCTTTAACTGATGGCACGTTTAGATCTTTATGGATGTTCGAGTTTTTTATATAACAAGGATCAGATGTAATCATCCGAAGAATTTTATTTTGGCGCTTTTGTATTTTTTCTACATTGCTAACTAAGGCAGTGCCTCATAATTGAATACCATAACACCAAATTGGTTTTAGAATAGACTTGTATAATAAAAGCTTGCAATCTAAGCCAGAATAGAATTTCTGCCAATAAGCCAGTTTAGTTGGACTGCTTTAAACTTCATTTGTGTTAACTTTATTTCTATGTGGCGTTTCCAAGTAAGGCGCCGGTCAAGATGTATGCCGAGATATAAGTCGTCTGAAAGCTGAGGTATCGTTTGGTTATTTATCCGAATAGGCGGGCAAGATACTCTAAGCAGTGTGAAAGTTATGTGAGTACATTTTTATTCATTCACTTTTATTCTGCATTTCTTTGACCATTTTTTTAAATTGAATATCGTCGCGTTTCTTCTTAAACCACGTAAGCGACATTTTTTCGAAATTGACTTTTTTGGTTTTTATGGTAGAAAATAACATTTGCCACCAGACTACATTCTCATCCGAACAAGTTTGTATGAAAAATAAATAAATCCATTTTCAAAACCTCGTAAGCGCCATACAAATGAAATTTGCATGGAAAATATAATGGTTTTTATATTTCAAGTTGGAAATGTTAAAGTCTCAACCACTAAGTTTTTTGTATTTAAGATTAAAAAAATCATGAAAGTTTCAGGCCAATTGCTCATTTTTAGTAAAGTTAAAAGTTTTTTTTTTTTTGATAAATACAAAAATAAATGTGTATTTACACACAGAAATTTGCAATTTGCTGTTTGCGCCAAAACCACGAAGCCACAGATTTGGCTACAATTAACTGTAAGTAACAAATTTAAAAAAATTGCAAAAAAAAATTATTTTAAAACCCATATTAAAGAAGTTATTAAGTTTTTTTCGTTTTCTGAAAAACGACTTCTTGGGGGTTACGTGGTTTAAGAATTAACGCGACGATATGTGGTCTTGTAAATGTAGTGAAGCTACTTCGGATCTTTCATGAATGCTTAAAAAAGCTGTGTCGTTAGCAAATGTCGATGTGTTGACTCGGTTACTAGTTGGCATGTCTGAAGTATACAATAAGTATAAAATTTTTTTTCCAATTTTTATATTATACTCTTCTTCATAATATGTAAATCAAAGTGAAGAAGCATCCGAATTGCTTAATATTCATCGTTGGATGATGAAAATCACAGAGCCACCAAAAATACATGGTTCGAATAATTTAAAATCAACAGCTAATATGAGTATATGAACAAATCTTATCGTTCATTTGAATGCAAAGTTATGATTTTTAGGTTTTTTTTTCATTCACCCGTTGCCGTTCAGTGGCACTGCAACACTGTTGTAAAAATAATTATAATCTCCAATTGCAGGTTTGATAAAAATTAAGAATTTACGTCACGGTAGTTCGAAGAAATTTATATTTCCAAAAGAAAGTAAAAAGACATTAAGAAATCATGGAGCCTATATGTAACAATTTAGATGGAACAGCAATAAACCTGTGGTAAATAGGAGGCGTATGAAGGCCTTCCATAAGGTCTCTATACTCCTTCTTTTATTGGCAAAAGTTCTTTTATACTCATACCTTTTTGGACAAGGCTCGTAGCAAGCTTTTCCCATTTCATATTGCATTTTAAATTTATTTTAAGCATATTTAATGTTTTTTCTTAATTCCTGGGAAACGAACTTGCAACCCCCAGACTTATAGACTAGCACACTACCAATCAATCTGTCGAGGTATTTAAATGGCAAGCAGCAATCAGTTAAATAAAGGGAAATTAAATAGACTTTTGTTTTTTATAAATAAAAAATCGAAAATTATGTTTTTGCCATACAAAATGAGAGAAATAAAAAAAGAACATCATGGTAGGAATGTGTAATAGATCATGTAGAAGGAAGACGCAAGACCTTCCAAAATCCCCTCTTTCAAAGAAACAAACAAATTAGGGACGTAGAGAAAGAAAGCCTGAAGTGAGATGGTCTTTTTAGTTTTACCGTTGGGAATTCAAGAAAGTGGACAGATAAGAAAGAAGCAATTCCATATGCAAGCGTCAAATATTCTTAATGTAAAATCTATTTTTTTATGTTGAAAAGGAAAAAGGAAAAACTGAAATACTAAAAACTTTTTTTTTTTTTGTCAATACAATGCTCCTGTAAACACATTCTGCATTGCCAAGGCAAAAATCAATGATTTGAAGTTCGATTAACTCCCCTTCATTCTATTCACAATAAAGCCCTCAGGGTTATTTTTATTTATGATATTAAAAATCAGTACAGTGAGATTCAGACTAAATTTTAAATGTAAAAGTACAAGATTTAAATTTTATTTTATTTAAAATTGCTATACAAACGTAAAGTTTCTTCTTAAAGTGTTAAGTGTTCTTCTTGTTCGGTCGATTCATTACAGATTTCCATTAATTTTTTTTTTATTTTATAATTAATGAGTTTGTTACGAGTTTTTCTCTAACTTTACTTTTTTAAAGCCTAAAATTTTCAGAGAATCCTGAAATCTAACTAAAACATTCTTTTACATTTTCTCCTTTGATTGCATCTTAATGAAAATGTTGGAAAATTATTAAGGCCTGCAATTGTTGTAAGAGTATTAGTTATTACTTTAGGTTGTTGTTAATCTTGCTGTGTTTTCCAAAATTACTTTTGTTTTCAAAACAAAGTCTATTTGAACACAAGAACTCCAAAAATTGCAAACAAACCAATCAATCGGAAATTTGCTTTAATTAAAAAAGTTTGATTGTTATAGAACTTTCGGAACTCTTTAAAATTGTTTATATTTTTATTTGAACTGTGTGTAAAAAAATTGGTATTAAAAAATATTTTTGGTTAAAATCCAGTACATGCAACAACATAAAACTTTTTTTTTATCGTATTGTTATTTTAAAATCTCGACAGCTACAAATTGGACGATGAGAAATTACACCTCAATTCACATTGCAATGCATTGGTTTGTTTAGTTAAGTGATTCGAAAAAAAAAACTAATAAAAAGTTCAATAAATTTAAACAACAAGTTGTTGTTTTAACAAAATAAATATATGTATATATACATACATATATGTATATAAATAAATAAAATGTTTAAATAAAATGTTTAAAATAAATAAATTTTTTTTCACTAAATTCCAAAGTCATGAATGTGTTTTAATATAAAAACAAGTAACAGTGCAGTGATATATTTGGTAGTGCCAAATCTTATATACCTTTCATATGATGTGTTATGTAAGAAAATAGTGTATAAAAAACAAATATATATATAACATTCTCTATATTAATATTAAATATTTCCTTACTCTGTTCTGTTTCCCAAGTCCACAATAATGTACATTCGATTTTTACTTTTATGATTTTCAACTTCATTATTACAAATATAATACAAAGATATAAATATTTGTTTTTTTTTTAATTTTATAGAAAATTTTTTGTAAAAATTTTTAGAAAATTTTTTGAAAAAATTTTTAGAAAATTTTTTGTAATAATTTATAGAAATTTTTTTGTAAAAATGTATAGAAAATTTTTTGTAAAAATTTATAGAAAATTTTTTGTAAAAATTTATAGAAAATTTTTGTAAAAATTTATAAAAAATTTTTGTAAAAATTTATAGAAAATTTTTGTAAAAATTTATAGAAAATTTTTTGTAAAAATTTATAGAAAATGTTTTGTAAAAATTTATAGAAAATGTTTTGTAAAAATTTTATGGAATATTTTTTGTCAAAATTTTATGGAATATTTTTTGTAAAAATTTTATGGAATATTTTTTGTAAAAATTTTATGGAATATTTTTTGTAAAAATTTTATGGAAAATTTTTTGTAAATATTTTATGGAATATTTTTTGTCAAAATTTTATGGAATATTTTTTGTAAAAATTTTATGGAATATTTTTTGTAAATATTTTATGGAATATTTTTTGTCAAAATTTTATGGAATATTTTTTGTAAAAATTTTATGGAATATTTTTTGTAAATATTTTATGGAATATTTTTTGTCAAAATTTTATGGAATATTTTTTGTAAAAATTTTATGGAATATTTTTTGTAAATATTTTATGGAATATTTTTTGTAAAAATTTTATGGAATATTTTTTGTAAAAATTTTATAGAATATTTTTTGTAAACATTTTATGGAATATTTTTTGTAAAAATTTTATGGAAAATTTTTTGTAAAAATTTTATGGAAAATTTTTTGTAAAAATTTTATGGAAAATTTTTTGTAAAAATTTTATGGAATATTTTTTGTAAAAATTTTATGGAATATTTTTTGTAAAAATTTTATGGAATATTTTTTGTAAAAATTTTATGGAATATTTTTTTAAAAATTTTTTGGAATATTTTTTGTAAAAATTTTATGGAATATTTTTTTGTCTGCAGAAAACCCCCAGAGTCTTTGGCAGGAATCGAACCCACAACCTCCACACTGATAGACTAGCGCGCTACGAATCAGTCTATCGAGATAAAAACTTTATTGATAATTTTTTGTAAAATTTTATTAAAAATTTTTTGTAATATTTAATGAAAATTTTTTAGTAAAAATTTTATCGTAAATTTTTTCTAAAATTTGTATCGAAAATTTTGTTTAAAAATTTTATCGAAAATTTTTTTTTAAATTTTATCGTAATGTTTTTTGAAAAAATTTTATAGAAAGTTTTTTGTAAAATTTTTACATAAAATGTTTGTAAAAGTTAAGACCTGCTTCCAGTGTATATTGCGTAAAAATCGCCAGACTAAAGCACATTCGTGGGAGGACATATTGACTCTCCTAATGCGCAGCCTGGGGGTCTATCGGCTACCTCTATGTGTTTAGCTTTCTATAAAGGCCTTTAATAGAAATTAAAGCAGAAAAATCCTACCATTCGCCCCTCGTAGAAGTTATTCATCCCGCGAGATCTGTATGCACTCCTTATTAAACAAAAAAAGGAAAAGAGAATCATTACAACCGAAAAAAAATAAAAACAACGATAAAAAATATAGGTGGTTGTGTTTTTTTTGCTTCAGCCTCGAATGGAATGGTCGGATGTTGCTGAATTACATTAGGTAAATAACCAAATAATATCTCAACTATCACAAGACAAATATCTCGAATACATACATCTTGATCGGCGTTGTACTTGAAGAAGCCATATAATCAAAATCAAAGTTTATACAAATGCAGTTAAAAGCAATCCAACTAAACAGGCTAATTGGTGCCGAACTTGCAACTTGAACTAAAAAATTTGGAAATTGTTGGTGATATTTTGGTGAAACTTTAACTTCTTGGTGAACTTTTTATTCATTGGTAAATTTTTGGTTTTACGTGATATTTTATTATTTTCGATGAAATTGCGAGTCTTTGGGGAAAATTAAATTTAGTTTTTTCTAAATTTAAGGTTTTCAATGCAGTAAAGAAAAATATAGAAAATAATGCTGATTTTAAATAGAAAAATTTTCGAAGCAATATTTGACACACCAGTGTACTAAAAATGCCGGCAAGTTATCTGGAGTCCTTAGAAAACACATTGTAACCCGAACACGGACTGATGGACGGACAGCGTTAAGTCAACTTTTCGAGTTATAAAGAGTGAGAAAAAATGTATACTGAATAGGGTTGCAAAAATATATTCTTTAAATAACAAACAGAATGACACACTTTTAAGTCCCCCTTTCACTGTGGCTAAGGGTATAACGATAGACATACGTATACTCCTTTTTTTAAACGAATCTGATGTTCATTAAAATTTGCCGCTTTAATTCAGACGGAGTTTTGATTTCTATCTTTAAATGCCCTTTAATTTAAGAAATTGGCAATGTCGGCCAAAGAATTTATAACTAATGGTTTTGTTGCAGCATAATTTTTTTTTTTTTTTTTTTTGTTTGGTATTTACGACCTTGCGATTCTTCATTCCCTTAACCTATTCCCTTATATTTTTATATTTTCTTTTAATATTTGTATCTGTTAGTGCCTATCACCACAAACCCTTAAATTTTTTCCGTAGCAAACATGCAACAATTTTTATTTGATTATTTTTAAACCAAATTTGTTACACATATAGCCGTATATTGTTGCTTGTTTTTAAAATTATCTAAATTTATTTATTTTTATAAAAATTCTTGTTTTTTTTGCCGCAAACAATTTGACTTTAAAAGAATTTAACTTTTTTTATTCTTTTGAACATTGCGGAACATATTGCAATTTAATTTTTTAACTAAGTTTTACAACAGTGGTTTTCCAGTCTGGCTAATGTGTGTGTATGTGTGTGTGTGTGTGTGTGTGTGTGTAAAATGTAAAAGTTTAAAACTAAAGTTTTTTTGTTTTTATATGAATTTAATTAAGAGATTTTTTGGTTTCAACTTCAGACAACTAGCCAGGGATAAAGAACATTATTTTATTGATAAAGAGCAACAATTGAAAACATTTTCGATGTTTAAGAATTTGGCTAAAAACAGATTTGAAGGAAGGAATTTTTGAAAGAATGAAAAAGGAATTTTCTTATCTAAAAGATAATTTAACAAAAAGATTTTGTAGAAAATTTGAAATTATTTTCTAAAAAGATTTTTCTTATAAAAATTTAACACATGTACGTCAACAGGCGACGACTACAACCTCTCAATACAAAAACGATTTTAAAACAATTTTTTGAGGCCATTTAAGCTACACGACCACCATTGCAGCTGTAGCCAAGTTAGGCCGTTTTTTATATTTGCAAGCGACAATGAGCAATAAGAGCTGTCAAAGATAGTAAGGGAAAAAGAGAGAAAATCAATTTACTTTGTTTAACAGAAAAGAATAACACACATAATAAAATGATTTTGAGTAAATAAATTTATTTGTTTTTACAACATACATATATTGATTCTACAACAATATTGTTTCTACAACAATATCGGTGTTGTCTTCAATATAATTAAAGAGCTGACTACAAGGCGACGATTGTAGCCAAAGTCGTTTGTAGTCGTAAGTCAGCTGATAGTGTGACCACATTTAACTGAAAAAAAAAACACTAATTAAAAGGGAAGAAATATTAACAAAAAATTATTTAAAACGATATTAAGAAAACAAAAATTTATTTATAAAATAAAAGTATCTTTTTTCTAAAAGCAGTTCAAAAGGTTGATAACAAAACGGTCACTTTGCATCAATTTAGTCCTAGTTCCACATCGTAAAACTAATTTCAGAGTTCGACGCATTTCATCCAACGCACTGATTTTATATACAAATTTTAAATACACAAATGTGTTTTATATATGGAAATGTGTTTTATATACGGAGGAACTACATAAATGTGTTTTAGCGTATCTACGATGGAAAAATTCGGCGTTCGTCCCTGTTGTGTTTATAGAATAATATGGTTTAAAATATTAAAATTTTTGATCATTTTATATCTTAGTTTTTTCATATTGAATATTTTATGAAAATAACATTGTTTCATTACTTTACAACTCTGCCTAATTTTTTTTTTATACATATATTACGAATACATACAATTGTATTTTAGATTGTAAGTCTATTTGCAATTGTATTTGTGTACATGCATTTAGTCGAACCTTTATTAAATTATACTTATGGATGTATATGGCCTGTTTTATTAAGAGCTTTTGCATTGATTATTATTGCTTTGTATGTTTATACTTTCATGTGTAGAATACAGTAGAGTAAGTCTATTATTTTCATATTAAAAGGGTATTATATGCTTGAAAGCTTTTCAATTATTTAACTTAATAACATGAATTATATGCCAAAGACATACAGATACATACATACAACTAGATAGAAAAACTTGTACACTAACACAAACTTATAATAACAATTGTAAGGATACAATGTAGAACTTAGCAATATAACACAAATGTTTTAGTTAAAGCTGGAAAGTGTTTATTAAGTACGTTTGGCTCACTAAGTATTAAGTTACAACGTATTTTTAGGATAATTACTTAATGAATTTTTAGTTTTTTATTTAAATTCTATATCGATGATTAGCAGTTTGATCCTAAAAAATATAATTCACCCCTATCGCGAATAATTGTTCCCATGAAAAAAACTCCCAAATTTGTCTATCGTGAATGATTCCAATAACAATTTACTTGTATTTTACGATAGAAATCATTCACTATAGAATTTTTGGGAGTTTTTTTCATGGGAATAAATATTCGCGATAGGGGTGATTATATTTGCATTGATAAAAAATGTCCACGATTTGGTTTAGATGTATAATTGCGGACCCTAATAAATATATTCTTTTCTATTAAGTACACAATCTTTTTTTTTTAAATAAGATATCGGCTTAGTCAGTAAATGTGCTAAGTCCACTTTTAATGAAAATTTTAATTTTAATGTAGCATGCTTATACTTATAACTCACATCTGTTGGATGAGTTGAAGATTAATGATAAAGGCCTAAACAAACTCGCTGCACAGTAGCTCAGTAAACAGTTGGGTATACCAACCGGTCCATGGGTAAAAGATGTTTTCAATCTTTTTAATTCAAACTCTATTTCAGCAGAATAAATTTCTGAAAACTTTATTTTCAGGTTTGCAGAAATGTTAAAAGAATAACAACTGGTGTCATAATATTTTTGCTACAATGTACTCTGATACCATAGAATACGTTGCACAGTAGTTTGAAAACGATTTATTTTGGACATAATTCTGTATCTCCTGAACCGCTGAAGTTATTTTAATGAAATACAGGGGCAAAGCAGAGATGTTTCGGAGTCAAGCCGCAAATTTTCAGACCCCTACGATTAAAGGGGGCTTCTGGGTAAGCCCCTAAAGTGGGTACCCCGGGTATATAATTTTTTGGAAATATCATAAGTTTAGTTTTAACTCAAAAGTTAAGTTTTTTTTTAAATTTAAACTAAACTTTTATGATATTTCCAGACCTAAAATATCTATAAAAAATATGCTTACATGTGTAAGTTATCTGTTTTAGTTTCAGATAAAATTGGCTTGCAATTTTTTTTAATTTGGCCGTTCGCAGCTCGACTCAGAAACTTCTTTGCTATGGCGCTGTGAAATTTCATTAAGGTATCTTTAGTCGTTCATGAGATACCGAACTACATCCAAAATAAATCGTTATCATATAACTGTGCGCTGTAGCAAAGAATTCCGTATAAATATTGGCGATATGATAGTTTTACTTTAAGCAAATATAATTAAGGATGTATTAAGCTAAGTTTCCATGATGACAGCACAGAAAGACGTATGTGTATTAAAAGCATTCCAAATTTCGAATTAGAATTTCTCTTCATATGAACGGGAAAATAACGTTTGCAAAAAAAAAATAAAAATAAAAATAAAAATAAAATAAAAAAAAAAATAAAAATAAAAATAAACTTTTGAATAAATCTCAACCAAAAAAAAAATTCATAAATACTATTAATATGAGACCATACAAATTAAAAGACCACTACACACATACACACTCAATGAACTGTATACACAAATATAATGTAGTAATATCCTTCTTATTATTTTACTCTTGAATTCGTCCTAATTTGACATATAATCATGAGCCATGTACATATAAAAAAAATACTTTTATATACTTATGCTTTTATCTGGTATTGTGATACATTTCTTTTTTTCTTCTTCTAAATATTTGATCCAACAACTTACTCTTACCAAGAAAAATATTAAGTTACAGATTGAATTTCATTTCAATTTATGTCTTCTACTTTTTATTGTTAAGGGATAAAAGGAACATGTTTCAGTTATATTTTTTTCTTTACTTTTTTTTTTTTGGGGGGGGGGGGGGGTTATTAAAACTTTACCAAAGCATAGAAGCCCACTGACAATAAAGAAAATAATTGAACGTTATATGTATTTAGTAGACAGACAATACCTTAAATTTTAATTTACTGTAAGGGAGTCAAAAGCGATTGAAAAGGGTTGTTGAGTTCTTTAACAAAAACCGAAAGAGCTTTGAAACTTAATAAACATGTCGTTTCTTTAATACAACATAGTCATAGCTCAAAAAGCTAAAAAAACAAAAACTTAACTTGACAGAATGCCACTGAAGTTTTTAAAATATTAGCTTTGAGGTCTTATTAAATAACTTTAGTTTAACTTTAGATATAATTCTGAATTATTATCTAGTAGAGTATCCATTTAATCGGGTTTTGATTTTATTCGAGCAAATAATTATTCGATTTTTTATGGATTAATTGATTAATAACTCGAATTAATCGCGCGTATTTAAAAATATTAAATCCAATGAAAAAACTTTAGTTTAACTTTAGATATAATTCTGAATTATCTGTATTAACTAGTAGAGTATCCATTTAGTCGGGTTTTGATTTTATTCGAGCAAATAATTATTCGATTTTTTGTGGATTAATTGATTAATACTCGAATTAATCGCGAATATTTAAAAATATTAAATCCAATGAAAAAACTTTACTTTAACTTTAGATATAATTCTGAATTATTATCTAGTAGAGTATCCATTTAATCGGGTTTTAATTTTATTTGAGCAAGCAATTATTCGATTTTGCAATTTAAATTTTCGTCGATTAATCGAGTAAGGTATTTAAATTACTCGAATAACTCAAATTAATCGCGCATATTTAAAAAAATGTATCCAATGAAAAAAGTCGACCATGCAAAATCGATTAATAACAGGAGTGGGTATCGAGTACCGATTACTCAATACTCAAAAGTAGTTACTCGATACTTTTAATGTTATAATTTTAGACAACAAATTAAGTAGAACATTGAACAACTTCATTAAAACTCTGACTAACTGTGCGGTTTTATTGTAAAAACAAAAGTATTGAGTACTATTGAGTACCCAATTGATAAGTATTGAGTAGTATCGAGTAATTAAAAGTAGCAGAAATTGACAGCACTAAAAATAATATCTTTTTAATGACTACTGGTATATGATTTTTGAAAAGATTTTATTGATTTGTGTTTTTTTTTAGTTTTTTTTTAGAAAATTATTTTCAGTTAATATCGGGTGGTTAAATTTTAAGAGCCGATGTTGAATGTGAACCACACATAAACGACAAGTTTTTGTTCTGAATTTAATTTGAAATTTCTCGATTGGGACTAAATCAATTTGAACCATGGAAAGATACACAATTGAGCAACGCGGGAAGAAATGGCAAAAGTGGATGATCAATTTTCGAAGAAAATCATCTTCAGTGATGAGGCACATTTTCACCTCAGTGGATTCGTTAATAAGCAGAATTGCCGCATTTGGGCGAATGATAATCCAAGAGTGATTGTCGAAAAACCAATGCACCCACAAAGATTGGCTGCTAGGTGCGGTGTAGGGGCTGACACCATAATCGGGCCGTATTTTTTCCAAAATGAGGTGTTCGCTATCGTGATGATGATGACGAAGTTTTTATGGACCGAATTGGAAGATATGGATATGGACGATATGTGGTTTCAACAGGACGGTGCCACTTACCACACAGCTAACGAAACAATGGCTCTTTTGCTCGACAAATTCAATGTTAATTGGCTGCCAAGATCATGTGATTTGATATCGTTGGACTTCTTTCTTTGGGGTTATTTAAAAGAAAAGTTGTACGTCGATAAGCCAGCAACAATTCAAGAGCTAAAGAATGAGATAAAAACGGCATAGAACCTCAATTATGCCTCAGCGCCATCGAAAATTTGGAGCCTCAGATGGATGTGCCGCCGAGTCGCGGCGTCCATTTGAACGATATTTTGTTCCATACATAATTATAAAAATACCAATATTATCACAATAAAAAGAAATAATAATAATTTCTTAAATAATTTGTGTTTTATTCAAAATCAACATCGGCCCTTAAACATTTAACCACCCTTTATTTTCATTTCTTCCTCCAATATGCAGAAAAAATATTGATCTGATTTTATAGCTTTTCGGTAATATAAAATATTAATTAGGTGCCCCAGTAGTGTCCTATCACTCTGGCGGTTGTGGGTTCGATTCCCAAAAAGTGTTTCACTGCAACGAATGAAGAAGGTCTTCATTAGTAAACTCGATAATTAAGTTAGAATTATTGTGCATTAAAACAAAAATATCAATTATTTCAAAAATAGTATGCTTTTGTCGTTATGCGCAAAAGGTAACGAAAATGATGATTGATCGAGATTGATCTATTATCTGCAGATAAATAATGTAAACAGGGTTTTCTGTGTTCAATATTTTGTAACTTTAGATTTTTGGAGATATGACTTGTTGCATTCAAGCATCTTTCCTTGTCTGTAGGAAGAAGAGGAGTAGGTAACTGTAAGGTACATTTTGTGTCACTAAACGGAAGATTTCGTTGGCTTTATAAAGAGAAATCAGGCGGCAAAGTGATGGCCTGCTACCTATTTTTCCTTTATTTTTCCGTTTAGTTATCTAAAGGGAGACACAATGTATTCTTAGGGTGTCTGAATGGACATGCCATTTTTGTCAACTTGCAAACCTACCCTTAACTAACGATGTGTCAATAAAAACATAAGTCAACTGCTAGTTAGACTCACACGTTGGTTCCGACACATCAAACAATCAAATATTTGGACTTGAATAGAAATTAATTTTCGGTCTCACTCTATTTGAATATTTTCGAGTCCATTTTCCATTATCAAATAAAGATTATTTCTTTAAGTGTTATGATATCACTTAAGTTTTTCTCTGACTACTGCTGTTTTCTTTTTAACTTTTGGCAATATAAACATTTTTAATAAACAAATAAAATGCACAACAGCAATAATAAAGTAAAAAATAAATAAATCTATCTATTTATATCTAAAAAAATAAAGTGAAAAACATACAAAAATATAAAAAAAGAAGTTTTAAATTTCCTGCCTTTAGGCTTTATAATCAAAATCCCAAAAAGTTGCATTTCTTTCATATACTTTTGTATAGTAAAACTTAATCTTTGTTACTTATTTTTCAATCTTTGAAAGGTTTGTTAACAAAAAAAAAAATAAAAAATAAAAATGAAAGTGTTTTTACTGCTCAGTTGGTTGTAGTAGAGCAACAACAAAGACTTGCTTGTGGCTTAAGTCAAAATTAAATGCCAGATATTTTTGGCCTAATGTCGAAATAATAAAATTGTAATTTTCATACGTACGGTTGAATAGCAAGCAACTACGAGTATGTATGAGTTAAGAACTTTCCTGTATTCTTGAACAATTTTTATATACAGGAGATTTAAATTTATATTTGTTTCCCAAATAAACGAGGGAGTTTATAAAATATGTTTTTTTTTTTTTTTTTTTTTTTTTAAGTCATTTGACAGTAAAAGTATTTAATATTTTTTTTTTTTGGATAAAGTTTAATTAAAGAACTCTTTATTTTTCTAATCATTTAAGTAAATACTAGATAAGCAAAATTGTTTCTTTTATGTTTCAAGATTTTGATGTTTTAATCACACAGAGAATGATACGGATAAAATGTTTTTTTTTTTGTCCAAGACTTCATAGTAGAATGAATTGTTTAGTTTCTAATTTTTAGCAGAATATTTTAACAATTTCTCTAAAACATACATACATACCCATACGAATAATGTTGATGAAGGACGTAGTGATGCAGAAAATAATATTTTTCTGTTTTCTTTAAAACGTTAACTTTCAATTTGAAAAATATTCTTTTAATTGTATGGAGAATTGAGGATAAGGATACGATTCAAAATTAATAGTTTTGTTTATCCGCAGATATTAAATTGAATTCGAATATTATACCTGTTTTCTAAACACGTTGTCGTTGGTTCGTAGCTGCGACGTAGTAACAGCCGTGCGATTATAAATCCCTCATGTTGGCAAACTGAATCAGGCTTCTAGTATTAGTGCGGACTAAAAAAAGAAGCCGAAGACAAAAAAGCTCTTAAAATGCTTATTAAATCCACTTTGGATCATCAAAACGATTTTTGCCGCCAGTAGGCCATTGCCAGTTTGAAAACAGACTTACCTGCGTAATTTTAAGCTCAACGCAACTGTGTCTATGTTTGGGGCTATGTTAGACACGTAAAGAATTCATTTAAAATAAGTGGACATTTTTGCAAGACTTCGCGGCATTGCAGAAAAACCTAGAATCTTAGGTTTTTTTTTTGTAAGAAAAGGGACTAACTTGCCAGCATATTTTCAGCTCATTCATTACGTGTGAGCCCGAAAAATTGCGATATACGGTGAGTAAAAAAGCCATACTTATATTCATTTCATTCCAAAATTATCCATGTTTAGATTGGCCTAGAATAACGGTTACCATTTATGAACCAATTTTTATTATAACCTTTACCACAGATGGAAACTGTATATACATATAAGTCTGTCATTTCGTGTGTAATTTCTACAATATTTATTTTCGACGCCATAAAGTATATATATTGTAGATCCTTTTGCATACAGAGGTTGATTCAGAGATGTCCGTCTGTGTTCAGGTGCCAAGGCACCAGAAGAGATACAGGAAATTTAAGGCCACCAATCTATCAGGCATAGTTTCGAAAATTTCGTTATTGCAATTCAGCAACATCAGTCCATTCCATTCGATGCCGCAACTATATTTGTTTACATTATTTTTCCTTTTTTCGATTGTAGTGATTCTCTTTTGCTTTTTTTGTTAAATAAATATTAGACCGCGACCAGTAGATCGCATGGTATGCGAACAGATCTCGGCTTGTTTTTACGTTGGTAGGGGTTTTTTGCTTTGATTTGTATTAAAGGCCTTTATAGAAAGACATAGATGTAACCGATAGACCCACGGGGAACCAGGAGCAGTAAATAGGCACATTGCAGGAAGGTCCTAACTTTTACAAAAAATTTTCGATAAAACTATACTAAAAATTTCCCACAAAAAAATTTCGATAAAATTTTAACAAAAAATATTCGATAAAATTTAAAAAAATAAATTTCGATAGTGTTTTTACAAAAAATTTTCGATATAATTCTTAAAAAAAATTTTCGATAAACTTTTTACAAAAAATTTTCTATAAAATTTTAACAAAAAATTTCCGTTTAAACTTTTACACAAAAATTTCGATAAAATTTTAACAAAAAATTTCCGATAAAATTTTTACAGATAAATTTTGATAATATTTTTGCAAACAAATTTCGATAAAATTTAAAAAAAAAATTTCGATAAAATTTTTACAGAAGTTTTTCGATAATATTTCTACAAAAAAATCTTCGATAAAATTTTTACAAAAAATTTTCGATACAATATTTTAAAAAAAATTTTCAATACAATTTTTTTTAAAAATTTTCTATAAACTTTTTACAAAAAATTTTCTATAAAATTTTTTTCAGAAACTTTTCGATAATATTTTTACAGAAACTTTTCGATAAAATTTTTACAAAAATTTTCGATAAAACTTTTACACAAAAATCTCGATAAAGTTTTAACAAAAATGTTCGATAAAACTTTTACAGAAAAATTTCGATAAAATTTTAACAAATAAATTTTGATAATATTTAAAAAAAAATTCTATACATTTATATATTTTATTGGTAATAATGAAAAATAAAAACCGAATGTATATTATTGTGAAATTGGAAAATATAAGATTTACCGTGGCCGAGAATATAGCACGCTTACTTGTTTTTTTTTTATTTATTTTTTAATTTTGGCTATAAGTTGTCTTTAAAATAACTTAAAAAGCATTTCTATAAGCAAAATAAGGTGGTATTTTTAACCCCAATTCAGTGGCGTGTAACTTTTTAACGAAACGAACAACCAGGACATAATCCGATCATAAATAAGTCTATCACGTCAAAAAAACTCAGTTAAATTGAGACAAAACTTGAAAAAAAAATGCAAGTCAATTTTCTTCTAAATAAGTAAGATTAATTAATTAATTTTGATTTAAATTATAAATAAACTTTTAGCTTTATCTGCGAAAAAAATTATGTCCGAAGTACCCAATTTTTGGGGCATACCCACAAGCCGCTCTTCTCTCTAGGACTCCACTCGTCCGCTGCTCTATTTGACAACACCTCTGCTTTGCCTGTGTTGAGATATCTTAAATGGTTCATAAGCTACTGAATAATTTCCAAAAGAAAATGTTTTGAAACCACTGTGCAATGTTAGCCAATGCTTTTGTATTCTCATTTCTAGTGTTTAAACTGTTTAAAGTTTAACTATAAAATCAATAAAATTTGTTGAAAATTTGTTTTCGTGCAGCATACGATAACTTTATTTTGTGGTAAATGAAATCCAAATTCTCAAAAAGTCTTAAGTCGTTTTTAATAACAATTTCATCATTACTGTTATGACAGATATAATACATTTGGTACAACTATGTACTAATACATTTACTATGACGATAACACAATACTATATGACAGTTTACTACTTCGTATTATTATTTTCGTTATTATCATTTTTCTTTCAAGTATTTTTATATTGTTTTCAACGTCTAGCAGTAAGAAAAACAAATAAATATTAAATCTTATAAGAAGAATTTTATAAGAAATAAAAAAAATATAAATAAATAAAACTTAAACCACAAATGTCATGTTTAAGGTACGATGATGTTTTTACCTTAAACTTAGACTAGACTGAATAATACTTGCAGAAACGAAACAAAAAAAAAAAAACAAGTAGAAGTTTAAGAAAAGTAAAGACAACAAAAACAAGAGTCGTAAGTAAGTTGAGATGAACAGGCAGACGGTATGACTTGTTATACACAGGAGTTTAATCCCCAGATATAAAATCGTAACAAGGTACTTAAAACTGAACATCAAGCAACTACTGTTTAGTTCTTATAGCTGCTCGCTGTTCATACTTATATTTAAGACTTCAATAATAAAGCAAAAGACTATAACAACAACAAAAGGAAAAAAAAGTGATATTTGGCGCCAGATGACGCGTCGTCATTTTAAAAGTTCCTGTTGTTTTGTGTGTGTTTCAAGGAAATATTTTCTAAAATACATAAACTTTAAGGAAGATAGTTTCTCTTTCGTTTTGCAAAGACACAACAAAATAAAATATTTGCTTTAATCTTTATAAATTTAAATTAAAAAAATAGTTCCATTACATTTCAAATTAAATTATTTTCTATTTGGTTTTTTTATTGTCTGTCAATATTTTTAAAAAGTCTTAATTTGATGGTTCATAAAACTTCTAGTACAATATTTTCAGTTATTTTTAACCGACTTCAAAAAAAGAAGGAGGTTATCAATTCGTCTGAATGTTGCTTTTTTATGTTTGTGCCCGCAGAACTCAGTCATTTTTGAACCGATTTTAAAAATTTATTCTTCATTAGAAAGGAAATGCTTACAGATTGGTCCCATTTTAAACGAAATTCAGAATTTTGAAAATTAAACGGTGTCCCCATACAACATACGTGTTTTTTACGTGTATTATGAACCGTAAAGGGCATAAACTGCATATCACTATAGCTGCCAATAACAGAAATTAATAAAAAAAAATAAACTTAAAAATTAAAGGGTGTCCCCATATGTGACGTCAATTTAAATATATGAACCATTTGAACCATTGTAGATAATCACTTGAAAATTCGACAGAATATCCAATATTTATAATCAGAAATTAAATATTTATAATTAGAATTTAAAGGGTGTCCCAATAGTTGATGTAATTTGATGTATATTGCAAAACTTTTGAACCGTAACAGAGAGACGGTTGAAATTTACAAAGAACCTGTAATCCTAAGCCCGTTATAACATCAAGTATATAATTCAAATTTGGAAACTAAAGGGTGTCCCCATAATTGATACCTATCTAGCCCTATCTTTTGAACCGTTATAGACAAACACTTGAAAATTAGACAGAATATCCACTACTATGTCCCGTATAATAAGATTTATAAATATTTAAAATTCTAAAGGGTGTCTCAATAGTTGATGTAAATTGATGCATATGGTCAAACTTTTCAACCGTTTTAAACAGACATTTGAAATTTACAAAGAATCTGTCCTTTAAAATAAGTGTTTAATTTAAAATGGTAAATTAAAGGTTGTCCCCTAGGTGATATTGTTTAACCTATATGGCCATATCTTTGGAACGGTTACTTTTTATTATTGTTTCAGTAATAATAAGTGTAAAAAAATAATGGGTGTCCTCATATCTCATATCAATCATGTAATTTGACGTATATGGCTTTATCTGCTGAATCGTTATAGATAGACATTTGAATATACGGAACGTATAAAACTATGTCCGTTATTAGAGCAACAAGTATAAAAGTATTTGATTTGGGTACTAGTTCGTACAGATTACTTCCTTTTATATTTTTAGTTTAGAATTAATGCACATATATTTGTTTTGTTGTCGTTTTTTTTTTTGCAAGAATTATATTTGATAAGTTTTGCATTTGTTTGTTCGTCATCCTTCTTAATTTTATTTGAGCTGCAAAATTCTTAAAAGTTTCAATTATTTTTCAATCATTTTTCATTTGTAAGCAAAATATTACAAATATATTGTTTTTAAGTTACTCAAACGATATAATAATATTTTTTGCGAGAAGGTAGAAATTTATATGTTTTCTTATACATGTACTCGAACATGAATGTTATAAAGCGTGGCTATAGATTAAGCAGTAAAGCAGAACTTTTATGTATTAAGTTTTTAGATTTATATTTAATAGGGTTGAATTCTATATAGTCATCATCACTCCCACCACTACCACTCTAAACCAATGTTGGGATTTGTGGTACAATTGTACTAAATTTAGTACATTTTGATGTTTTGGTACAATTTCATATAAAATTGATTCAATAAATTTTTTTATTTAATCAATATTTTTCACTTTTTAAGCTGTCAAAATGATATCAAAACATTCTTTAACTGCAACAAAAAGATTTATAGAAATGGGATATTTAGTAGTTTTAGTCTGTAAAAGAAAATAAAAAAGCACAAATGTAGACATGTATTATTTAAAAGATTATTAATAAAAAAAGATTTTTTTTTGTTGGCTGAAAATTTTTTAAAAAAATATGGTAACACTGTGTATACGAGTAAATTATAAGTAATTTGTTTGCAAGACCCTTTAGCTGAACTATAGCGTTTAAACGTTTTTGCATTGCCTCAATCAGTGTCTGATGGTATTCGGCAGATATATTTTTCTATTCTTTATAGTGAGAAATCGTAAGGTTTTTTGGTTAATTAAATGGCTCGTTAATTATTCTTCCAAATAACTCCAGATATGTTCTATTGGATTAAGATCCAGTCAATTGTAAGCCTTTTATTTATTAAATAAGTAAGTATTTTTGCAAATTCCAAATTTTGGTACAATTGATAATGATTTGGTACAATTTTGTCACCGGAGCGGTACAATTTAAACATTGTCAGATTCCAACACTGCTCTAAATCAAAGGTACAGAACCGGAGAATCTTTTACATTATTAAATAAAAACTTCTGGTTGAGTTTTTTTATTATAAATTAGATACACAGTGCACTTCTACCAGCACGAGATATATATTTTGAGGCCTATTCGTAATAGTAGAAAATTTGTATTATTGGACAAGACGACTTCTTTGGAAGAAAAAAGTTCATTTCTACATTCTTTTAATAAGCTGATGTCACATAGTTTCTTAAAAAGTTTGGCGCACAATACTGACTAAAAGTTGCCATCACAAAATTTCTTAAGAAATTCCAAAGCCATACATTTCAACTGGGCACCTCCGACCGGAATATGAAATTTGCTTTGTTTCAAAAACTACTGATAGAGGGCATCGCCTATTTTTGGAAATCCATCAGTTGCCATTATATATAGAGATTTCAATTTTTGTTTTTTTTTTGTGGCAACTGGTTGATTTTTATAAAGATAAGTCCCACTAAGGCTAGCAATGAAGTTGTTTAGTGCTAAAAGTGTTTTAGCATTTTTTGGTATCTTATTGCATTCGGTTTTGTAGAGTAGAGTGTAGAGTGCTACACATATACCAATTCATAAAGCTGCAATGATCAAAATGTGTTTTGCCGCATAAGGAGTGTTGAAAACGCCACCACTAACGTACACTACAGAAGTTTTAACTGGCATATGAGCGTATACGAGTATATTCACATTATTTAAAGGTTATTATTAGAAGCAAAATTCAAAGATTTATTTATATGTTTTACACGCAGAGAAAAAACATGGTTATGGTATGGTCACAAGAACCATCCTATGTTCTCGTAACAATATATTATTGCAATAAACCATTTATAGGTGTTTTAATCATTTAAAATTATTATAATTAATAAAATTATTGGATTATAGTTACCTCAACCGTGTTTTTTTATGTGCTTGTAATTTAGATATTTATAATATACAGTGGTGTTCCATAATATAGAGACACCTTTTACTATATATTTCGAAAAAGAAAAAACATACTAAATCTTCAAAAAAAATGTTAAGGTTTTTATTTTTGTGAGACCGAATAAAACTGCCCAACTAAATTACTATAGACCGGTTTTGATAAAAAACTTAAAATGAATCATATACGTAACAACATTCAAAATTCAAGATTTTAGGTGTGAAAAAAAATAGAGCCATCCACTTCAATTATCTAAAAAACACAAAATTCCAAAAGATGAATAGAATAATATACTTTAATTATCTTTATTACCTTAGTACTAAGTGGAATATAATTTATTTTTGATAACGGGTGAGCACCGTTTTGGCATAGGGTCAACGAGTTTTTGCCATGTCTCAATTGGAATATTACGCCATGCTCCTTTAAATAATGCCCACAAGTGATCTTTATTTGTTGCTGGATTGGATTGGATGGATTTAAGACTAGCAACGGAGCAGGCCTGCTTAAAACAAATACCCCATATTTTTCAAACCAATCTTTTGCCCATTTCGATGTGTGTTTCGGGTCATTGTCTTGCTGAAACACAAAACGAAGCAGCATTTCTTATTCTGCGTAAGCCATTACATATCTGTTAAGTAGATTTGTGTAAAAAATAGCATCCATTCTTTCACCACTCGTACGGTAGACCCAGTTCCAGTATATGAAAATACCCCTACACCATAATATTTCCGCCACCGTGCTTAATGGTCTTTATGGTGTATTGAAGAAGACGTTTGGTGCTTGGTTGCCTTCGTACACAATGGCTGCTTGTCAGAGTTAAATAAAATTAGTTTTGATTCGTCAGACCACAAAGTTTCTTCAAGTGAATTAAGCACAGTAAAATGTAGAAAGTGAAACTGGCTCTATTTTATGGAACACCACTGTACGTGCTGTGCCCACACACGTTGTGTGTGAGTCATGACAATATTTTGTTTTGAAAGTAATCCACACCAAATTTTAAGACTCTTACGTATTTACTTTATATAAAGGTACCCATCCCTGGATGATATGCTAAAATTTATATAAAATTCTAAAAATTATTGTAAAGATCTGTAAAAGGGGTTTAACATATTTTAATAACAACGTAATTCCATAAAGTAAAACTACAAAGCAAATACAAATTTTATTCAGCGACATCTGTGGCGCAACCAATACATATTTTGTCATTATTTTTAAACATCGCCATCTGTTTCGAAACCGTATTTAATATATCCCGCTTTTAAAAATAAAAGATGCCTTAAATCGGTAAAACAAAATCGGCGTACTTTCACTGCTTTCTTGTGGATATTGTAATCAGGATATAAAGGTACCTCCTCACAAAATTTTTTTAAATCCATCCAGTTGCTTTTACGTAAAGAAAGACAGACAGACAGACAGACAGACAGGAAATGAGTTACTGTTTTATTATATGTATAGATTACTTCAGTTGCCTAACTATGAAAGTTCAAGAAAGGCAGCTATGAAACAAACGGGCAAATATCGAAGCTATACCTATAGGGTCTCGTAAATAAAAAACAAAAAATATATTTGTTACATTTTATGGATTTTATGTCGCTGTTTTAATGAGTCAATCTTTGTACATATTATTTTTTATGGCTTAATTTTATATATCATAATCCCCTTGTTTCATAAAACACAAAAACATCACAAAGAAAATGTTTTCCTCATCTCTAAACTTGATACGACTGATCGGACAGACTGAGTATCTCGTCTATATTTATATTTTCTTGACAAAAACCAAATCTTTTAATTTCGAAATTGTTAATTAATTTTTGTTATATATTTTTTTAAATTTTATTTATGGCATGTACAACTCATAATATTAGTGCTTCGTAGTTTGTTAAATAGAACTTTACATAATTTCATGGTTTATGATTTTATGCTACGAATAGTTGTACGAAATCAAATTACCAGAATATTGTGTTTGGTGCTGTGCTGTGCTGTGTTGGCACATATTTGTCTTCTTTTAAAACGAAATTATTAATAACGTAACGAGAACAAAGGAATTTGTTATATATTTTTTAATCATAGAAAAATAAAATAAAGACTTAAACAAATTATTTTCGGCATGAACTTTTAGAAAACACTAAGGGGTATTAGCTTTGTTGTTCTTTGTAAAGTTTTTATGACTGGATTCTAGTTATAATTATTGTTAAAATCACACAACGATTTCTGGAATTTTTTTGACACAAAAATTATTAAACAAAACTTTATTTTAAATAAAGTATTCTCACAACAAAAAAAAAAAAAATAAATAATTGAAGTCATAATTATAGCTTAGCTTACAATTTAGTTTAAGTTTTAGTTTAAAAGAATTTGAAAAGCTTACCAAAGTTTTTAAATGATTTTAGGGCGCTTTAAAACTAACCTATAAATATAGAAAAAATATGTGTAAATACATAATAATTAATCTAAATAATTTTTAAATTTAAAACAATTTATGTATAGTTAAGGCTATAATTATATATTTTTCAGCAAACAAAAAACAAAACAATCAGGCAATTAAAATTATGAGAATTTCGAAAGTATTAATAGACAATAAAACTAAATTTTAACGTTTTTTTCATACTTGGAATTTTTCTTTGGCAGTTTAACCACTGATCTCCTTTTACCAATGGTAATGAAATTGCAATTTTTGTTCTTTATGACACGAGCTACAACTTTGCCTCAGAGAGTATATCAAAATTTCAAACGGTTTGCAAAATATGAGCTTGAGGAAATGATCATTTTTTTGCAAAAATGACATTGAGGCCCCACATCTTTGAGGGCCGATAAAAAAACCAGGAGGACTCTTGGGCAAAACTGGGAGACAGGGTATCTTTTTTTTGGTCTTTTAAGACGTGGTGGTGTCCCTATATGGTTATTTTGCCATGACTTAAAAAATTACACAGTGTGTTATATTACTTAATCAGTAGTCCGTAAAAAGTTCTCACAACAGGAGAAACAAATTGATTTAGGTTATCTCGTGCAGCTTAAATATAAACTATTTTTAAGAAATATATGTATGTCACATAAACTTTTTAAAAATAAAGAAAACTTTCAACAGCTGTACTATTAATTATTAATTAATAAATTTCCTTAACATTTTACCGCCCCCTAGACTTATAAAAAACATACTACTAAAGACCAAAATTTGTAACTCATAATTATATTTTATACAATTTTTATTACCTTCAGTTAACAACCACCAAATTGTAAAATACCAAGAATTCATTATTAACTTCCAAACAAAACATTAAACAATGTCCAAAGCTGGCCATTAATATATTTTGTTTATTTAATGATTCCCTAACATTTATACTTAAGCAGACAAATAACAAATTAAAAAATGTATATAATTTCTTAGGAGTGTTTCGTAAATTTTTTGTTTATTTTATAAACAAAAAATTAAAATCGAAAGGAAATAAAAACGAATAGAACACGTAACAAAATTCTCCTTACACCTTTGGTAAACACTACAAAATAAATAAAAATAAAAAAACTAAAAACGCCATTGCTATACACCTAAATGTATACTTTGAAATTGTATTGTAAACTTGCAGCCAGCCAACCAGCCAGTCACAACTTGTCGAAACATACTGGGTGAAGAGAGCAAGGGAAATTATGAACAACAGACAACGCAATACAAAAAAATCTACTTTTAAAATTTAAGGTGTTGCTGGAAAATGAATTAAATACATGCACGAGTAGACGTGTGACCACTTGTACATGTTAAAAAAAAAAAATAAAGTATTTTTTATACATGTCCACGACCCCCACTATTATCCTGATGAACTGGTAGGTAAACAAGTTAAAACCTTAACAGAAAGTAACTCTTGTAGTTGGTTGAATTAACCCAGAAACTTAATAAAAAAAAAAGGAAAGAAACAAAAGTGACAGTATAGTGTAGTGATATAATAATATGCATAACCAAGTTGAAGAACTACTGACTATGACGTAGGATAATTAAATGACATACAGTTACTTGAACAAGCCAATACTACGAGGACACCTACGAGGATTGGGACAAAAACTTGTGCAAAAATAAAATTCATTATTCACAAAGGCGTTTGACTAGTAAAAAGTAAAAAAAAAAATCTTTAAAAAACATAATAATAAAATTGTAGTTTCTTAAGTGCTTAACAAATATAGAGCAAAATTGAAAAAAGTACTGAAACTGAGCCTGAATTACAGCAGATTAAAATAAAATGCCCACGACTCTCACCTGTAGTGGTTATGAGGAGAAAATTATTTAAAGAAATAAATTCAGGTATTTTTAAGGGCACAAAATAAAATTAGTTTCTTATATTAATGAAGGCATTCATCCCTATTCTGGACATAAAATAACACCCATTTGTATCGCCTGTTGAAAATGTTATTTTCCCAAAAGCTATTAGGTTAAGTAATATCTCTACACATAGCTTTCCATACCACGTTGCAATATTTCACTCTACATTAAAAGCAGTATAAGAAAGTAGGAGTGTTATAATCGGCCACGACGACGCCCTTCACCTTAATGATATTAGATATTGCCTTGCTCTGCATAGTGGGACAGGATCAAAATATTTTGAAAATAACTCAGAAAATAATTAAGGGCTACACCGATTGATCCAAGATTTGGCATGAGCATAGCAGAGGATCATCTCAATTAAAGTTTTGACTGTGGACACCATCCACTTGCCAGGGCTGGCGCTAAGTGGTCTCAAAGTTGGATACCTAGCCCCTGCAATTTGTTTTACAGCTGTAAGAAATATTTTTTTTTTCTTCATAAATTTTTTTTTAATTTTTTCCATAGTTAGTGAGTTAAAAACTTGACGATTTTTAATTAAAAATTCCAAAATATTTGCATTTTTGAGTATTCTGGCGGTCAATCTTATTTTTGAATAGAAAAAAATTTTCTTAAGGAAAATATAAAAATTTGAAATCTTTGTGTAAGCTAACAATATATACGAACGTTTAAACCAAATTTCATGTAAAGTTGACCAACCTGGTAGAAAATGGAGGTCCTTCAATTTGACCTTTTTTATATTGAAATTTTGATTTGAATCTATATGTTCTAAATTCCCAAAGCTGGGATCGGAGAAAGAAGACTGCTGTAATAAAGCTATATATTGTTACGAAAGAAGAATTTATTCATTATAGGCACTGAACCACAATACTCTCGAACAACAACAACATTAATGGTTTGTTTTCTTACAATGATGAAAGAAAGAAACAAACAATAAAGAGTAACGCTTTAATCAAATATTTGCATATACACACACACATTAAATAAACACTCATCAGTTAAATACACAGCCAAATACATAAATACAAGCATAAACAAATAAATAGCCACACATACACGTATAAAGAAATAAACAACCACACAAACAGAAAACATGAGCAATAACAATCGAACCTGCCAGACCTGACTGGAATAGAACATTCTGGTGCTTTTAAATCACCTATATAAGTGAATCGTGCTGGCGAGTAGTATGGCAGTATTAATTTAAAATTCAAAGAGTTAAGTTGTCGAATTTTAAGAGTGTTTAACAGTTTGCTGTATTTTTGAATAATAATAATAACATAATAACAGAGTGTATTTATTTTGCAATTAAAAGAACCCGACGTAAAGTAAAAACGTAACAATATACTCCAAATTGTATTGAATTAGCCCTAGTTCATATGTGGACTTTATGGCAAAAGACTAAAAACTCCAATTGTACGTGTTTAACTATTACGATTCCGAGGATACAGCTATTACAAATCCAACCCCAAATCGAAACTGCTGGAAAGTTTCATCCGGACGAGAATAAAATAATAATGGTTATTGCATTACTTAGTAAAATTAAACAAAGTAGTTTTAGCAAAATAACAGCAAAGTGCCCATTAGCTCCCCTCGGGGACACCTTGATATGTTTTTTCCCTTTCAGTCAAACATTGTTAAATACCGAATGTAATATTATAATTTGCTAAGAAAGGCTCTAAGTAAAGAAGAAAAGAAAAAATTATAAAAAGCACTTATGTAAATATAAAAAAACAGAAGCGGAATTTTGATATAACGCTGAGATTTTTAAAGGAATAAATTCAACCTCCGAATTTAGTACCTTTATGCAGTGAATTCCAAATCATAATTTTTGTTAAGAAGTCATACTCCATGGCAATACGAATTAGCATAACAAAGTAATATATCGTACCAAGACTGAATTATGTCCATACATTAAGAGGTGTACCCATATGGGTACAGCGGGCGTAAATTCAGTTAGCATACTTTGGGTGTGAAACCCTGAAAATTGAAGTGGTAATCATTTTATAAAAATCTTAGTGGGCAAAACAATAATTGTTTGATGACCTATATGACATAATGCGTCATCCTGTCGAAACCAAAGATTATCCAAATTTCTAAATGTATGGCTCTCCCTAACGACTATTGAATTCAGTATTTTAGCTTAAGACTGCACATTTTCGTTAACCATATACATTTTCCCACCCATTTTTTTATTTGTTCATACCCCCCACTGTGGCATGCTGCACTTTGTTTGTGTCCTGACAACATGTTATTCGATTTTGCTTTAAAAATAATCTACAGCAATCCAATCCACACCACTCTTACTTTTATAGCGCTTCACGTATCCTTGGATAAAATCCTAAAATTTATATAAAGTTCTAAAATTTAAAAAAATTCTGTAAAGCTCTGTGAAAGTTGTTTAAAATATTTGTATAACAATGTAATTCCACAAAGTAAAAATACAAATCAAATATAAATTATATTCAATTGGCTATTTGGCACTAAGTGATTCATATTTTGTTATTATTTCTTGCTTTCAAAAATACAAGATGCCTTAAAGTATGCAAGTATGCAAATCGGCGTACTCTCGGTGATTTTTCTCCAATTTCATGTCTCAAAGTTGGTTACCTGCACATTTTTTTACAGCTGTAAGAAATATTTTTTTTTTCTTCATAATTTTTTTTTAATTTTTTCCATAGTTAGTGAGTTAAAAACTTGACGATTTTTAATTCAAAATTCGAAAATTTTTGCATTTTTGTGTATTCTAGACTAAAAATGGCCGTCAATCTTATTTTTGTATAGAAAAAAATTTTCTTAAGGAATATATAAAATTTTGAAATATTTGTGTAAGCTAACAATTTCTCCAATTTGGGGGTGCTCCAGCTTAAGTGGTTAGCACGTTGACTACTAAGCATTGATCACGAGTTCAATACTCAGCCGAGGCAACATCAATTTTTCTGATATGTATTAATTTTTCTTCATAATAATGCATATCACAGCGCCCTCCTTCGCCGGTATTACTACATAGCACTAAATCGTCGGCGAGGTAAAATAATTATAAATTCGAACTAATTCGCCTAAATAACACCAGAGGCGCTGCAATACTGTTCTAAAAATAACACAGGGCAACAGCAAAAATATGCTCGAGTAACTACTATATACATTTGATGTATCATGGCTACCTTAGTACAAAAATGGTAAAATTTTTAAATTCTATGGATAGATTTTTTTTAAAAAAATTTTTTTTTTAAATTGCAATTTTTTTGAGACGTTTCTTCAAATAATTAATGATAACTCAAAAACTACTAGTCCGATATTATTAAAATAAATTCAGAAAAATTATATCAAGCAAAAAACTAAAATTTTGTGAAAATGAGCGAATTCACTAAAATGTGAATAAATTCGAAAAAAATCAATCGATTTTTATGGTCGATATCTCATTTTGTTGCTATTATATGTCGCTATGCGATAAAAAAATGAATCTGGAAGTTTTTTGCCGTTTTCGATTTTTTATGATTTTTTTAAAACGAAATTTTTTGCCATTTTTACGTAAAAAATATATTTTTTTCTTAAGTTTTTTATTATAACTCCGATACTATTTTATATTGATCCGATTGAAACGCGATATATAGACGAATTAAAGGCTATGCAAATCTTAATTTTTCTGAATTTATTTTAATAATATCGGACTAGTAGTTTTTGAGTTATCATTAATTATTTGAAGAAACGTCTCAAAAAAATTGCAATTTTAAAAAAAAAAATTTTTAAAAAAAAATCTATCCATAGAATTTAAAAATTTTACCATTTTTGTACAAAGGTAGTCATGATACATCAAAATTATATAGTGGTTTTAAGAGCACATGAAATTTTTTTTATTTTGTTGTGCTGTGTAATCATAACGTGCAATTGCAGTGTTGCCAGATGCGAAGCTTAACTATCACACTAACCATCTGTCTTATCTACTACTATCCCTTTCCAAAGGAAGTAATACATTTAATATAGGCATTAATTGCCTGAAAGTTACTTCTCTTTAAAAAAAAAAATTTTTTTTCTTAGAAATGGAGTCAGGACACTAAGGTAACTCATCACAAAATTTTATTAAAGTCTATCGAGCAGTTTTTACATGATACAAACGCAAACAGAAAGACAGACAGGATATGATTTACTGTTTTATTATATGTGTAGATGAAATATATGACCGGCAAACATGTGGACAACAAATAAATTTGTTTCCAATTGCAATTGATTTCTTTCTGATGATGTTTGGCCATTCGTATTTTTATAATTTCGAACTTTAAAGAGCAAGTCGAAAAAGACTTTGAATTATTTATGCGATATTTTTGTGCTACAAGCCCACCTAAGCCTATCTCAATTATAAAAGGATTTCCATTTTAATTTAAAATTACCCTCAATCCAATTATTTTTTTATTACCAGTAACAAACTCCCCACATTTAGTTTGGACAATTCGATTTAGTATTTATATCAATTTTTTCTTTTTTTGTTTTCATTTATTTGTGTAATTCTTATTATATTTATTATTTTCAATTTTCCTTCCATTTAATATGGGTTAAATAAAAGAAAAAACAAAAAAAACATTGGTGTAGATAGATGTTCATGTGTAAAGAAATAATAACTTGGTTCTCCTTTTTTATCCTTTTATAGCAAAGTATACTACATTACACATTGTAATGCAAAAAAGCTTATCCAAAGTTCAGCTAAATTGAATGCAATGTAGTGCAAAAATATGTTTTGTGTTACATGGACAACGACAACAATGAGAACAACAACAACAATAAATAAAAACAATAAATGTTTGAGAGATGGACTGTGATTTGAAAAAAATATAAGCGAAATATCATTTAAGTAGACATCATCTATTGTAGAATAGTAAAGTATTGTTGCAAACATACAATATACAGAAGCAATAACAGCAAAATAATGTTCAACAACAACAACAACAACCAGAATAACACAACTATAATAACCATGATATAACTACGAAGCATATTACACTGTGAAACTAGCACATACAACAGTATAATTGAATTGAAACCAGCAAGCAATTTTGGGAAAATTTTAATTACTTTATATAAAGTAATTAAATCATCCATCCCTGGATGAAATTCTAAAAATGTTATATAAAATTACAAAATTCTAAAAATTATTGTTAAGCTTAGTAAAAGGTGTTTAAAATATTTGTATAACAATGTAATTCCTCAAAGTAAAATTACAAATCAAATACCAATTTTATTCAATTGGCTATTTGGCAATTAGTAATTCATATTTTGTCATTATTTTAAAACAGCGCCATCTGTTACGCAACTGTGTTTAAAATATCCCGCTTCAAAAATAAAAGACTCCTGAAAGCATGCAGTGCCTTTAAATCAGTAAAAAAAAATTTTAGTGCTTTTTCTCCACTTTCTCTTAGAAATAAGATATTTTTGTGGAAAAAGGGTATTCTATATTAGAGTCTGGATACTAAGGTACCTCCTCACAAAATTTTGTTAAAACCCATCCTTTAATTTTTACGTGATGCGATCACAGACAAAAAGTCAGACAAATAGGAAATGAGTTACTGTTTGATATTATGTATAGATATTATATGTAGCAGGACGGCTTTAAGTGCCTGGCCTGACCGCCTCAAATCAAAAATTAACAAATTGACCCACAGAATGAATAATATGGGCAAATCCCTAGCATATTGCAATTGACTTGCTTACATTTTTTCGAGGCGGTTCTTCTTCAGTTGAAATCAGTTAAATTTTAGCTCCTCTATCCGTTGGACACTTGTTGCATGGATACCAGCAAGAATGATAGAGGACAAAATTAAGCCATCCCGAAAATAAAATTAAAATTTTCTGCGCATGTAGTCCTAAGGACGTCACGGAACTGTCTTTCTGTTGGTGAATTATTTAAATCAGTTTATAGATTACAAGCTCGGCAACCTTACACTTGCCGAACTACGCCATCTAACGGGAAACCATGCGCATGGCGTATTCTCTTCTTCTATCATTCTTCAATACCAGCTTAAAAATTGATTTTTAGTGCTAAAAGAGAAGAGAAGGTCCATTCCGGTGGCAGAAAAATTTTACCTGTCCAGACCCAGAATTTCAATAGATATGTATGGCCTACTAAAAACATAAATTTAAGTAGTTCCTTTCATCTGAACTTGAATGTAAAAATGTTTTTTTTTTAGTATTTTTATCACAAAGTTTGCTGGGTTACTAGCATGTAATATCGCACATTCCTCTAGTATATTCTTTTGAGATGGTTTCAACTAGTATCTAGTTTTCTGGCTTAACGATCTACCGCCCTATAGAAAACTTAACTCGAACACTAAATCCTTTTCAATCCACATCATGGGAATCATATGGAATCACTTCAAATCAACTATAGATAACGAAATTCTATTAAAATTTGTTAAACATTTTTGCTACAGTTTTTTCATTTCATTTTGATTAGTTGTGGGATTGATTGAAAAAATAAAATAAAATAAAATAAAATAAAATAAAATAAATATAATAAAAAACAGCCAATGGAATTAAACTGCAAATAACAACAACGTTACAAAATCCGATACACAATATTTAAAATTCTCCAACTCGTTTATACTCTGTTTCCTCCCTGGAATAATTTCAATTTGGTTTTACTACACTGCATGGCTTAATACTTTGAAGGGAAGTATAGATCATTATATTTAGGTCATTTTTATAATAATATACATATGTATGTATACGTGATTTTCATGCAAACAAACGAAAAAAGGTAACAACGAATAGAAAAAAAAGAGAAATTGTTGGAAATTTTATTTTATTAATATTATAATACGATTTATTCAACCACAAAGCGAATAAATACCTAGAAAAACCACAGCAGCAAAAAACCATATATAATAATAAATTTATTATTACCAGTTTTTTATTCAATTTTTAAAGTCGATATTTAGATGGTGTAACCCAAAGCCGCGCACCTACCACTCTCACGTATGTATGCAACTGTGCACAAAAAAATATTCTATTCGCTATTGAAAATAATTAGTGCATAAAATTTAATGTCGCTTATTTAAATAAAATTTATTAATATATAAAGTAAATGACCCACAATGGTTTGGTCAAGGGAATTTTATTTGTAGGTTGTTTTTATATGGCTAAATTACCTAAAAGTATACTTACTTTTTTAGTTCAAATATGCAGCAAATTTATGATTTAAGTGTCAGTGTTCAAATATTTCTTACTGTGCCCGCCACTTTGCTTTGAAAGTAATCCATACTAAATTTTTACTTTATATAAAGGTACCCATCCCTGGACAAAATTCTAAAATTTATATTTTGTTATTAATTTAAAACAGCGCCATCTGTTGCGTGTTTTAAATATCCCGCTTACAATTCATATTTTGTCATTATTTTAAAGCAGCGTCATCTGTTGCGCTACCGTGTTCAAAATATCCCGCTTTCAAAAGATGCCTTAAAGTATGCAGTACCTTTAAATCATTAAAAAAATCGGCGTGCTTTAACTGGTTTTTCTCCACTTTCTCTTGCAAATAACAAATTTTTTGCTAAAAAAAAGTACCATATATTGGAATCAGGATACTAAGGTACCTCCTCACAAAATTTTATTAAAATCCATACAGACAGACAGGAGGTAACATTTAACCGATAAAATTGCTTGCTTTAACTACATTTTCTCTATTTTCTCTTGAAAATGAGATATTTCTGCGTATCCTATATTTGAACATAGGTACTAAGGTTACTCGTCATCAAATTTTATTAAAATCCATCCAGTAGTTTTTACGTGATCCGATCACAAACAGACGGACAGGCAGATAACAATTCTAAAAATTGCTGTTTTGTATTCCAGTTCGATTTCGAACATATGGTTAGCAATTTCTTTAATCACACGCCAGTAGGTAGTGTGCCAGTCTGTCAGTCTGGGGGTTGTGAGTTCGATTTCTACACTCGGTCTTGCACTACAACGAGTTAAGGTCGTCTTTGCTGTACTCGGTAACTTAAGTTAGAATATAATTTGTAGTTATATTTTAATATTTAACAAATCTATATGTCTATAATAAAATATTAACTCATTTCAGTCTGTCTGTACATGTTTGTTTCTGCTTTTCCTTTGCGTTCGCTTCACGTAAAGACTAATGGATTGATTTTAACGAAATTTTGTGAGGAGGTACCTTAGCTTTCTGATCCGCAAAAATATCTTATTTCCAAGAGAAAGTTGAGAAAAAGCAGTGGAAGTACGCAATTTCCGGTTTAAAGGTACCGAAATTTTCGGTTTAAAACTGGGATATTTTAAACAGGATTGCGCACCTTTTATTTTTGAAAGTAGGATATTTTAAACAAAATTGCGCAACAGATGGCGCCAACTGAATAAAATTAGTATTTGGTTTGTATTTTTACTTTGTGGAATTACATTGTCAATAAAATAAAAAAAAAACACCTCTTACATATCTGCACAATAATTTTTAGAATTTAAGAATTTTTTTTACAAATTTTAGAATTTTATCCGGGGATGGGTGCCTTTATATAAAGTAAGTACATAAACCATAACTGAAGCACTATAAAAGTAGGAGTCTTTCAATTGGTGCGGAATGCTTTCAAAGCAAAATCGAGCAAAATATTATCAGGACTCCCACGATGTGGCGCTCACAGCTAGTACATAAATAAAATTTGAGCAGTCGTAGAATCTTGTTTTGGTGTCTTTGCATTTTTTCCAAGTGTAAAGCTGAGCCACTGACCCATAACTGAATTTAATAAAATAATATTGGTTTGCGTTTTGAATTTGAGAGTAAAAGTTTGCAATACAAGTTGAGGGAAGAGTTTCTGTCAATAAGCCAGTTTAGTTACACTGCTTTAATACTTCATTTTTGCTATTTTAATGCTTTGAGCATCCCATAAAGGTATACCGAGGTAAATGAGACTTAGAGTTGAAAAAAAAAAAAATTTGAAAAGTGGTTCGAAAAGGCGGTTCATTCTCCATCCCTTTACTCTACAAAACTTATGGTATATACAGCGCTTAAAATTAAGCTAAAAGCTCTTAATTCATTTTTTCCATTTTGGTGAAATTTCATGCACATAATAAAATCCGTGTTTATTATTGTATTTTTTTTTATTCAAGAATTGTTTATTTATTAAAATTTTTCTTGTGAAAATATGTTTCCACTATATTTGTTTTCTCGTTTTGGACATGGGACGTGATTCAATATGCCACGAGTGTGTAGTTGTATCTGTGAATTTTCATTTGTTAAAAATAAATATATAAAAAACCAAAAGAAAAACAACGAAAAAAAAAACTAAAGGCTGAATTTTTTTTATATAAAAGTTTGTGTATTTTTTGACCTGTTAACCTCATGCATACAGAGCTGGCTGTGCTGTGCTGTTAGTTTGCACTAAAAGAATTTTTGATATAACTATTTTTTTTTTGTTTTAACTTTGTTTTCTCTGTCAGTAATAGTGTTTGTAAAAATATGGAAAATGAAACGAAAAATATACGAAATATTCTCGCTACGTGATAAACTGTAAGTAAATTAAATCTCTGCATTTTAAGTCTCAAAGTGATAGAATTTTTTTTTTGTTTTTCATCGCATAATATTTTTCAAGATTTTTATTATGAAAACGAATTTTGTAATATTATGAATATTGTTTAACCTAGTTATTCGTTTATTTTTTAAGATAATTCCTTAGAGATGACACTTTTTTAGATTATACTTAATGGAGCTTTTAATGTTCCGAGAAGGACAAAATATCATTTTAACTTGTATTTGCTTTATGTTCTATGCAACAAAACAAGAAGTTAATGCAATAATACATTACTTTATATCAGTAAACATTAACAGTTATGAGTTTTATTAAAAAAATCAAAATTAATAGTTATTTTTAGTTAAAAGTAACTTTTATTTCTTCTTTAAAAATTCAAGTTAAAAATAACTTTTATAGTTTCCGTGCAACATATAGGTTTTATCCAGCACTTCCAGGACTTAATTAAGTATATGTATATTAGAATTTTCCAAAAATTTAGTCAAGTTGAATTGATTTAAAACAAATAATAATTTCAGAAAATCTAGGAAAAATACTCTTCAAATACTGCAATTGACACACTTTTTAACCGACTTAAAAAAAAGAAGGAGGTTATTAATTCGTCTGAATGTTGCTTTTTTATGTTTGTGACCGCAGAACTCATTCATTTCTGAACCGATTTTAAAAATTTTTTCTTTATTAGAAAGGAAATGCTTACAGATTGGTTCCATTTAAAAAGAAGTTCAGAATTTTGAAAATTAAAGGGTGTCCCCATACAACACACATGAACCGTAAAGGTAACCCTTTTATAATTTAAAAAAAATGCTTATTACTATAGCTGCCAATAACAGAAATTAATAAAAAAAATAAACTTAAAAATTAAAGGGTGTCCCCATATGTGACGTCAATTAAAATATATGAACCATTTGAACCATTGTAGACAATCACTTGAAAATTGGACAGAATGTCCAATATTTATAATCAGAAATTAAATATTTAAAATTAGAAGTTAAAGGGTGTCCCAATAGTTAATGTAATTTGATGTATATTGCAAAACTTTTGAACCGTAACAGAGAGACGGTTGAAATTTACAAAGAACCTATAATTCTAAGTCCTTTATAACATCAAGTATATAATTTAAATTTGGAAACTAAAGGGTGCCCCATATACTTTTACCTATCTAGCCCTATCTTTTGAACCGTTATAGACAACCACTTGAAAATTAGACAGAATATCCACTACTATGTCCCGTATAATAACATTTATAAATATTTAAAATTATAAAGGGTGTCTCAATAGTTGATGTAAATTGATGCATATGGCCAAACTTTTCAACCGTTTTAGACAGACATTTGAAATTTACAAAGAATCTGTCCACATTAAAGGGTGTCCCCTAGGTGATATTGTTTAAGCTATAAGGCCATATCTTTGGAACCGTTACTTTTTATTACTGTGTCAGTAATAATAAGTGTAAAAAATAATAAGTGTAAAAAAATAAAGGGTGTCCTAATATCTGACGTAATTTGACGTATATGGCTTTATCTGCTTAACCGTTACGGATAGACATTTGAATGTACAGAACGTATATTACTATGTCCGCAACAAGTATAAAAGTATTTGATTTGAGTATTATATTTGTTTTGTAGTCGGTTTTTTTTCGCAAGAATTATTTGTCAATGCTGGCTAAGCTTAAAATAACACAGCACAACAAAATAAAAAAAATTTCATGTGCTCTTAAAACCACTATATAATTTTGATGTATCATGACTACCTTTGTACAAAAATGGTAAAATTTTTAAATTCTATGGATAGATTTTTTTTTACAAAATTTTTTTTTAAAATTGCAATTTTTTTGAGACGTTTCTTCAAATAATTAATGATAACTCAAAAACTACTAGTCCGATATTATTAAAATAAATTCAGAAAAATTAAGATTTGATCAATAGTATCGGAGTTATAATAAAAAACTTAAGAAAAAATATATTTTTTACGTAAAAATGGCAAAAATTTTCGTTTTAAAAAAATCATAAAAAATCGAAAACGGCAAAAAACTTCCAGATTCATTTTTTTATCGCATAGCGACATATAACAGCAACAAAATGAGATATCGACCATAAAAATCGATTGATTTTTTTCGAATTTATTCACATTTTAGTGAATTCGCTCATTTTCACAAAATTTTAGTTTTTTGCTTGATATACGCATTATAGCGAGTTTTCAAATGTGTGAAAAACATAAATTTTCCAATTTCAAGGGGTGCATGTCGGATTAATGTTAGATTTGATGAGAAACTTCCACCCACAAAATTTTAGTCGAATTCGACAACGTTAACACGTAGCGCATAGGCCCCAAATCTGAAAAAAAGCGTTTAAATCGAAAATAATTGACAAATTTTCAGTTTTTGCAAAATTAACGCTATTTATTTCCCCTTTTGCAAAAAAGTGGATCCTGGTCCTTAGGGCAAACACAATGAGATTTACAATAAGCTACATGTCTTTAAGTTTTCGAGTTATTACAATTTTCACTGGCCATTATATGTCCTTGAGAACTTGCCGAAGACAATTTACAAAAACATTTTACTTTTAAAATTTTTTATTTTTTTCTTTTTTAACAATAAAATATAAAATTTCGCTAAAATTGACTGATATCTTCCGTCACAACGCAACAAAATAAAAAAATTAGATGCTTTTGAAACCACTATACAATATCCAGGTACTGCCAAAGTGTTTTGGATGAATGAGAAATGTATGGCAAAACAAGTACGCGAAATACTGTTTTGGGCAAAACACGTATTTCTGTGGGACACGTGTTACTGTGGAAATACAGTATTGAATGTAGAAAATTGTTTGGAACAGATCTTTATGGCATTTTTATGATTTTCAGAATTAAAAAAAGTAAGCAATAAAGGAAAAGTTTTTTAATTTTTACGATTTCAGTAGAAATCTGATAAAGTTTTTTGCCGTTTTCGATTTTTTATGATTTTTTTAAAACGAAAATTTTTGCCATTTTTACGTAAAAAATATATTTTTTTCTTAAGTTTTTTATTATAACTCCGATACTATTGATCCGATTGAAACGCGATATATAGACGAATTAAAGGCTATGCAAATCTTAATTTTTCTGAATTTATTTTAATAATATCGGACTAGTAGTTTTTGAGTTATCATTAATTATTTGAAGAAACGTCTCAAAAAAATTGCAATTTTAAAAAAAATTTTTTTAAAAAAAAATCTATCCATAGAATTTAAAAATTTTACCATTTTTGTACTAAGGTAGCCATGATACATCAAATGTATATAGTAGTTACTCGAGCATATTTTTGCTGTTGCCCTGTGTAATTGATCATTTGACCGAGTGTAAAAAAACCAAAATAGTGCAATAAGTTTGACAGATATTGATAGAGAATTTTATTTTCTTCAATGTAGCAATCCGAAATCTTAATTAAATTCTCATCTTGTTATCATCCGACCCTGTGTGCGACGTTTGCTTGTATATCCTTGTTTTTTTCCAAAATCTAAAAATAACAATTATTTTCGGTGCCTGATTACAAGTGTTTAACGATCTCCTTCACAGTTTTTATTTTTAAAGACTTTTAACAAATAAGCGTTCTGCTTAACACTTCATTAAAAAATTTAAACTATCGTTGCATTGCAAATACAAAATAATAAATTGCATTGCAAAATACAAAATAATAAATTATTGAAACTATCAATAACTGTGTGTTCACAAAGTAACGTAACAAAGTGTTTATGAATAAGATAACGAATAAAATTTAATCTTCATTATATATTTAAACACATAGGAATTATTCATGCATATTTGCATATAGACATCAATATTTATGTGCATAGGAAAGTGTGTTTTTAAATGAATAAATAAAATAGGATTTGTTAGGTAATATTATAAAGCATTGGGAAAATCCTTAAGTCATCATATATACCAAATTAAACAGATGACTAAAAAAGATTAAGAAACATTTTCAGCAATAAAATTCTAAAATTTTTAGCAAATTTTATTTTATTATACAATATTTTGCAATTTTCAAAAGTTATATAACAATATAAAGTACAGACATACATATATGGTAATACAATAACTGATTAGGTTATTTTCAAAGCTTGACTATTTTGTGATTTTGTACAAATTGAGAAAATAGTTTTTTACACAGAAAAATTTGTTTCATCCATTAAGGTTTTTAATTATTTAATTAATTTTAATCTGACACCAACGCAAACCTTTAATTGGTGAATGTAATTTTTTTGGTGTAGACTGCAACTGTGTACCCAAAAATGTTGTTGCATTATTATAGACGAAGATTGAATCCTGTACAAGATTACTTTGTATAGGATTCATATAATATATTTTGAATAAATCCAATATTTGAAATGGAATAATTTAGTTTTGATGCGATTCTAGAAGAATAATCATGTTTTGATGCATAACAATGTAGATTAATCTTTTGTTGGTTTGAAAGTAGGGACCGAATATAATTCTTACTTTTTATTTCAGATAAAAAGGTTACGAAAAAATTCGCTTTAATATTTGTTATTTTTAACCGACTTAAAAAAAAAGAAGGAGGTTATCAATTCGTTTGTGTGTTGCTTTTTTTTTTGTAAGTTTGTGCCTTCATAACTCGGTCATTTCTGAACCGATTTTAAAAATGTTTGCACTATTAGAAAGGTTATGGCTACAGATTGGTCCCATTTTAAAAGAAGTTCAAGAAGTTCAAAATTAAAGGGTGTCCCCATACAACATACATGTTTTTTACGTGTATTATGAACATTATAGGTCACCAATTTAAAATTAAGAAAAAGTGCGTATCACTGTAGCTCCCAATAACAAAAAGTAATTAAAAAATAAAATTAAAAATTAAAGGGTGACCCCATAGGTGACTTAATTTCACCTTTATTCTCCTATCTTTTGAACCGTTATAGACAAAGTTGAACAGAATGTTCGTTACTATGTCTGTTATAATAAGTATAAATATTTAAAATTAGAAATTAAAGGGTGTCCAATTAGTTGCTTTATTTTGATATATATGGCCAAACTTTTGAACCGTTACAGACAGACAGTTGAAATTTACAAAGAACTTGTATTGATAAGTCCGCTAAAATAACAAGCGTAAAATTTGAATTTGGAAATCAAAGGGTGTCCCAATAGTTAATGTAAAAGTAATATATATGGCGAAACTTTTCAACTGTTATAGATAGACAGTTGAAATTTACAAAGAACCTATATTGCTTAGTCCGCTATTAAAACAAGTATAAAAGTTGGATCTATAGATTAAAGGGTGTCCCCATTATTGATGTTATTTGACCATTATGTCCTCATCTTTGGAACCGTTATAGACAGACACTTGAAATATAGACAGAATGTTCACTACTATGTCTGGTATAACAACAAGTATAAATATTTAAAATTGGAGATTAAAGGGTGTCCCAATAGTTGATGTAATTTGACGTATATGGACACAAAGTTAAAATTTAAAAAGAATCTGTATTACAAAGTGTTCTTTAAAAAGTATTTATATTAAAATTTGAATTTAAAGGGTGTCCCAATAGGTGACGTCATTCGATATATATGACCCTATCTTTTAAAAAGTTATTGATAAGCACTTAACAATTAGACAGAATGTCCATTACTATATCTGTTATAATAAGTATAATTATTTAAAATTATAAATTACAGGGTGTCGCAATAGTTTATGTAATTTGATGTATGTGACCAAACTTTTAAACCGTTACAATGAACCTGTATTGCTACGACCGCTATAACTAGTATTAAATTTGAATTCGGAAATTACAGGGTGTCTCAATAGTTACCGTCTTAAAGAAACATGATTTTAAGTTTGTCTGTTTTGAAGTCGGTTTTTTTTTGCAAGAATTATTAACCATTATCATTACATATGTATATTATTTTGGTTATCGTTTTTGGATATAAGTAACCATTATATCAACCAAAATATTTTTTTTTATTTTAAATAACCATTTTTCTAACAAAAAGATTTTTTTGGGTTAGAAATAATAATAATTTATATGTTTTGGTTATCATTGACGATACAAAAATCAAAAGAAAAATTTTCTGATACTAAATTTATCTCAGGAAAATCAATAAATTCATAAAAAAATGTCTATACTAATGATAACCACTTAATCTGTTGTTATCAACGAACACCATTTGATTTTATTTATATAGATATGATAACCAAAAAAAAAACTTATTTTTCACCAAAAATAACCATAATATAATGATATAATGGTTATCTGCAACCAAAAACAATGTTTGTTTGATATAATGGTTATTTATAACCAAAAAAACAAAACTCTCACTAAAATTGGTTGCGATGATTAAAATAATATAGAAATGGTTAATTATAACCATTTTATAAATTTATCAATATTAATGGTTAAAATGACTTCTGTGTGATTTAACTTATAATTGTTACGTCCCTATTTGAAAATCATCAGTCAGTAATATTATTTGAAATCAAAATAAACTGAGATTCATCTTCAAATGGACTAAAATAGTTAATTATATACTTCAAAAATTTATATTTGAAATAAGTAGGGTCATTTTGAAATGGAGTAGTAGCTTAAAAATGGTTTTGGCATAATTTTTTTTCCGCTAAATTTTCATTTTAATAACAAAAAAATAAACATAAATTCTGTTGAAAGCACAAGCAGTTGATGATAGGAAAAATCATTGAATCCAATGTCACTTGATACGCTGACGCAACACATATGTCTGTTATCTTCAAGACACAGTGACATGCAAAGCAAAATCAATAACATTATTACCGAATCTTAAGCAGCGGGTATGAAGATCACATCATAGAATACGAAAGCACTAAAGATAAATTTCCTCGATTCTAGCATTACTTTTAAAGCGAACGATGATTAAATTACAAATGTCAACTCCTTCAACTACCTTGAAAGTGTCCTGTCAACAGACGGTGGTGCTGCTAACGATATTCTAATCAGGATATCTAAAGCCCAAAGTGTCTTTTCTCTCTGGAAAATCTGGATATCATCTCCAGATTTCTTTCAACTTGTACAAAAAAACGTTTATTTAACTCTAACTTTAAGTTTTTGTATGAATGTGAAACCTGGTTAATGATGGGAGCACTCTCGAAGAAGCTTAAAACGTTTGTCTGTCAAAAAGTGTCTAAGAAAAATCCTAAATATTTGGTGGCCGAATAAAATTTCAAACGACGTGCTGGCGAATAAATACAAACAAATACTGACACACCTAGAGATCAGGTGGAGCTAGATAGGGCACACCCTGAAATCTGTATAAAGACCGCTCAGTGAAACACACAAAGCACAAAAGACGGGGGAAGGGAAAAACATACGTGGAAACGTACTATAGAAAAAGATATACAACAACAAGCTAGGATTTGCTTTCAACGAAGTGAAAAATTTATCCAGAGATCGATATAAAATGTATATAGAATTTTTTAAACGAATCCCAGACAACATTATAGCCAAACAAAGTTAAGCGCTATCAACTACTTTGAACGAGATATTAGACAAAATCTGATGACACCTTTTTTGAAGGGACGACTGATTTTCGGAATCTTTCGAGGCCCAATTTCGCCAAACTGAATAGAGAGTTTCACTACACTTTGATAGTAGATTCGAACTTATATTGTTTATATTGTTCCTTGTATTTCTTTTTACTGTTGCACTGTGTTATCAGTTCATTTATCCACTCGTACTCGTTTTCGGATTAATAAATTCTTACTCACGCAAGACCTTAGAGGAATAACATCAACATGTAATTAATTATTATATTTAATAATATCATTTGACTACAACCATATAATTCAACCATATTATGTTGCCGTAGATTATGTTTATCTTAACCAGTTTGTTTTTTGTCTGCCGGTGCTAAAGACTAAATAAGTTCCTTTTAAAATAATTTGCTTTCATTTGCTTATTGCGTTATATACACAAATAATAGAATATACATAAATTTGCAGAACGAACGTATCATGTTTTATGATAACAGCTTGCGATTATGTTACGAATATTTCAAAAACTTAAGTGTCAAAATGTTAATTTCAAATTGTTAAATTATTTATTTTAAATCCATAAATATCAACATACGAATTGAGTAAATGTGTGTAATTAATAGTAAAATGTGGGAATATACTATAGCACTTGTAAATATGTAGATACATATGTACACAAACATACAAACAATATTTCAACATTTTTGTCAAATTATTAAAAGTTTTACTAAGCAAACAAAGTTTTTACATTAAATGTATTATTATTTGCATACAAATTTCATTTGATTTTAATAATTTAGCAGAGGCAAAAAATTTCCTTTTCAATATGTACATATGTATGTATTTGCATTTAATAAACACATTTTAACATACAGATACAAATTTTAATAAAAGTAAATTTATATTATTTGCATTTTATTTCCGCAGCATTTCGGTTTTTATGAAAGGAAATAAAAACACAACAATAATTTAGCAAATTTACAATAAATTTAAAGAAAGGCGACAAATCTTATTTTATAAAAAATTTTGGTTAAATGGTTATAAAAAATATTGGTTAAATGGTAATAAAGTGTGTTTAAGGTGGAAAACCTTGAGTTTTATTAGCCTGGATGGGTATTGGTTTTAATAATTAGATAATTTTATGGCATAATAATTTGGCCACCGCAGCCTGAGTTTACATGGCTTAACCTTGAGCTTCAATTTTAATACACCTTTCACGGTGAATGAGACTCTATTTCGAAAATAAGACAACGGCTATTGGCTTCATCGCTTCTGGTTTATTTAAATAGACCGTTGCGAATTTTCCCATAGACCATTGGGATATCACAGTGCAACACAAACCATATACGGACACCACTACGTGATAAAATACCAAAAAAAAAAGAACCATGTCTCCCAGTTTTGCCCAAAGTCCTCCAGGTTTTTTTTATGGGCCCTCAAAGATGTGGGGCCTCGATGTCATTTTTGCAAAAAAATGATCATTTACTCAAGCTCATATTTTGAAATTTTGATATACTCTCTGAGGCAAAGTTGTAGCTCTTGTCATAAAGAACAAAAGTGAAAAATTTTGCGGCTACCTAAGCGCTACCTAAACGGTGAAAATATCCTAATGGCGTCAATTCACATGAAGAATATCTATTTCTTCAAATTATTCGTTCGAAAAATGTTTCTTTCAGTAAACCGCCAATTAAGGCACAAAAAACTTAGTAGGCGTGTATCTTTATTTCTCACCATTGATTGTAACGTTCTGCACATATTTATTTGTTCAGACATATGGACCACTGACTCCAACGACCTGTAAAGCGCACAATGACTTGAGGACTATTAATAAAATTTTTGGGAATTTAAATATTAATTATTTAATAGTATGATAATTACCGATAACGTTTTATAATAAAAATGCAATTTAATTGTTGTCGGAAAAGAGCTATAGGGACTATACGTATTTCACTGGTTGCTCAGGCCAGATCATCAGGAAACCTTTTTCCTAATTTTAGAGAAGCAAAAAATACTCTATAAGTAATAAAATTCTACAAAACACAATGAGAATTATGCATGTTAATAGAATAATATTAAAGAATATAAAAGCTTCAACAAAACACCAACAAACAAACCACTTTTTTATTTTTCCTTACTGTCCTTCTATATATTGACGCATTTAAAAGTGTGCTTCATTGCTGGATAACTTCTTTTTATTTTGCATCATCAGTCCCTAGGTGATGTCCATATAACGTCCAATTTACCAATTCAAACACCCGCTAAAAATAATCAACATCCCTCCCTTGGTTTGAGAAAATCATAATTGTAACTTTGTACAAAAATTTCTCCGGGTTGTTTTTTAACAGTTTGACGCCAATGATCCCAGGATATATGGTGGCACTAGTCCCCGATGATAGCAAGGGGCTGAGACTGGAAAACCTTAGTGAGCAAATGGTAACACGGTAGCCTGACTAGGATTCCCGCAAAACTCTTTGACCGGTTATTGGTGAGACCCTTCGGGGAGTAATGTGGGGGCTGTGGTTTGGAGCTAAATAGTAGGAAGAGCGGTTTAGTTCGGTGTGCTGTTGCTTTCTCAACAGAGGCACCAATAGCGTGTCAGGAGTTAAGATAGTTTCCTACTCTTGTTGTATCGCTATGCGTAACAAGGGCAACACGTAATCCTATACCACATCGGTTCCCTTCTTATATTTTAATACATTTTCATCCTTTAAAAACTTCCACTCAAATTTTACTAGGTGACTCATTGAAATATTTGTAAGTATTTTTGCCACTTTTGTTTTTATTCCATCCGCAATTACATTCTCAAGCTGTCATTTCATGACATGACATTTAACATTTCAATTATATTGTTGATTATATTTAATTGCAAAAGCTATCAAATTATATAATTATGCACTCTACTACTTTGAGCTCTACTCTAACATTCACAATTCCCATGCCAGTTCTTGTTATTAAAAGTAATTTTTGTTAAGCAATTTGCTGTTTGAGTGCAGGTGTTTTTGAAATGTGTCAAAAAAAAAAAAAAAAAAATAAACTAAAAAAAGTATAAAAAATAAAAAAATGTTAAAATACCTTTCATTTAGTTTGAACTAAAACAAGAAAGTCAATATTTTTTGCTGGTGCTAGTAATTAAATAATATTTTAATGCTGAATAATAATAAATCTGCAAATCATGTTCTTGAGATTTGTTTGTCGAAGCTAGCAACACCTACATACTTACTATTATGTTAATACTACTTCAATGTGTCAAAAATTTATGAAAGTAAACCTGTGGAGTTTTTACACCAGGTTCAGTAGTTTAAAGGAATTTATTAATAAATCAAGTACACGGTATAAGTTTTCGGTTGTGGATTAGATCATTTCAGGGGTATTTCTTAGGCTACTTTGGGCTATGAATTCTAATCTTTACTTTGTATTATTAATTTATTTCTTGTTTTCGAGATATTTCGTTATGTTGAATATAAGAATAATGAATATAAAAGAAATTCCACGAAATTTACTTGTGTAAGCCGATTCCAGTTCACGCTACATGTTTAGGTTAAAAAGTCGAAAATCCGCACTAAAATTACCTTGAAGTTATACTGTTGTAGTTTCAGAGATATCAGAGATATATATTAAAACGTTGCTTTTGTTACCCCTTTTGCTTTATTGTTATTCGGTTTAAGAAATAAAGCCGTGTGTTAGATAGGTAGATGGTCAAGCAAGAATAAGGGCGATGTTAACACAGTCCCATTGACATTCTCTGTGGAGGGAATCCTTCAACTAATTTCGTAATGTATAGTGTTGCTGCTTTTTCCACACCCATTAATTTGTATCATAAGTTTCCGATATCTCCTTTATCCGCATATTTTTTCTTTTTCTTTATTAGTTTGCTTAATTAGCTACATTTTTGTATTTATAAAAGAAAAATTTAAGAATTTAAAATTTCTTTATGCGACTTTTTACTACCCAGCAAAAAATGCTGATTCACCGTATGCAGGTTTACAAGAGAATATCAAGTTGTTATGTCTTACAAACCTGCCTACGTATGACATGATATTAGTTCGCGATGTTCCACTTAGTAGCATTTCCTTTTAAACGATTATTTCAGCTCAGTGTAGATGTATTAAAATCATGACATATTAAAAGCGTAAGTCGTCGTAACCAATCCAAAAAGAAACAAGTAAGAGCGCTATATTCAGCCATGCCGAATCTTATATACTCTTCAACATAGTAATGTTAACTCTTCTTCGCAATTTCACAATAATATACATGAGGTTTTTACTTTTATTATTTTCAACTTCATTATTACAAATATAACATTAAGATATAAAAATATTTTGTAAAACTTTTACCAAAATTTTTTCTTATAAATTTTATTAAATTTTTATTGTAAAAATTTTGTCAAATTTTTTTATAAAAATTTTATCAAAAATTTTTTGTAAAAATTTTATCGAAAATTTTTTGTAAAAATTTTATCGAAAATTTTTTGTAAAAATTTTATCGAAAATTTTTTGTAAAAATTTAATTGAAAATTTTTTGTAACAAATTTATTGAAAATTTAAAAAAAATTTTTGTAAAAATATTATTAAAACTTTTCTAAAAATTTTATCGAAAATCTTTGCAAAAATTTTATCGAAAATTTTTTTCCAAAATTTTACCGCATTTTTTTTTTTTTATTACATACAATGAAATTTATAGTCAAGCTTAAGTTCGTTTTTATTCTCTCTAAGAAAGAATTAATTAAATTACAAATTAGGTGATAATATTAAAGAAAAATTGTGAAAATTTAATTTTTAGACACCAGCAGAGCGCAATGCACATTTTCTAGACAGCCACGTCCGTCATCAGCACTCTTCGTATCTATTTACTTAGGGTAGTGTTTTAGTTGTAGCAATAAGAAATACGAGAAAACTTGTATTCAATTATGAATCGTCAGTTGGTGAGAACGTAGTCTACCACTACCTTAAGCTACCCTCTTGAATATTTTTACTTTTTAATATTTGCCACCTTATATTTTTTTTTAATTTTATCGAAAAGTTTTTTGTAAAAGTTTTATCAAAATTTTTTTGTAAAAATTTTATCGAATATTTTTTGCAAAAATTTTATCGAATATTTTTTTTGCAAATAATTTTATCGAAAATTTTATGTAAACATTTTATTGAAAATTTTTTGTAAAAAATTTATTGAAAATTATTTGCTGAAATTTTTTGTAAAAATATTAGTGAAAAATTTTTGTAAAAAATTTATAGAAATGTTTTTCTAAAAATATTATCGAAATTTTTTTGTAAAAATTATATAGAAAATTTTTTTAAAAAATTTTATTGAAAATGTTTTGCTAAAATTTTATCGAAAATTTTTTTGTTTAAATTTTATCAAACATTTTTTTTTAAAATGTCCTAATTTTTTTGTAAAAATTTTATCGAAAGCTTTTTGTAAAAATGTTCCAAAAAATTTGTTGTAAAAGTTTCCTTTCTGAAATTTATATTGCGTTAGAATGGTCAGTCTATTGACTGGTCCTGGTTGCTAGTGGGCACCCTGTGGGTCTAGCCGCTACCTCTATGTGTTTTGCATAGAAATCAAAGAAGAAAAATCCTTCCAACCTAAAAATAGAAACAAAATCGAGGTTTATTGATCCCCCAAGATCTGTATGTCTTCCACGCGATCTACAACAACCCAAAACAAGTATAGGAGGGTGTGGTCTCGAGTGGAATGGTCTAGTATTGCTAACTTCCATTGGTGGGCTTAAATGTTCTGTAGCTCTTCTGGTGCCTGGGCAGAGTTGATTTTAACCCGAACACAGATGAATAGACGTACATTGCTTAATCAACTTTTCTTGTATAAGAAACCACTGTGTACTATGCAAGGGGAAATGTAAAAAATTCTTTGTTTTTTGTTAACTTAACAGTTTAAGGCCCATCATTATAACTTGCCTTTAGCTAAAGTTAGCATTTTGTTGGAGGATAATGCTCATTGATATAACTTGTCCTTATAGTACGTGATAGTTAAAAGTGGTTTTTAGCTTACATTTAATAATGAAAAACTATTTATCGCTCCAACAAAATCTTAACTTTTGCTAAAGGCAAGTTATAATGATGGGCCTTAAACTGTTAAGTTTACAAAAAACAAAGAATTTTTTACATTTCCCCTTGCATAGTACACAGTGGTTTAAATAATTCGGTAGTTCATGACCCACTAAAGACATCTTAATGAAATCCTTTTAGGAAACATTAATCTAGAAGTCACACACAAAAGCGATCTTTTGCGCCCATAGTTCGGTTATCGATCTAACAGCCATCTTATCTATGCCAATTGATCATTTCGGAGCTGCGATTAAATCCATTTTCACTTTTTGTTGTGGGGTGTTTATATTTCTAATAAAGTCATAATAAACTGAAAAAGACAACATAAACGCAAACTACAGTGTTGCAATACTGAAAATTTAAAACTGTGATATTAAATTTAAGTTGTGTTTCATTTTTATGTTTATTTGTTTTGTAATTTGTAAAAAAAATATATTGGTAATGTGATCTATGTTATATTACGAACCCTTGAAAAAGTCAACAAATATAGACGAAACGTTGGCTAAAAATGCAATAAATTAGTTTTTCATTGTCATTACCTATGTTAGGCCTGACTAGCTTAAAATTATCCAATCAACAACTTTAAACTCTAATCTGGCCAATCATTACAAACAACAAGAAATAAAAAATAGTTTAGTTCATTTTATTTCTTTTTTAAAAAATACTTGTACTTGAACACAGGGTAGTCTTTTAATACTGGCTTATTACTCCTAAAGTGTATGTGACTGGCTCCACTTCAAAAAAAATTGTTGCATTATAACAACTTAATAAGCCAAACATGCAACTGATTAGCAAACATAGGTTTGGATGAAAAAAAAAGGAACTCTTTAAGTGAGACATTTCCCTACATAAATCTCAATTGCCGCAATCATCTACAATTGCTGCTCGTAAGAGCACATATTTTATATAACAAGTATAACAATTCATGTTGGCCCACATACAAATTTTCCTTTGTAAACTGCAATTTTGCTCTAGTTTTATGTAAAGATCATATTAGATCCCATTGAAAAAAAAACTCCTTTTAGGAAAAAAAAAAATGTACTAACGATGGCAAGGAAAAAAAATTTATACATATTTTAATACCAAAGAGTATTAAACTCATTCTACATAAAAGTCACTTGTATTTATACAATATGCAACACGCAATAAGTTCGCATGGCACGGCATACACAACAACAATAATTCAATGCTATGTGAAAATGCTGCGACATGATGCAACATCGCATAATAAGAAGAAATATAAAAATACAAATAAAATAAAATAAAAGTAAAAGCATTTGCAACTATAACAAAAGTACGAATAACAAAAGTACGAGTACTATTGAAAATACACTAGAGAAAATGTAAAAAAAATAAAAAATTTTAAAAAATATATGTTGCATGCAACAAAACACAAAGATATAACGAGAGACAGAAAAAAGAAGCATAAAAAAGAAAAACATAATGACAAGTAAAGCACTTTCGCATACGACGAACATAAGTACTTTAGTGACATTATTCTTATTGTATAAAAGTAAGAATTATTTATTTATATTTGTGGCAAAAGATATATAAGATCTAATGGCTTCTAAAAGCAACAACTCAGACAGAACAATCATACATTTATTTACATTAGCAGTAAAATAAAAGTAATTTTTAGAGCGTTGCTATCTTAAATTAACAGGGTTTAAAAGTGCTTTAAAATATAGTAACCTAAAAAAAAATTATATTTGGAATCGTGTTATATAAAATAAACTTTTTGAAATCGAAATGGTTACTATGGTTTTTTGTTTTGTTTAGAAATTTAGATTTGGCTTTCTTTATAGACTGATTGAACTTCTCATTTAGTCTATTAAGTTTTAAGCATAAGAATCTGACTTTTTATTCAGAAAAATTGGGAAAAATCCACTGATAAGCTAGTTGAGCACTAGCGATATAGCTATCTGGATAGGCTTTCCCCATAGTAATCAATTTCGATTATTTATTTATTTATTTATTTTATTATATATTTTCTAATACAACAAGACAAATTATCTTATAAATTATAGCATTAGAATCAGGATATTGTATTTTTTGGAAATAAATATTTTATACTCATAAAATATTAATTTAATAAATTTGCAAAGGAATCATGAGTGATTAAAAATAAATAATGTATATAGTAACCTAAGATATATATTTAATTTGCTTAATTTCATACGCGATAAAGATTGGAGTAAGGAGAGAGAGAGAGAAATTGGTAAATTTTACAATAAGTCGAATTGAAGTGCTAATTCCATAAATGAAAGTATTCCACACCAATTGTAAGACTCTTACTTTTATAGTGCTTCAGTTCTGGTTTATGTATTTACTTTATATAAAGATATCCATCCCTGGATATAATTCTAAAATTTATAAAAAATTTTAAAAATTATTGTAAAGCTCTGTAAAAGGTGTTTAAAATATTTTATTAGCAATGTAAAAATACAATTCAAATACAAATTTTATTCAATTGGCGCCTCAGTACCTTTAAACCGGAAATTGTGTTTTTCACTGCTTCTTCTACACTTTCTCTTGGAAATGAGATAGTTTTGCAGAAAAAAGTATCGTATATTGGAATCAGGATGCTAAGGTACCTCCTCACAAAATTTTGTTAAAATCCATCCAGTAGTTTTTACGTGATGCGAACGCAAAAGAAAAGCAGACAGACAGACGAAAATGAGTTACTTTTGTATTATATGTATAGATGTATAGATGTTTTATGATTATAAATACTATATTATTTTAGAATATTAATTGAACTTTGGTTGTGGTTTGAAGTTTAGAAAAAAAATTAAATGTGATTCAACATAATCATATTGCTTTTTTTTTCGGTGTAATAGTTATTAGTTTCTCAAATGTTAAAAAAAAATTGTTTATCGTATTTAAAACAGCTATAGTTTGCTCACTGCAACCATATTGTGGAACAAGATTAACGTGAGTACCTGCCTAGTTGGCCTAATCTCACGGTGGCCTTACCACCGAGTGAAACTTAAGCGTAGACTAGCGCCCCCATTGTGTAGTATAACAACACTTTACGACTGCCACCAATCGCAATTTGTGTGTGATACAGTCACAATGAGTAGCAATTTATATAATATGGCAAGCCTTATCCAAGGCAAGCCTAGATCCATATTACAGACTCTTGCTTAGGGGTTTGGAGACTATCCAAACTCCGTCTGTTGAGAGTGCAACAGCACACTTGATCGACCGAGCACCATACCTACATAAATCGATCTTAAACCGCAACCACCATGTGTACCCCCGAAGGGGACCTCACCAACAACCGGTCACAGAGTGGTTATGCTCTCTGTGGGGCTACCGATTCTCGTGGTACCAGTCCTTTGGGCACTGGTCGGGCCTCGAAGAGAACCCGTATGTTTTAACACAGATTTAGGTTCTAGGAACCCTAGGGTGTGGTGCCCCTATTTTCCCCGAGTGAACCGCGTCCAAGCATTTGCCATTCCTGCAGTGACAATTGGAACCCCCAGGGGTACTGCAACCATATATTGTTATAGCAAACATAGTATGTTTCTTGTGGCCATACCACAATCCTGATTTTTCTCTGCGTGTGGTTAAGCTTACTACGACCGCCGCGATCAATCAAAATGATTGAATGTTATTTTAAAAAGTTTTAAATAATTAATTTTAATTTTAAACCCATACTATTTGCGTTGTCTGCCTGCTTATTTGGTTTTGTTTTTGGTGTTGTTGTATTTTTTTTTTTTTTTTTTATTTACAATCCCCTTTTGCTGATTAATCTTCGAACAATTGAAAATATTTAATTTATTTATTAAAATTACCTAATAAAACTCAATTGTTGCACGCTTGTCAAGCGTTAAAACAAATTTGTATTTATTTATTGTCTAACATGTTTTTTTTTTTTGGCAATGCGTCGTCGCACGCAGTCATCTCACTCTTGTTGACATTTCACTAATCCATGACAAATGACATCGTTGGGTAAACTGACAGAAATCTATACACGTTTCGAGTTTTGTATTTTTCGCCATAAAAATATATTCATTCAGTCATTAACATACAAACATATTCAGATGGTATAAAAGTAATTTCTTGAAAAAGAAAACTATGTATTTTGAACGGTATGAAAGTGTTTCATTTGAAAACTAATATTGGTTTTCCTTTAGCAACAAAAAAAAACTGGTTCTAAATTTTCTGAAATCGATTTTTAAGGACTACGCTAATCGCTTTGTTTTTTTCACTAACTGCTCAAGTTAGCTTCGATAGAAAACTTTGATCTATGATATAAAATTAACGTAAAAATATATTTCATTAAAAAACTTGAACTAAATGAGAGTTAGAGGAGTCAAGTAAAATAAAGTTATTAGTTTTATTATATTGACGTGACTTGGCAATAGTTATAGAATAAGAAACAGCTTAAGAGCATGGCCTACACAGACTATGTATAAATTTTCCTATGGCTGTATGTAAATTCCCGTTACATAAGTGTCAACAACTTTCCAATAATATTTACTACTATTTTTGTCAAAAAATTTTTATTTTCTAAAATTTGGTTAAGGAAAACTGTAAACACTGTAACTAACAAGAACTAGATCAAATTTGAATTTATTTGTGCAATATATTTACATATATTTTACACAAAACGAATTAACTTTTTCCCCTACCCGACTTATCAAATCGATACATAATTTTATTTTTCTTTAACATTGTCATTATATCAAACAGATAATTGGAAAAAGAGCATACAAACAACAACCTCAATAATGACAAAAAAACATACAACAAAGTAAAACAACCATCATATCAAGAACATGTGAAAATTTCCACTCATCACCACTAATTTAATGTATTGAATGGATGTTGCAAGTAGAATTTTCAAATTTGCCTCACATTAAGGGTAACACAATGATACGCACAATTGGTTATTGTCATACAAGTATATGTACATATAACATTAAACATTACAACGTCTTCCTTTTGTGACAAAAAAAAAACAATACACCATCATTTATAACCATTGATTTTGTTGTCGGCGTAAGGGTGAAAAGCTAAAAAAAAAAACTTTAAAAGTCTATGCCGATATAAAATTATTCAATAATGAAATTGAATAAAAATTTATATTCACACGCGTATTTAATGGAATAAACCATTAAAGTTTATCTAATTTTATTTAATTTTTTTGTTAAATTTTAATGGGTTTCGTTACACATTTCAAAATTTGCCAATCGAGATAATCATTCAAAACCCTGCATTTTTGGCGACTGTTTCAGAAGGAGTGTTTAGCAAACCAGCTAGAGCAAAGTAGATATTTAGCGCACTGCTCAATCATGAGAGAATAAATCACAACAATCCCTTAAGCAATAAAAAGGGAATAAAAGTATCAAATGTAACTAAAACCGTGGAGTAGGAGTCAGCAGTGTAAACAAAAGGTAATAAACATTTACTTCTAATTGTAAAACTGATGAAAAGAATTTACATGCAATGCATAATTTTGCAAATGTATTTTCTTTAATTTTATGATCATTTTTTGAATTATTTTTAAATTCTTCCCTTAGCATTTTTTCTCTTATAAATCTTGTTTCAATTTTGCCTCAAAAAAATCGTGCCATGAGAATAATTTATGATGTCATGTAAAATTTTTTAAACATCTATTTGGTATAGTTTTAAAAAATTGTCAATACTAAAACAAAGATATTAATGATATAATAAATTCAATTATTTAAGGATAAAGTTTGACATTTCACGTTTAAAATTAATCATTCTAATTGTTATAAATTAATAATAATCTGTCTGCTAAGTATGAATATATTTTATTTTTTTACTTAGATTCAGTGCAAACTTACCTTTTGTAATGGCAATAAAATACCAATTTGTTCCTTTACAATATGAAAATATTCTGCAATAAAAAAACAAAATATAAAAGTTACAAAATAATATTTAAATATATTTTTATTGTAGACTAATTTTATTTTTATTTTTATTGTAAAGGGTGTTTTTTTATAGAGGTATAGAACTTTAAGTTGGCATTACTTTTCAAGATGGCGACCGATTTAACAGCTGTCAAGTGATTTATTTTCAGTTTGGCAATTCATCATGAATAGACTCACGATTGAACAACGCTTGCAAATAGTGCCCAAAACGAGATTACCGTTGTTCCCGATTTTCATAAGCGAATTTTGTTTAGCGATGAAGCGCACTTCTGGTTTAATGTCTACGTCAACAAACAAAACTGCCGCATTTGGAGTGAAGGTAATCCTCAAGTGTATGTCGAAACACCGTCACATCCAGAAAAACTGACTGCTTGGTGCGCTTTATGGGCTGGTGGAATCATTGGTCCGTACTTTTTCAAAAACGATGGTGGCCAGAACGTTGCAGTCAATGGTGATCGGTGTAGAGCCATGATTACTAACTTTTTCATCCCTGAATTAAATAAGCATAATGTCCAGGAGATGTGGTTTCAACAAGACGGCGCAACATGTCACACAGCTCGTGCCACAATAGACTTATTGAAAGACACGTTTGGTGACCGCCTAATTTCAGGTTTTGAACCTGTGAATTGGCCTCCAAGATCTTATGATTTAACACCGCTAGACTACTTTCTGTGGGGCTATGTAAAGTCATTGGTCTATGCGGATAAGCCACAAACGCTTGACCATTTGGAAGACAACATTCGCCGTGTTATTGCCGATATACGGCCACAAATGTTTGAAAAAGACATCGAAAATTGGACGTCCAGATTGGACTACATCCGCGCCAGCCATGGCGGTGATATGCCAGAAATCATATTTAAAATGTAATGCCACAAGACTATCTTTCGGATAAATAAATTTCATGTCAATCGAATAATCCATCGTTGTTTTATTGCAACTTAAAGTTCTATACCTCTATAAAAAACACCCTTTATTATATCTTTATTGTAGACTAACTGTATGCGTCCTGACAACATTTTCTACGATTTTTCTTTGAAAGTAATCCACACCAAATTTTAAGACTCTTACGTACATATATACTTTATATAAAGTTAATTATCCCTGAATAAAATTCTAAAATTGATATAACATTCTAAAATTTCAAAAAACTCTAATACAAATTTTATTCCATTTGCAGTAAGTAATTCCTATTTTGTGATTACTTTAAAACAGCGCCATCTGTTGCTCATCCGTTTTAAGAAAAATCCCACTTTCAAAAATAAAAGAAGCCTTAAAGTATGCAGTACCTTTAAATTGGTAAACAAAATCGGCGTACTTTCACTGCTTTTTCACCACTAAGGCACCTTCTAACAAAATTTTGTTAAAATCAATCCAATCCAGCAGTTTTTACATGATGCAAACACAAAGAGAAAGACAGACAGATAGACAGAAGATAAGTTACTATTTTATCATTTTTTTATTTTCTTTAAACTAATATATAAAACTAAGCCTTAATTTAACTCAGAAATAATGTAGAGGTGAGCTACAATAATTTACTTTTATAATTCACTAGCCACACCCACTACATCCATAGTAAACAAATTTACCCTCCATCGACGAAAAATGATATAAACAGTAGTAAGTAGAAAGAAGTATAGCGAAGTTTAATTATTCACAGAAAAGCTTTTGTAAAATTTAAAGTCTCACTATTGCAGATCACTAGATATACGTATACTTTTTCAAGGCAGCAATATTTTTTGCAACTATGCACATTTATACTGGAGTTTTTCGCACAAAATTTTAAAACACTATGTGTTGCAATTCCCAAGGCACAAGTTAATAGTCCATCGCTTTGTACAGCAGGCACAACGTCCACTGGCCCTGAGTTATTGGCAATCAAACCAGTTTTTTATCGACGTATTACACTTTCCAAGGTACACGATCATAGTTTACTACTTTGCATAGCAGGTAACGTTCCAACAGTACCATACAATACCAGTTTTTGACCAACTATGCAGTCTACGTGTTAAACTTCCCTAGGTTAACAATAATAATTTTTTTACTTTGCTTAGGAGGTACCACGCCCACTGTTCCAACCTAGCATGTTTTTTGCTTGAACACAATTTCACAATTTTACCTTTAATAAGTCCCAAGTAACACCCATTATGACGTTATATACCAAGTGCCACGCCCACAAGAAATCAAGAGCTAACTAAATGGGTCTGACCTAACAGTAGGGTGCAAAAGTGAGATAAAACACAAAGTATTTTTCTAAAGTTTTAAAACCAAAATACTGTTTGTTTTACAAAAACAAAATTTTTTCTATATTTATATATCCCCACTCCTGCATTTATAGTTTAGTAAAATGTGTTGATTCAAGCAAAAATAAAAAAAAAACTTGTGAAATAAATAATTGGAAATTTTTAAACAACGGATTTTTATATTTTGAAATAAAATTTTTAATTAGTTTTAGTATAATCTGTCTATATAAATAAAATCAAATGTCGTTCGTTAGTAATTGCATCACTTAAGAATTGCTCCACCGATTTTGCCAATTTTTTTTTTTAAATCTTCATCACAACCCTACTTAGGTTTTCACAGAAATAATAATTGGCGACGTCCACTTTTTAAGTAGCTAGAGAACTATAAAAGGTAGATCTTGGAAATTTTTCACCAGTAACTACCCCTTACTAATATGCATAGTTTAGCGAAGCTCGGGCTGGAGGGGAATGGTGGACGTGGTACCTCCCATAAAAAGTGAACAATTATTATCATCTACAAAAAAAAAAAAAAGACTGGATTGCAATAGTGTGCGTGGTACCTCACATACAAGTTGAGAAATTATTATTGTATACATAGGGAACTACAATAGGTAGAGCCTTAAAACTTTGCACAAGTAACCCCCAGGCTAATGTGCATAGTCTAGCAAAATATAGACTGGATTGGGATAGTAGCATTGGTACCTTCATACAGTCTTGAAACTTTACACAAGTAAAAGTTGACCTAGATTGGAACAGTGGGCATGGTAGCTACCATACAAAGTGGTATTATGGTATTAATACGTATAGTCTAGCAAAAAACAAATTGAATGGGAACAGTGGGAGTCGTACCTTGTATATAAACTGAAGCAGTTTTGTCGTGAGAATAGTGTGCGCTTTCGAGTTAAAGGTTGGTCATACTTTTCTTCCAAGTGTTTATTGCAATTTATGTGGATGGGTGCAGCGAAGCGCACCAGGGGTAGCTAGTTCAAGAATGAATCATAAAAATAATCGTGTATAATTTAATATATGTATACATATATGTATATTTTTTTCTGGTAAATAGTTCAAAATAAAAATGAAAAAAAAAAAAACGTTCTAAAAGCTTTCGAGCTTTCATAAGACTTATATGTATGTATGTAACAAATTGAAGTGATAACAATTTTCTTTAATATTAATTGTCATAAAACAAATACAACTTTTGTTTTCTTTTTGTTTTTTTTTTCTAATTATAAATAATTGACGCTTGTTTTATTCCAAAAATCTCTTAGGAAAAAACAAAATAAAAAACACAAATTTAAATAAATTTATTGGCACAATATCAAATACAACTTAAATTTAATTGTTTCAATTAAGCTTAGTAATAAAAACAACATATAAAAACTGATTCAGAAGAAAAAAAACAATAAAATTTTTTATCATGTTGAAATTCATGTTGTTTATTTTGATTGATAAAAAATTATTATAAATTGATATTTAATGTTCAGAGATTGTTATCAGACAAAAACAAGTTTTTAGACCATAGAATTATTTTCAAAAACCGAAATAAAATTGTGTGAAATTTATACATACAAACATATGTATATATACACAAGATATACTACTGACATACTTACATATGTATATATTTGAAAAATTTTCTAAATGACAAGTGACAAGAAATAAAAAAAATCTCAATGGACTCTAAAGACAATTGTCTGAATTAATAATCAAGAAGTTAGTTTTTGTTTTACGTTAACTAGGAATCAGAAAAATACAATTTTATTAGACTTTTGGTAGTTATTCAGATTAAAATTTTTACTGCAAAAGTTGTATAACAAAAGTTAATAAGGAGCTTTTATGTTTAAATTAAATTAACTTGAGATTTAAAGAAAAAATTTCTGTTTTATCAGATAGAATTTTTTATCTTTAAAAAATCAAAAAATATTATAAATTTACAGCACATTATTTTAAGATATTTTAACTACAAAAACATCATTTCGTGAAAAAGAAAAAGCTGCTTAAAAACCTTCAATAGGCATTATAGGTAATATATAGAATTAGTACTGTAGTATAATAGATACATATATAGAGTAAGACTGTAGTAATTTAAGAATTTCATTTACACATTTTTTTGAACTTGAAAAAGTCAAATTCATTTTTTGTTTACAATAAGTATTTTAAGAATTTCAATTGATAAAGCCACTGACCAAATTTAGTATTTTATGTTATGTCAGCAATAATAAATATTTAAGTTTTTGTTTGTATAAAATAATTTGTATGAGAAATAAAATTGTAATATGAACTCTATTTAAGTTTAGTGAACTGTTGGCATAGGAATGTTTGTAATATGAAATTTGTATTAAAGCAAAAATGTTTTTCACGTGCCAATGGTTTATGGGAACCAAAGTAAAATTTGCTGAGACCGTGGGAACAGCAAATCAACTATTGATTTGTTGGTACCCCAAAATATTGCTGACCTATAGATTAATTTAGTATATAAGCTTGTATTTTTGAAAATAAAATTCAGAGTTAAATCAGAATTGAAATCAATTTGTATTCTTTTCTCATTAATTCTCGAGGGCATCTTAATGCTCAGTTAAAGCGGCAGAAGTGCTAAGAGAATACTTAACTTAAAACATTAAAACACTAAACATACTATATGGCGATCCTGCCCGTTTAGAATAGATCCTGTAGAAATTGGTTGCAAATATGCTATCAGTGGCCGATGCAGATCACATTATAACAATGGATTTGCATGCTTCACGAATTCAGGGTTTCTTCGATATCCCGGTTGACAATCTTTATGCGGAATCAGTCGTTTTAAAATGGATCAAAGAAAACATTCCAGAATGGAAGAATTCTATTATTGTGTCACCAGATGCTGGCGGTGCTAAACGTGTTACATCTATTGCTGATCGTCTAAATGTTGAATTTGCTTTAATTCACAAAGAACGAAAGAAGGCCAATGAAGTCGCTTCTATGGTGCTTGTTGGTGATGTCAAGGATAAAATTGCCATATTGGTCGATGATATGACTGATACTTGTGGTACAATTGTGCATGCTGCCGATCGTTTAGTTGAAGCAGGTGTTACTAAGGTTTATGCCATTTTAACACATGGCATCTTTTCGGGAACAGCGATTTCGCGCATTAATAACGCTTGTTTCGAGGCTGTGGTTGTAACAAATACCATACCTCAAGATGGTCACATGAGAGATTGTCCCAAAATCCAATGCATCGATGTTTCTATGATGTTTGCCGAAGCTGTGCGAAGAACACACAATGGCGAAAGTGTTTCTTATCTTTTCTCAAATGTTCCATACTAAGAACTATGTTTAAACAAAATATTTTTTTAATTTTAATTCAAATATTCTAAAGGACAAAATGTTTTCTTCTTTTAATTTCTTTTACAAAAAAAAAAGAATAGAAACTATAATATAATTGGTTTCTTTAAAAATATACTTTCTTCTTGTAAGTTTGTGTAATCAAACATAATAATTTTTGCCATTGTTTCTTAAGATTTTTATTTAAAAAAAATATATTTTTTTGTAATGTAATGAATAATATTATTTTTCTTTCCAACAATTTTTACCAATTTTAGTTACACGTTTCTTTTTAATCAAGTCAAAGTTTAAATTTGTTTGCCATAAGCCTTTTTTATCATTTTAAAATTGATTTATCTAAAATAATTATGTTAAGCTTAATCATTTTACCCCAACTAAAGACCACTTACACAAAAACACATCAAATATATAAATAATTAAAATTGTACGTTTTTTTAACATTTTTCAAAAAAAAAGATACAAATATTTGAAAAATTTACTCTTATGTCAAAAGAATTATTAGGTATCCATTGGGGAATACAATTTTTTAGACCATATCTATATGGTAGAAAATTTACCGTAGTCACAGACCATAGACCTCTTATTGCTTTGTTTACACATAAAAACCCGTCTTCAAAATTAACCAGAATTAGACTTGAACTAGCAGATTATGACTTTGATATAATATATAAGAAGGGAGCGAATAATACAAACGCAGACGCTCTTTCGCGTGTAGAAATAAATTCACAAATATTAAGAGACATGATTCCAATCTATATTGATGAAAAAGAAAAGAAAACCTTGGCAATAACAAGAAATATTTTTAACAACGAAATGAAAACTAAAATTAATAATGAAATAAAAAATAAATATAATGAAGATGAAAATAAAAATAAAAAGAACGTTCATAGAAAAGAAAATATTATAAAAGACTGCATATCTCGAAAGGAGACTGATCACCTCCATATGTGGGAATGTACGTCAATAAATAATATTAATGGTACCCAAAAGATTGAATTTATATATGATAATAAGCTGCAGCAAGAATTAAAAAAAGAATTGAAAGAGAAAAATGATAAAATAACGCGCATAATATGCAATAAAAGCGAAAATCCTATGTTTTCAGGAACATTTATGGAGAAACTTTTATTGAGATTGAAGAAATTGAAATTTAGAAAGTACGTAGTATACGATAATGATGAAATATTTAAATATATAACGGCCGAAGAATTGAAAGAAATATATAACAATATAAAGAAAAACGATATAGAAATAATTATATACAAAATGCCAAGAGAAATAAAAGATAATATAACACAATATAGATTGATAGAAGAATTTCATGACTCACCACACGGAGGACATTTTGGAATTAGGAAAACACTTTCCAAACTAAAACAAAGATATATATGGAAAAATATGAATAAAATGGTTAGAAAGTACATAACAACATGTGATTCATGCCAGAAACATAAACAGATACAAAATACAAAAGAACCTTTTACTATAACAGATACACCCTCACACGGTTTTGATACTGTTGTAATGGACACAGTTGGACCACTAAGACCATCCGGACAATTTAGATACATACTTACCATGCAGTGCGAACTGACAAAATATGTTGTTGCTTGTCCGATTGAATCAAAAGATGCCAAAACAGTCGCGAAGGCTTTAATAGAACATATTGTATTAAAATACGGTTTATTTAACATTCTCAAAACAGATAGAGAACTAAATTTACCAATGAATTGATGAGAGAGATTTGTGTATTATTAAAAATAAAACAAAATTTCTCAACACCTTACCATCATGAAACTTTAGGCACGATAGAACGAAATCATCGTGTCCTGAACGAATATTTTCTAAATTTTGTAAATGACAATAATTGGCATGAGTGGATATCATATTATACTTTTGCTTTTAATACGACACCAAATGTCGATACAGACTATTCACCATTTGAACTAATTTTTGGTAGATTTCCTAGACTGCCAAACGATATTTTAGAGGACACCAAAAAAATTTATAATACTGACAATTATTTAAATGAACTAAAGATTAGACTTCATCACTCATTACAAGGAGCAAGAGAAATAATTCTCGAAGTAAAAAAGAAAAGAGGATTAGAATCTAAAAAGAATCAAAATATGATAGATATTAGAATAGGAGATTTAGCTTTAGTTAAAGTTTTAAATAGAAAGAAATATGAACCCCCATACAAAGGTCCATACAAAGTAATAAACATAGAAGATTTAAATGTAGTCATAGAAATTGATAAATCAAAAACAAAAATAGTGCATAAAAATTTACTAAAAAAATATTTAAATCAACACACAAATATGTAGATAAGAAATATAAAGAATTATAAGACCTAATATGTAACAATATGAATAAGAAATATATAAAGTAAATACTTAAAATACACTTTATAAATACGCATATATATGTACATATGTTTAATTTTTGATTCTAACTTGGTTTCATTTTTAATAATACCCAAACCTAAAAGGGTAAGGGTGTAGTGTATGCATATATAGAATTAGTACTGTAGTATAATAGATACATATATAGAGTAAGACTGTAGTAATTTAAGAATTTCATTTACACATTTTTTTGAACTTGAAAAAGTCAAATTCATTTTTTGTTTACAATAAGTATTTTAAGAATTTCAATTGATAAAGCCACTGACCAAATTTAGTATTTTATGTTATGTCAGCAATAATAAATATTTAAGTTTTTGTTTGTATAAAATAATTTGTATGAGAAATAAAATTGTAATATGAACTCTATTTAAGTTTAGTGAACTGTTGGCATAGGAATGTTTGTAATATGAAATTTGTATTAAAGCAAAAATGTTTTTCACGTGCCAATGGTTTATGGGAACCAAAGTAAAATTTGCTGAGACCGTGGGAACAGCAAATCAACTATTGATTTGTTGGTACCCCAAAATATTGCTGACCTATAGATTAATTTAGTATATAAGCTTGTATTTTTGAAAATAAAATTCAGAGTTAAATCAGAATTGAAATCAATTTGTATTCTTTTCTCATTAATTCTCGAGGGCATCTTAATGCTCAGTTAAAGCGGCAGAAGTGCTAAGAGAATACTTAACTTAAAACATTAAAACACGAAACATACTATAGTACCCTGAATTCATTTAGACTATTTTCCCGATGATGTCTGTGGGTGGCTGGGTGATTGCGTATGCCACTTGTGTGGATGCCCTACAGGTCATACCGTTTGACATATCAAAATGAAATTCAGTATGTACTTTTGGTATAAGGTGATGAAGAGCTGTATAGTTTTTTTTTTGGCAAAATCGATGAATTTGATTAAATATTTATGGCTTAACGACCTCTTATAGGTGACCTGAAATTTTACTATCATTTTTACAGGAACGTCCAGCATGGAACTCAGTAAACCCCAGCAATTAATGAAACAGACTACTCGTAGTATATCACAGTGCAACACGGAAAAAAATAACCATATACGGATACCACTACGTGGCGGCATATTTTAGTAGGGATGTGACCCTTTATATATAAAGTAAACACATAAATCATAAAAAAGTAACGGTCTTTGGCATGGATTGCTTTTAAAGTAAAATCAAATAAAAAAAAATATTGTAAGGACGCTGACGAAGTGGCGGGCACAGCTAGTTAGCTATAATATAATAATGACTGATTTTTACGGAATAAAATATATAATTTACACTGTATGGGATATTTTTTGTCATCGACGTTACATATAAAATGATATTTTGCTTTTAAGCGGTGCTCGCTTCATTTAAATGTGTGCCTTTGCAAATAAATATTGTGTCACTTAACCGAATTTTCAGTTAAGCGAACTTCCCTTTTAGCGAACAAAAATGCTTAAAAATGCAATGAGAAAAGTTAAGAAATATTAATTTCAGTAAAGCGGTTTTTTGCTTTTAACCTGCGTTCGATTAACCGAATTCGACTCTGTACATAAAGAACAAAAACACTTTTATTAATTACTGTATTTTTTACTACTTTTGCCTATTATCCTGCCACAGTAATAATGCTTTACATTCATCCAGTATTCAAAGGTCCTTGATCGACTTAAATATTTATTACTTATACATTCATACACATACACATAGCCATAAACTGCAGCGCCATTTTAAAAACCAAATAAAATGTAAAAAAACCCTACAATAGTGAAAACAATAACATTTCATTGGTTTCACATAAATATCCCGTTGAGTAGAACATTATTTCTCGGTCTACAAGTTACGCTTTCTACGTGTTGTAAACACCAAAACTAAAAGTAGTAAATTGAAATTAATGCGAAATAATATTACGATTTTACACAACTAAATTAGCCAAATGTGAAATTTCCCTTTCGATACGGGAGGCGATTGATAAGTTTCCAACTAATTATTTATATGGGCTAGTGTATTAGAGATATGCATATTAAACTAATACTATATAGCTCTTTTTGTGTGCTCCTACCATGAAAAGAGATTTGGAGGAAGAACTAAAAAGTTGGGAAATGATTCCTTTTTACACTGCGGATCATATATATTATCCACGAATTTACAGCAGACATCATCACTAACAAAAAAAAACCTTCTTTCACAATTTCTGTTATTTACGATCTAGTTCATATATTCCGGTTACTAATCAGCACGATCTACGCCTTCTATTATATTCCTGTAAAATTTTAGTATTTTAGGACATTTTATTAACCTATTCCTTTGCTTTTAGTTTATTGATACCATTGAAAAGTCATGGCAATTGCTTATAGCTGCTACCTAAAACTCGGAAACAACTTCATACCAGTGCACTTTGCTTATGACAAAACCAACAAGTGTCATTGACAATATGCAATAATTTTTTTCAATGACTGTACTTAAACTTTTAAAAAACTAAATGGGACATTTTTGAATCATTTATAGTAAGAAACTAATCATTCATGCTCTGTGAACATTCAGTGGGACACGTATGTATGTCTCAATAGGTACGAAAGGGTTACTCCTGCTGACGAAAGGACACGGTTACTAAAAATATGATTCAACTGAGACACAAAACCCATAGATAAATGAAAGGTGGTACGTCAACATCGCATGTCATGGGAATGACCATTTCTTGCCGAAATTAGTCTAAGGACTTATAATAGTAGACTCGTATTGAATGTTGACAATCTATTTATTTAGATTGTCTACTGTAGCATTAATTGTGTGACGTGTAGTGCCCTGATGCTGGAACCAAAGTGCTGTCCAAGTACATTGGTTATCGTTGGCCTGCAAACGCTGCCGTTGATAATGATTTTACTGTCTAACGTCTCCTGTGTGAAACATCACGGGCCTTGTATACGAACCAAAATATATATATATTTTTTTTAATATTTGCCACTTAATGATGATGCTGATTTCGCTTGATAAAATAGTAATTTCTCTTAAAATTGTAGTAAATTGGACATCTGTTTAAACGTGTAACTTGCCATGATGATTAATTATCAGTGACTAAAATAAGGGTGTTTTTGACAGAGGTATAGAACTTTAAGTTGCAATAGAACATCGATGGATTATTCGATTGACATGAATTTTTTGTATCCGAAAGATAATCTTGCGGCATTACATTCTAAATATGATTTCTGGCATGTGACCCCCACGGCTGGCGCGGATGTAGTCCAATCTGAACGTAAATTTTCGATGACTTTTACCAACATTTGTGGCCGTATATCGGCAATAATACGGCAAATGCTGTCTTCCAAATGGTCAAGCGTTTGTGGCTTATCCGCATAGACCAATGTCTTTACATAGCCCCACAGAAAGTAGTCTAGCGGTGTTAAATTACAAGATCTTGGAGGCCAATTCACAGGTCCAAAACGTGAAATTAGGCGGCCACCAAACGTGTCTTTCAATAAATCTATTGTGGCACGAGCTGCGTGACATGTTGTGCTGTCTTGTTGAAACCACATCTCGTGGACATTATGGTTATTCAATTCAGGAATGAAAAAGTTAGTAATCATGGCTCTATACCGATCACCATTGACTGTAACGTTCCACTTTAACGATTCCACCAACCCATAAAGCGCACCAAACAATCAGTTTTTCTGGATGTCAGTTTAGTTTGTTGACGTAGCCATTCAACCAGAAGTGCGCTTCATCGCAAACAAAATTCGCTTATGAAAATCGGGAACAACGGTAATCTCGTTTGGGCCCATTCGACGACTATTTGCATGCGTTGTTCAGGCGTGAGTCAATTCATGATGAATTGCCAAACCAAACTGAGAATAAATCACTTGACAGGTGTTAAATCGGTCGCCATCTTGAAAAGTAATGCCAACTTAAAGTTCTATACCTCTATAAAAAACACCCTTTATAAGAAGCAGATTTAACAGACCCTACATTGTGCCAAACAGACTCGACATTGTATTAGAATAAGCTCCTGCATAGAGAAAAATCAAACAATAAATGAACAGTGAGGAATTACAAGAACTACTTTTTTAAAAATTTATTAAATCTGTCAGATATATTTAAGAATATAAGGCAAATAATACAGGTTATTATAAAGCTGTAGAATAAATTTATAAAGGACAAAAATTGTTCACTACAAATTTCAACAAAGTTTTCTCAGAAAAAAAAAGGAACAGATAGTGAGAGAGAGAGACAAGCAGAGAGGGAGAGAGCGAAAGTAAAAGGAAAGGAAATATTATTTTCTTCATTAATAAAGTGAATTTACCTTTAAGGCAAAAATAATCATTAAAAAAAAAGTTTAAAAAAAGTATAAATTTAAATAGTGTGTTTTAAGTTTGTAGGTTGGTGTCATAAAACACAACACTTGAACACGTTGTATGTTGTTTTCAGGGCAAAAAAAAAGTGTCATAAATTACATTGGTGGCGCCACCAATGTTCTCGTATGTTAATGTAAAAGCATTCTGCATAAGTAATAACATAAATGTTTTAATATTAAATACGCTTTCATATACATACTTGAAAATATATTTTAAAAACAGATTAAGTGCAACTCAAACAAGAATCATATGAACGAACAAAAAGATGACAAAAATTCGACATTAAATTAAAGAGTGTTTTATGACTGTGTCTTTAAAGGCTTTAAGATTTAGATTCTTATTTACTTTGTTGTTTTGGACAAGTTAATGACATCGTGAAAGATAAAGTTTTCTTTGTGGCACTAAAAATATTATTAAAAAAATATTATTTAAAACGACCAGTCAATGCTAAACAAATTTCCAGTTATATTTAAGAAGAAAAAAATATTACGAGGGCAGTTTGGTAATTCGGAGACTATTTTATTTCCAGTGCAATTACTCCCTTTAACTATTTTCTATTGCTGGACTACTGTGTAATTTTGAATAAGCTCCGTATAATTTTCGCAGCCATTGAAAGAGAATAAATAATCTCGTTAATTTGAACGAAAATAAAAAAAAGTAAAATTCGTGAGCTGAAAAAACAATTATTAGAACCCAAGAAATGCTTTAAGGCCATGATTCACCATCATACTCAGTCGTACAAATTGTCAAAAACTGCATGTGTGCTCAAAAAGTATGATAGTGTGGATTAAAAGCGTATGTGTGTGACAGACTTGACAGTCTGTACGATTTGATAATCTTTTGAAATAAATCATAAAATGGTATTTTTCCATGCGATCAGAGTAGCATAATCTTGTTTTGTATGATAGTGTGGCATCTACAACGCCATTTTGAAACGATTTTTTAAGTAGGACAGAAATCTGTCAGATTTTTTTGTGATTGAATCGTACGATTGCGTAGGATAGTGAATCCTGGCCTTTATTGATACTAGGGGGACTCTGCGACATCAATTCCAATTCTTAAAAATTGGTTTTAAGAGTTTCGTTGTGGTCATTCCACAAATGGAGCGAAAAGTTCAAGTTGCCTAAAAGAGATCTCAACGTGACTAATATTCTATAAAATCGATAGAATAATATTGGACAATCGGAAATGCACGTATCACAGATAACTCCTGAACCGAACAGGTACTTTATATTTTGCATGAATATTTGGATATGGAAAAGCTAGTAGTACGATAGGTGTCGCAATCAAGGCAAAATTCATGGATTTTGGGCCACGAACTATTACCTCATCTATCATACTCTTTAGATTTAGCTCTTTTTGACTATTCCCTGCTTCAAAATTTAAAGAAATGTCTGGCTGATAATAGATCTTTAGCCTTGTTTAAGGCCATTAATTAATCTGATTGTTTGGAGGGAATAAAAGTAACTAGAAATTTGCTGGAATATTTCTTTGTTTTAAGACATCACTACCTGCGGGATTCTTTACTTGACTGCAGAAACATCCAGAGTATTTGGCGGGAACCGAACGCGCAACCCCCAGACAGATAGACTAGCGCACTACCAATCAATTTTTAAAGACAATCATCGAACTAAAGGAACACTATGTTAAGAAATAAAGCGCTATTTTGCTGGAAAAATACGGTTTATTAAAAAATAATGTCACGGAGTTATCAAATTGCCTGTGCTCGTATTAAAGGGTTTTTTAAAACACACATTTAAGAAACTAAAATAGTTGGCACCTAAAAAAAAGTGTTGTTAATCCAAAAAGCAATTTTAAATTACCATGCCTCGCCACTACGATTACAATAAAACCAACTTGCTTGGGCTGCTGCATGCGTTGGATCACTTGCTGGATTCTCGGGTGCAGGGAAGAAAGGTTCTCATTACACTCGACAACCAGTCAGTTATAAAACGTATGAGGCAGGTAAATGTGCACTCCAAACTAGTGCTGGAATCTGTTTTAAAACTTAACAGATGTGCCTCGGTCAATGACGTAACATTAATGTGGATTAAGGGACACATAGGCACAGCTGTTAATTTCTGTGGACCAGAACCCAGAGTTGCGTTGGGTGATGGTATAATGCGAGCTACAGTTCTACAATGGGGGAACTTAGTAAATCTAAAAAGGTGGACGGAGGTCACTACGTGTAGGCAGGCTCGACTGGTGCTCAATGAGCCCATGGGGCAGGAAGGCCAGTAAGGTGCTCAGGTATAATGGAAATACCTTAAGCTGGATAACTGCGTTGGTAATAGGACATGGAAACTTCAAGTATCATCTAGCCACGATGATAATCGAAAATGAAATTGATACCTGCAGACTGTGCCTGGAAGAGACTGAGACAGCAGCGCACATTGTGTGTCAATGTCCAGCACTAGCTAGCATAAGACTCAGGACCACTGGTAGAAGCTTGTTAAATGTGGATGTCATGGGGGACCTGAGCCTTGAACAAATGCTAGCTATCACTAGCGACTGCGTGATGAAAAAGAAGGCCGAATGTTACCAGTCGACAGTCTAAAATCACTAAAGTCAAGATTAAAGCCTGGTTGAAGCACGTGATTCAATTAAAGTAGATGCCTGTAATCAGAGAGGACGGAAGTGGTTCGAAAAAGGACCCATTATAGATGTGGTCTGCTCCATTATTCCCCCTACATTAAAAATAATCCAACTTCCTTTGATACTAATAATTCTGCAACAAAGAATTTAACAAATCTTGCAACAATTTAAACAAATCATAAATTTTATAGATATATATGTATATGTATATGTTTTCTTTTCTTTCCTTTAAAAAAAATTTATTTTCAAAGTTTTGTTAATTTAAAAAAAAAAACAAGAAAACTTAAAAGTTGTACAATAATTTATAATTTATTTATGTACTAAAATTCCTTTTATACATTTACAAGCCTTTTGTAAAGGGTTCAAATATGTGTAGCATGATGTACGACACTTAATGTTTCTATGTTGCAACTAAGACAACTGCCTACACATATGACTCCATACATCCATACATACTCGTATGTAGTCACAAGTATGTTGCATGGCAAATTTTAAATGTTTATTTAGCATGTCTTACAACCATTGCTAAAGTGTTTAAAAAACAAATTAAAGACAATTTATAATTTTTATGAAATATATATACTGCCAGACAGATTTTTTTTAAGACTTAGAGATTACATTTTGTTGTATTATATACGGAACTTAGTATGAAAAATGGAAAAATACTGTTTTTCTTAATTGTGTAATTTATAATTTCTTCCACCGAAACGTTGTCAGAGTTAAGAAGTATTGAGCGAAAAGGTTTAAAACTATTGAGATTAGATAATTTTAATTTAAGTTTTATGGAATATTAAAACAACCTTTTTTTTTTTTGAAGCAGCTGTATTTGGCGTCTGGTGTTTAAATAAATTATTGTTGGACTTTTTGCGTAATAACTTTTTAAACAAATCGTTGATTGTTGTGTCCTGCGAATTTAACGATGTCCATTTAGTCTATTATTTTTTGTTTTTACAAAAAAATATAACCATCTCAAGAGAGAAACATTTCAGGTTCTGTTCGTCATATCAACAGCCTCCTTACACATCTCATCATTCGTAATCACCTTATTCTAAGTCTAAAGTTACAGCGAGGTATAAAACGAAAATACCATGGTAGCGATACTTTTACTCGTTATTAATATTAATACTTATAGTTATATCAATTTAGCCCCTTTAAGGCCAAGGCACATAAAATCCATCATACGTTATACTTTGACGTATTCAACTGAGATCAAAGAAACGATGGAAGAGGTTGATTTAAAGTACTTTGTTGACGTATTCTTTAACGCTTGAAAAGCTTTTTTCTCCAGTTTACTTTATTTAATTTATTTGGTGGCATTTTGTTATTTTTGCTGCCACCCAACACAAAAATTTAATCAAAGGATCTTTAAAGTTAAAAGAATACGTCTCCGTTGATTAGAGACGTATCGATTTTGACAACGCTGATAAGAAAATCTGCATTTTAACTTTCTTATAAGTTAAAAAGACAACGTATAACGTATTTAGGCCTAGATTTAGCCAAATTTGAATTGACCAAAACGCAACAACTTGAGCAACCTTTTTTTTTAACTCTTTTAGTCCCTTTTTTCTTTTCATGCAAAAACGAAAAATTCAAAATGATTCATCCTTTTTACTATTCCTTTGGTGATTTCTAATAGTAAAATATACATTTTTCACACAACTTTTGCAATAAATACAGCATTTGGGCAACGAGACGTTGAATATTCGCTTTAAATGTTAGATCGTTTCTGGTTTATCTGCATAGATCTAGGACTTCACATATTCCCAGTGAAAATATAATACTGGCATTAAATATTTCATTTCATTCTTTTAGCATCTAATTTCCCTTATATCTTTATAATAGAAAACTTAAATCTGAATAATTATTAATTCGTCTTAAAAAAAGGTTAGAACTGTCAAATCAGCTGCCACAGCACACAGTACTGATATTTTATTGTTCGCATCTAAATTTATATTATTATTTAAGCTTCACGTTTTCAGTATGGCAGCAAAAGCGATAACTATTAGCTACCAGCTGTGCTCGCACACGTTGTGTGTGACCTGACAATATTTTGTTCGATTTGGCTTTGAAAGTAATCCAAACCAAGTTTTAAGACTCTTACTTATTTACTTTATATAAAGGTACCCATCCCTAGATAAAATTCTAAAATTTATATTTCAATTCATATTTTGCCATTAATTTAAAATAGCGCCATCTTTTGCGCAACCGTGTTTAAAAAATACCGCTTTCAATTCAGATTTTGTCATTATTTTAAAACAGCGCCATCTGTTAAGCAACCATGTTTAAAATATTCCGCTTTCAAAAATAAAAATGCCTTAAAGTATGCAGTACCTTTAAAGCAGTAAAAAATATCGGCGTACTTTCACTGCTTTTTCTCCACTTTTTCTTGGAAATAAGATATTTTTGCGGAAATAAAGTATCCTATATACGAATCAGGATGCTAAGGTACCTCCTCAGAAAATTTTGTTAAATTCCATACAGACAAACAGACAGGATGTGAGTTACTGTTTTATTTTATATATTCATATGGATTTAAGCTTGGTTGCTAAAACACGAAATATATTTTTTTCATTTTCGTCAAAATCCTAGAATTTGTCTTCTAAACAATGCGTACTGTTTGCTTACAATATTGCAGGAGCCTATCAACAGATGTCAGTTTATAGAAAGAGTATTCATTTTTAATTATATGCCCAAGAGTTTTTTTCTTTGAGAAATACTCAGGGTATGGCTCCTGTTCATGCAATGAAATTGGTTATGGGAAGCAGGATAGAGGGAGTAGTGTTTGTGGACATTCGATTTCAATTTTCCCTCACTACCTCCATCTTTACCTCTGCAGGTAGATGAATCTACTATTTATAAACTGGTCGGCTAAGAACCGAATACTCTCTGTAATAAATAAATGGATGAGCTCTTAATGAAAAGCTTGTTGTACGCAAAAAGTGCGGGTATCGGGAATATCACTAGAGCACGTAACATTGTGGTAACGATAAAACAACACACATACGCTCCAGGGACTCAATGGAGTAGGATACTCTACTGTCATTTCCTAAACCTCATCAGCATAAGGTGGAGAACACAGACTTTGGAGCACCTTTGGAGACTTGGGAATTGTATTACATTTTTGGCCGGATGTAGTTGGTTAAAAATAGTAAGGATATCAGATGGATTGAAGTATCTTTTACACCGCTTCATGGGAGACTTGAAAAATCTGTTTTGTCCATCAAACATCGCACTGGATTTTCATGTCAAGAACATAAAAAGCTTCCGATTCCTTTCCAACGTATGTGCGTAACCATTCTACATTAAGTCTTACAAGCATTAAAGTCAAATGTTCTCCCCATGGCTACCCTTCGCAGTTTGCATCTGTACAATACTCTATTGCTGGTTATTAATTAGGTTAAAAAGTTACTTCAATTATAATAATTGCTTTATTTGCTTTAGTTTAAAATAAATTAAAAATAAAAATTATTTAAAATCATAACACAATAATGTAATTAGCAAAAATAACCAGAAGGCAAAACTCATTAACATAAACTTTAAAACACATAATTTGAATATACATATTTGATGAATAACACAAAAAAATATTAAATTAAAAAAAAAATATTTCCATATTTCTATACACAATAAGATAAAAAAGAATTAAATTAGTGTAGGGAAGGGAAATAAGGTTTAATATTTATTGTACAATTAGATTTCTGTTTTGCGGATGTAAGAGGGCATGATATAAATTAAATTTTTATTAACCGTTGCTAATTTGAAAATAATAAATGCAAACAAAGAGCTAAAAAAAGTCAAGTTTACGCAAAAAAGAAGTGATACAAAACCCTAAATAATCAAATTACGCTTAATTAAATCTGTGTTGGAATAAAAGCAAAAAATTATACTTTTTTTTATTTTAAGCAACTTTAAACACCACATAACCGCCACCATCCAGCCAACTTCTACTAAAAAAAACATAAACCTCAAAACTGGTGGGAAAATCAAACCATAAATTATTTTTCTCGTTTTCTGTATTGCCAAAAAGATGTCCAAAAGATCAAGTCTTTTGCTAGCAACTTTTTGGGTTTTGTATGAAGTAACAACTCAAATGTGCTGCATGATTAACTGGGCGTTAAACTCGTGCCTCAATAAAACAACAACCACATCAAAAGTAAAAAAAAAAAATACACAAAATTAATGTTATAAACTTTGCATGCCGCCATATTATTAATAACGGTAATATATTTTGCATATGCTTTAAAGCGTATTGTGTGGCAGGCTCCCTCAATAAAACACAATACAAAAATGTATTGTAAATGAATCTCCTGCCAGATATAAAATCACAAGGTATGCAATCAACAAGGACGTAATGAATTATTTCATTTGAAACTATTTTTAAAATGCTGCTAATATCTTTTAAAGGGTGTTTTTTATAGAGGTATAGAGCTTTAAGTTGACATTTCTTTTCAAGATGGCGACCGATTTAACAGCTGTCAAGTGATTTATTCTTAGTTTGGTTTGGCAATTCATCATGAATAGACCTACGCCTGAACAACGCTTGAAAATAGTGCAATAGTGCTTGCAAATAGCGCTTGCAAATAGTGCAATTTCACGTTTTGTACCTGTGAATTGGCCTCCAAGATCTTGTGATTTAACACCGCTAGACTACTTTCTGTGGGGCTATGTAAAGTCATTGGTCTATGCGGATAAGCCACAAACGCTTGACCATTTGGAAGACAACATTCGCCGTGTTATTGCCGATATACGGCCACAAAAAAAGTCATCGAAAATTGGACGTCCAGATTGGACTACATCCGCGCCAGCCGTGGCGGTCATATGCCAGAAATCATATATAAAATGTAATGCCACAAGATTATCTTTCGGATAAATAAAATCCATGTCAATCGAATAATCCATCGTTGTATTATTGCAACTTAAAGTTCTATACCTCTATAAAAACACCCTTTATTATTACCAAGGGTAGGAATCAGTTAAAAGTTTATAAAACAATTTACAATTTCTCAACTAAAACTGCGGGAGCGACGTAGGCGAAGAGCAATCTTTATTGTATTAAGCGTCTCATATCTTTACATTAATATTTAAGGATGTCGGCGTCTTCAAAGACACAAGTGGTGGCGGCTTAGGAAAAAATTGTCGGCGGCGGCTGTTAATAGACTAAAGGCGTTTATGTACCACTACCATTAATTTTTAATTTCTTTTTTGAAACAAAAATTTTTGTTGTGCATCCCCTCGTGGGGCACAAACTGTCACTGTAGCATTCCAAAAGCTTTGACGAAGGGGAAAATAGGGGCAGCAGACGCCTCTATTCCTGAGCCCGACCAGTGTCCAAACGACTGCTACCACGGGATGTGGAGAAGGCCGCCCCTCTCTGTGGCCGGTTGTTGGTGAGGGGTTCATGTGGTGGCTGTGGTTTGAATCAAGACATGCAATTGGTATACGGTTGATCAAACAGAAGCAGTTGGATGGTCTCTAACCCCTAAACAAGACATGGGTCCAGGCTTCTATCTATATATATATAAAAAGTTGCATTGTATTAAAAACTGATGTTCTCTGGAATGCGTGAAACGATTTTGTTTCTGCAAAGTTTATATGAAAGGTGACGTCAATACCAAGGTTTTATGTACAAACGATCTCTGTATGTATATTGGTTCATGAGTTATAGCCGGAATAGTTGGCGTTGTAGCGCCCATACAAAGTAAAAAAATTATTATCGTCTTCCTGGTGAACTGCAACAGAAACAAAAACAGATAGCAGATAACTGAAACTTTGCAAGAGTAGCCTTTGTGCTAAGGCGTATAATCTGCCAAAATACAAAATACATTGGAACAGTAGGCGTGGTACCTCCTATACAAAGTGAAAAATGATTATTGAGTATATAGAGAACTATAATAGGTATGGTCTGCAAAGTGGGTACAAGTAAACCCCATACCCATGCGGATACTCTAGAAAAACATAGACTGAATTGGGACAGTGAGTGTGGTAGCCCCCATACAAAGTAAAAAATTATTATCCTGTATCTAGAGAACTGCACTAGGTAGCGCCTTAGAATTTTGCATCAGTAACTCCCATATTAACACAGACTGAATTTGAATGGAGGGCGTGGTACCTCCTATACAAAGTGAAAAATTATTATCGCGTACCTAGGGAACTACATTAGGTATAGTCTTGAAACTTTGCACAAGTCACCCTCATGCTAATGTGCATAGTCTAGCAAAGTACAGACTGGATAAGAATACTGGGAGTGGCACATCCTATTAAAAGTAAAAAATTGTAATCGTGTTAATACGTATAGTCTAGCAAAAAACAGGTTGGATGGGAAAATTTTTGACTTGAGAATAGCATGCGTTTTCGCCTTAAAGGTTGGTCACACTTTTATACTTTTCCTCCAATTATTTATTGTATTTTTTGTGGGTGGGTGTAGCGAAGCGCACCGGGGATAGTTAGTGTTCTATAAATTTATTCCATTTCGCAAAAACAAACAAACTTTCTTTTTCTACACGCAAAGCATAACCATGTTTTATGCTATGATCACAGGAATCACATTATGTTGTTATATTGTAACATTACTTTGGTCGTGATAAGCAACTTTTGCTTAAGATTTCATCGTTATATGGTTGCTATGACCAACAAATTCAGCATGGTTGGTTTTAACCATGCAATTTTTCGTAAACTTCAAATCACAACCAAAACTTTATAAATATTCAAAAATAATATATTAATTTTAAACGTAATATATTAATAATAAACAAAGTATGTTAATTTTAATCACATGTAACCAAATAATGTTTGTTTTTATTGATTGGGTTTGACAAATTTTTGCTTTTAAAAAAAAGTATCATATGCTGCTAATTTATGTATTTACGTAATCTACATGACGATTTCATTGATACATAAATAAGCAAAAAATGAAATCGTCTATAAAAATGTTATTAGAAATTTAATGTTCACATATGACATTTCATATGGTTTGACTATAACCATATAATTTAACCATAATATGTTGCTCTTAGCTTATGGTTAACTGAACCATATTTTTTCTTTGCGTATATGCCAAAGAAATAAAATGTACCTGAGTAAACTGTGTTTCTTTTACTTACAGACGTAAAAATTTAAAACAAGATTGTTTCAAACAAAGTCTAAAACATATTTATAATAAATACAGTTTTATCCGTGCGCTTAAAATGAACGAATTATATGGCCGCCTTTATAGGAGTTCAGAAACTATTTACACAAATTATCAAGCAAACACGTTTTTTTAGTTTATTTTCTCTTATATGTTTATCTTATATTGGTATCTCTGTCTTGCTTTTAGTCAACTTTTAGTGTGAAAATTTGCTATAAATAGCAAATTTGCTATAAATAGCAAATTTTTGCACTAATACAGCGGCTTGAATATTGAAAAAGAGACGTTAGTTCATACTTTGGCCTCCATGCTCCGTGAAATAATTTCGTCTTAAGAATTCTCAACTCCTTGACCCATCGGGCGTATAGAAGGAGCAAAACTGGAAGATAACAGTCTTCGTTGTCTGACCAGTATCCAAACGACTGGGCCTTACCATTATCTTTGAAAAAACTTATAAATAGTCTTATATTCACCAAAATTCCTATAGACTAAGCCAAGTTTAAAACATTAAAACTTTAACAACCAACCAACAAACCACTTTTAAAAAATGATATTTCTTAGCAAAACTCCTAGGAAATAATTTATTCAAATATCAATATTTCGTCAATCAGCATAATTTCACTCCTTTATCTTTCTGACAATGGACTACCATAATGAAAAAATAAAACTATTTTTGCTCGTATTAAACCCAATACAACTCATTTTTGTTATTTTTTAACTCACAAACAAAAAATGGAACCCTAAGGCAGAATTTAAGCGAAATACTCAAAAAAGCCGCACAACATGATGCAGACAAAAAAAGTAAAAAAAACTGGTTTAGGTTGACATTGTTTTCCTTACTGCAAAAACATGATACAGAAAAAAGAGACTTTAAATTATGACAGAATTAGGGCGCTAGGATCAAGCAATTAAACACAAATTACAATTAAATTACAAATGATATTAAGATAAAAAGCTAGAAAATTTATTATAAATAAAATATTTTAAATTTAAGGCCAAAAAAGGGAAAACAGAAAATTTTTAGGAGGCTGTTTATCTAGTAAGAACTCAAATAATTGAGTGCTTGCTAGACGAAAGATTGAAAGCCTTAAATAGTATACTAGTTCTTAGATAAACAACTACATATCGTCGCGTTTCTTCTTAAACCACGTAAGCGACATTTTTTCGAAATTGACATTTTTGGTTTTTATTGTAGAAAATAAAATTTTCCACCAGACTACATTATCATCTTAACAAGTTTGTATAAAAAATAAATAAATCCATTTTCAGAAACTAGTAAGCGCCATACAAATGACATTTGCATGCAAAATATAATGGTTTTTATATTTCAAAATGGAAATGTTAAAGTCTCAACCACTAAGTTTTTTGTATTTTAGATTAAAAGAATCATGAAAGTTTCAGGCCAATTGGAGCATTTTTAGTAAAGTTCAAAGTTTTTTTTCGATAAATACAAAAATAAATGTTTATTTACACACAAAAATTTGCAATTTGCTGTTTGCTCCAAAACTACATAAGCGACATATTTGGCTACAATTAATTGTAAATAACAAATTAAAAAAAAAAACCCATATTAAAGAAGTTATTAAGTTTTTTTCGTTACCCGAAAAACGACTTCTTGGCGCTTACGTGGTTTAAGAATAAACGCGACGATATGTCATTTTATAGTTTTTGAGTTATACTATAATCGTTTAATTTAACCATAATATATTCATATTATAATATTTAATAATAATATGGTTCGGCTACAACCATATAAATTAATCATAATAGGCCCAGGGATTATGGTTACCCCTTTGCGTGTAGAAGATGGAGTTAAACATGGCGTCTGACGATATTCTTAGCATGAGACAGTATTCTTTAGCATACGCGTTTTTAAAAAAGAACCTTATAGAATAATAATTTTGTACACAAGTGGACGCCAATTAAATTGTACGATAACATAAACTTAGTTTAACTGATCTTGCGCCTCAACCTGTATTATTTAATAAAGTTTTAATACAACTATCACCTTGATATCATACATATAAAAATAGTACATAGATGGATTTTAAGAAAATTTTTTTGAGAAGGTACCTTAGTATTCTGATCCCAATACACGATAATATTTTTCCGCAAAAATTTTTTATTTCCAAGAGAAAGTGGAGAAACAGCCTTGAAACTACTTTCGATTTTTTACCGATTTAATGTACTGCATACATAAGGCATCTTATATTTTTGAGCGCAGTATATTTTAAATAAATTTTGTAATTTTGTACACAAGTGGATGCCAATTAAATTGTACAATAACATAAACTTAGTTTAACTGATCTTGCGCCTCAACCTGTATTAATTAATCAAGTTTTAATACAACTATCAACTTGATATCTATACATATAAAACTAGTAGATGGATTTTAAGAAAATTTTTTTGAGAAGGTACCTTAGTATTCTGATCCCAATATACGATAATATTTTTCCGCAAAAATATTCTATTTCCAAGAGAAAGTGGAGAAACAGCCTTGAAACTACTTTCGATTTTTTACCGATTTAAAGGTACTGCATACTTTAAGGCATCTTATATTTTTGAGCGCAGTATATTTTAAATAATGTTGCGCAACAGATGGCGCAGTTTTACAATAATGAGTAACTCATTTCATGTCTGTCTTTTTCATGAGCTTTACAATAGTTTTTAGAATTTTATATAGGGATGGGTACCTTTATATAAAGTAAATACGTGAGTCTTAATTTTTTTATTTTGGATTGCTTTCAAAGCAAAATCGAACAAAATATTGTCAGGACGCACACAACGTGTGTGGGCAGAGCTAGTTTTTTATCAACTTTTTTTTTCTTTAAACCTTTAGACCTTCTTATATGACTTTTTAAAAACTTGTTGCCTTAGCCTCGTATAAATATTATTAAAGTACAGTTAGAAAGGAATAGCAATTGAAATGTAAATGTTTGAGAAAAGTAGCTCTGGAAAAAATATAATATATAATTTTACTAAAGCCCCTTTCACACTATAATACTGAGTATTAAGATTTTCATTGGATTTTGTAAGATATAAATCCAATGAGAATTGCGTGATTGTCAAAAAATCTAACGTAACATAACATTTCACGTTCACACTATCACACTTCAAATAAAATGAAAAATATCAGCAAAGGAACAAGCCGAGACAAGACATTGAACGGCGTCGGCTGAGCAATTTTATGTGGACGGCAGAGGTGTCGGGTCTTAAGTTTTTTTTGGCCATTTAAGTATTCGGTTAATAAAAAAATAAAAAAAACTAATACGTACATTCAACAATTTCTAAGCATGACAGAAACAAAGTACATACGTAGGCGCTAAGACTGGTGGCAATTCACAGCAGGTGCAGGACAAGGAAAACTATCATCGGCGGCGAACTATCGGCTGCGACTCACTCACCAAGAACCAAGCTTCTTTGCTTTAAAAAAATATAACCCTGATAAAATAAAAAATGTTATTGTTTAGAAAATTTTCTAAAAATGGTTTGGTACTATGGGATGTCAAATTTCTTTCCGTATTTTTTTACATTTTAATAAGATACTGCTTTCACACTATCACACTTTCTCATTGGATTTAAGTATTTGACAAGTCTTAATACTCAGTATAATAGTGTGAAAAGGGGCTTAAACAACATTTTTATTATAAAATTTTTTGAGTTGAATATTTTGCCAATTAACAATAATATTTTCATAAATATTCAATTAAAATGTTAAAAGAAAAGCTGTTATATATATGTACATACGTACTTAAGCGGTTGCAAAATGATATAGGAATTTCGCATACTACTTAATATGAAAAATACAACTTTTATTTATTTATGTCTTCTCCTAATTAACCATGCAGTCAATTCTCTCCTCTTGTACTTTCTGGTAAAATATTTCAAGTTTTATAATGTTTCAGTTGTTTAATGACAAACTGAACCCACTTTGTCGTAGAAACGTTTAAACATAACATATTCTAACCCACAATTTTTCAACAGTTATACATTAATTTAATAGAAAAAGAACCTACTCTTGATTTCCTTGTAATGTTCAGTTGCTTAAATGCATTTATTAAAATTTTTTTTTTCAATTTCATTTATCAAATATACACCTCTTTTGATTACAGAGAAACGAAAACCAAATAAATTAAATGAATGTTACTTATGAAGTACAATATGTGAGTTTCGGAGCGTGTGAGTAAGTGAGTGAGTGAGAGAGTGAGTGAGTCTACTAAATGCATGAATGCCTTGGCAAATGGTATTTTTCATAAATTATACCTTTTGACTTTTTGGTAAATTGAATAAAATAATGTGTTATGTTTTGTTTTGTTTCGTATGTAGGTACGAGTTCTGGAAAACATTAGTTAATGTCTTTTACGCTCTAGACTACTGCTAATGTCTAATGTCATTCGTAGCATACATACTCATATGTAGTATATATAGGATATATTTATTTAACTTTTTTTTTTAATGTACGGCCATTATGAAACATTAATCATATAAAATGTTGAAATGTGTCTTTATGTGTTTTTGTATACCCAGCAAACACAAACTTAAAAATTTAAATAATATGTTTTTTTCATTCGATATTTAGCGTAATTCTAAACTTTAAATTTTATTATTCGAACTATTTATTACCACACAAACGAATAAAAGTATGTTTATAAGGTAGGCTTTGTTCTCAACAACTGACTATTGAATTTAAAAAAAAAAATTTTGGTATTCTGTTATCTTAACTGTCGATAGATGAAGAAAATGCTGATGTTATTCAGAAAAAAGTTTTTCCCATTTCCTTAAATATTAATTATCTAATTTGTAAAAAAAATAATTCTGTTAAATGGACTTGGGCCTACTCAGGAAAAATTCATTAGGAGTAATTGTCAAAAATATTTGAATGAGTAAAGTAATTTTAATTTAAGGGTAATTCATGGGGAATATTAACTACCTGAGGTAACTTGTCTTGAATGGTCTAGACGTATTATAAAGAATTAATAATTTTGCTTGATCAAGCCTCGTTAATTAATTAAAAAGCAAGGAAACTGAGTGCAACGCGAACTGAAGCCAAGAGACGTCGAAAGGCGATATTAAAGTCTAAATTAAAGCTTCAGAGAGTACAAAAAAAAGTCGAATGGTTATGGGCGCTTAATGTTGGATTTATTATAATGCTTCGAAACAAATATAGTCGTATGTGAAGCACAAACGAAGCTTCGGATGGTCTACAGAAAATACACAGAATTTTTGACGGGAATGAAACCCGCACCTCTCAGACTGATTGATTGGCGCACTACCAATCAGTATACGAAAATACAAAAAGCCGAATGTTTATGACACCAAGGTATTTCCCAGTAATTTTTGGAATCAGAAGCAATCATGAGAGACTTGTATTAAATATAATCGACTTGTTTGAAGAGAGCTTTGAACAAATAGCGGCCAGATTAATCGAGCACACACGAGTTCTTAATTGTCCTTACCGCTAATTCTCAGCCATAAGTTGGACAACCTGCTAAAAGCTATTTTGAAAATAGTGTCTGAGAAGTTTTGACGAGTCATCTATCTCATCACCAAGTAATCAACCACTTTTAACTACTCTCTATTTCTTTCGACGCAGAATACTCATATCAGAACATCAAAAATGTGTTTGCTTCGGTTCTGGCTCCAACGAGAAGTGATTTTTCGTGAGCTTTCGACAAACAATACTTTAATAAAAATACAGTGTAACTTTATTTTGCAATAAACGATCATCTATCTTAAAATAAATACCGATAGAAATTAATGCATACGCCCAATATAAATAATGAAATTTGAATAAAAATCTAAAATATGACAATTAAAAAAAAAAATAAATAAATGAATTTGTGTCAAATTTAAGGCTATAATTCACTATTATATTCAGTCAGTCATTTGATCTGCCAAAAATGGCATGTGTGCTCAAAAAGTAGGATAGTGCGGATTAGATGTGTATTTCTGTGATACACCTTTTAGCAATCGTTTGAAAAAATTCTTAAAACATTTTTCTTTATACAACCACGGTTGCAAATCTTTTATTTATTTTATATTCGGTACCTACACCGGGAGAGAATTCTGTCAAATAATTTTGTGATCGAAGCCTATGGTTTAAAAATTTTAAAATTTTATAACAAGTAGCTAGCCTGGACCTATGTGGCTATGCGGTCCATGTGACACTTTTGGCTAAATCAGTCTATAAGGATTTTCGAACATAAGGACGATAAATTAATCCAAGCAAATATGGTCTTTGTGTTATTACGCCATCATAATGTAGTTATCGTGTTAAACCACCACTTTAGAATATATTGATTTTTTAATTTTTTTCACCTTATAAAGTAACTCTCTCTTTGTAAAAAAGTAAGAAATATTTTAAATATGCACAAACAGGCTTGTAGAAGATTTCAATTCCTCACTACACTTCCTCATTTAAATACAGGTGAATTATATTTCTTGCACAACAAAATTTTTATTCTTTCTTAATTAAAATATATTTAATTAATTAAATTAAATTTAATTAATTTAATTTTATAATTAATTTTGTATCTAAAATTAATTATTTTAATTGATCCAATTATAGAATTAATTCAGTTATATCATTGAATTAATTAAAAAATTAATTAATTTTGCACCTGAAACTAATTAAAAAAAAATAAAAATAATTAATTTTTTAATTAATTGAATTATATAATTGAATTAATTAAAAAATTAATTAATTTTGTAATTGAAACTAATTAAAAAATGAATCAAAAAAAATTTTAATTAAAAATTTTTATTTAGTTTCAGGTAAAAAATTTATTTTTTAATTAACCTGTAAAAAATTACATGAAATAAACTTAATTTAGTTACTTAAATCTATATAATTAATTAAGAAAGAATACATTTTTAATTTTTTTATTAATTGAATTATAATTAAGAAAGAATAATTTACTGCTTTTAAAGTTAAATCATTAAAAATTTAATGAAATTTGTATCTAAAACTAATTTAAACCTTTAATTGGTCCATAAATTTGTATCTGTGTGAGGCAACTAAATTTTACATTCATGCTTACCAACATGATGAAGAACAAATTTTAATGTACTTTTGATATGAAAGTACAGGAGCAAGAGGATCGCAAGTAATCATATCTTGTTTGTATTTTTACTTTTCTGATGTTTATGGTAAAGCCATGTATATATGTACACCTAATAAGTGGTAGGTTAGGTTAAGCAGGCAGCTCCAATACAGCTCACTTGGGTCCGTATTGGAGCTGCCTGCTTAACCTAACCTAAGTGGTAGAATTAATTGAAAGCTGTAGAAAACATAATCTCTTTGGTGCTAATAACATGGTGGTGTTTAAACTCTTAAGTTTATTTGATTAAAGTTTTTAATTTACTCCAGGTTTATTATTGTAATCACTTATTCCCCTTAAGTTATAAAAGCTTTTCTAAATTACAATAATTCCAAAATGGTCTATATGGCAATTTCACTATTTACAATATTTTTGGTGTATGCTATCACTCAAATTACATATGGATACTTAAGATATATACTTAGTCACGATATAAATACCCATTATCGATATAACACACATTCAAAATCCTATAGTGACGTCAAACGCGTTTTGTTTGTTATCTCAAAATGTGTATTTTGTATCAAAGATCATTTTTGTTCCAGGCTAGATAAATGTATATCTTATTTTGAGCAAAAATTCCAATTTTAGTTGGAAAAAAAAACTATTATTATTTCCAAATTATTTATAAATCCTTTTCAAGCGCTTTTCATCTAAAAAAATTGATTATAAATTATTTATAATTTCAGATCAAACTTGAGTGTTTGCTGGGTGGCAGCCACATACAAGAATTTATTTTCACATACCTAAACATGCATTTGTATTCAGATACTGCTAAACTTTTTACACTTACAGACCTATACTTAGCAGAAGTTGGGACAGACCAAAATACCTGTAGTCACACACTTGGTAATTGTAGGAAACAAGCAAAGAAAACAAAAAAAATACATTATTAGTAAAAGGAAAATCAAATAACTACTATTGTTAGCAGTATTCGTTTTAACAATGAAAAATAACTATTTCAAAATGAAATTTCCATACACATTGTTCATACAAGAATGTATGTAGGGGTATGTAGGTACGTACACTCGCACACATAAAAATATAAAGGTTTGTATGGAACAAGTGTTGCTAAACTAACTAATGTTGCATTAATATCCTATTCGAACAATAACTACTATTCTAATGAACAACTCCTGAATATATGCTGTAGACTAGTTAGAGGCGAAATGCAAACAATTTTTTATTTAAATGACATTTATAGTGACAATCTACAACATTGCAGGTGCTTTATTCAGAGTTTAAGCTGAGTGTGTGTGTTTGTGTATTCCAAATAGTTTTACCACCAACAACAATATAATGTCAAGTTTCATGTTTAAATGTCATTTTTATTTAATAATAGTAATTTTCTTGTTTCGTTTATATTTTTTAAACGAATAAAACAAAAATTTTTTGTTAATAAAAAAAACACGCATGGTTGGTTTTGTATGGATAGACTCCAAATGTCATCCTCCTAAATACGGCTAGGATCTAAACAAAATGGAATTTTGGTATGTGTGTGTGTGTTAATGTTTATGACAGGAGCACAAAAGGGTGTAACAAATAACACTATAATAACAGCGTCAAATAACAAATGAAAGTAGTTATTAAACAACAACAAAAGAAAAGAAACAAAGCGAATTAAAACCATTTAAAACAATAATTTCAACACTTCATGTCACACATCATTCAATGTTGTAGGCAAAAACTCAGCATTTATTTAAATTACAAACGTAGGCAAAATCTAGAGAAAAAAAGATGAAAAAAACTATAAATAATTTTTCAAAATTCAACTCAGAAATGATTAAAGATCTTGCGATTTTCTATTTTGCCGTGAAGGAAAATTATTTACAAAATGTAGACAAACCAACTCACATTCACATGAAGAAAAAGTGTGTTTTTCATTAAATGAAACGAAAAGAATGACAAATTATTTTTGAAATTTCTATTTGTTTAGTTAACAAATATGACGCTGTCATAAACTGCAGAATGGAGGAGAAGGTTCAGCATGTTAAAGACATGCCTAGATAAGTTCAGTTAAAGTTCGCCATTAAAGAGAAACTACGTCCTTAAAATAAAATTTCTTGAGAATTTAGAAAAATTAAAAAAGTAAAAAAGTACCTTTAAAAATTTTCATTTTTGAAAAAAGTATTTATCATTTCAATTTTCCTAGTGTCTAAAATTGAATTTTCTTCGTTTTTCTTTAAAAATTAAACACCGAAAAATTTCTCTCAACTCTACGGAGTAGTTAAAATGAAATAACGAACTTAACCATTTATCAAAAAAGTACTTTTCTTCACAAGAACATTTATAAAAAAGAAAATTACTTTTGAAAGATAACTTTTTACGAAAAGGCTACTTCAAAAAAGTATGTTTTGTAGACTTGTCAAGTGCCTGGCTCTTAAGCGACAAATAACACAGTGCAACACGGAAAAAATAACCATATACGGACACCACTACGTGATAAAAGACCAAAAAAAAGACCCCTGTCTTCCAGTTTTGCCCAAAGTCCTCCAGGTTTTTTTTTATGAGCCCTCAAAGATGTGGGGCCTCGATGTCATTTTTGCAAAAAAATGATCATTTACTCAAGCTCATATTTTGCAAACCGTTTGAAATTTTGATATACTCTCTGAGGCAAAGTTGTAGCTCTTGTCATAAAGAACAAAAATTGTTCTTTATGACAAGATTGTTGTATAAAATCAAAAAAACTTCATCTTCAAGGTCAAAATCGCAAAAAATTCAATTTTTCTTAACACCGTTCTTTATGACAACAGCTACAACTTTGCCTCAGAGAGTATATCAAAATTACACAGTGTGTAATGGAATAAATAAGATTAGAAAAATTGTAACTAATTGTAGATAGGGATCATACTTGGGATTTTTTCATTGGCATTATTTCAAATTATTACAATGAAAAATATTGTAACTACCATTTAATGCTACTGATTTATTTTTAATTACAATTGTTTTTACTAATGGAAATGAAGTGAAATTGTAAAATTCCTAATTATAATTTTTATTCTTCTTCTGATTTTTGTTTGTTTTTATATGAAAAAAATGCCAATAATAGGAGATCAGAGAATGGAGGTGGGACTTCTTTAAAAACATCACTACAAAAAGGTGGATTGCAAATGTGGCCAATAATGATAATTTAATCATTGATCAATGGTAATGATTTTATTTTTTTAAATAATTATTAATGAAACTTTTTTATTAAAAACCATTACCATTAATGAAAACAATGGTAATGAAAAAAAATTTATTAGCATTATTTAAAATGCAATGCTAATTAAATTGTCAATTAATTACACAATCTAATTAATTAGTCCCATGTATGTTAGGGATATTACTCAAACTATTTAAAAAATTACTATTTAAAAATAAGTTTCTAAGTTTTTTCAAAAATCACACTAAAAAATATATATTAAAACTAACTACCTTTTTAAAAGTACAGCTTGAAACTAATATTTTCGTCTTTGAAAGGGTCTTACCCAGCAAAAAATGATTGAATTTTGGTAAGCAGTAAAATAAAATTCATGTCTTTCAAAAGCTGTTCTCATAAGCGCATTCGAGAGTGCTATAATTGTAAGACAATAATAACAAACTGCATACCCTCTAGCTTACGAGTATGCAGGTATGTAAGCAAAAAAGTTTTCTTTACAAAATTTAGTAAAAAAAAAGAGAGGTCTCTCGCTTAGGCGGATGCAGTTATGTAAGCGAATTAATTTTTATAAAGAATTTGGTGAAAATCAAAAATCATGCCTTCCTGAAGCAGGCTGGAAGCGAGAGTTTATTTTTCTCTCCCTTACGAATCTGCTTCCAAGTAAACGTAATTTTTGGCTGGGTAAATACACCTTTCTAAAAAAGTAGCTGTTGAAAAAAAAACCTTTGAAAAAGTCATGTCTGCTTTGAAAAATTTACTTTTTGGTACTTAAAAAAAAATTTCTTAAAAAATTATATTTTTTAAAGTACTTTTTATGAAGTAACTTTGTACAAAGTTACAATTTTCAGTATAGCCTTAAATAACTATTTTCAGTTTAGCGTTAAAAAAAGTTTTCAAAAAGTATCTTATTAAAAGTAAAACTTTTTTAATTGGTACTTTTTTTAGGCAAGGGCAATTTAATAAACTTCGCATTTGGTTTATTAAATTTTGGGCATAAGAAATTGGGATTTTATTCAGAAAGTTTGAGAAAAATCCAGTGACGATCTGCTTAATCACCATTGAAATAGCTATATGGATATGCTTTCCCCATAGCAATCTATTTGGATTATAATATTTTTTGAAAATAAATATTTTGTGATTCTTTCATAAAATATTTTTTTAATAGATTCTTTCATAAAATATTTTTTTTGAAGGAATTATGCGTGTTCAGAAATAAATAATGTTTTAATACAATTTCGAATATAATTTTTTAAAGTTATATAAAGAATATTTTTCTAAAAAAAATCTTTTTTAAAAAGTGCCCGTTAAATAAAGCGTTTTATTTTTTTAAATTAAATATTTTAATACAAATTTCAAGAATAGTACTATTTTAAAAAAATGTGACTATTTAAAAAGTATCAATCAGCAATACTTAAAAAAATTACAAAAAGTACCTTTAAAAAATTACCTCTGCGAAAATGGCACTTTCGAATGACTAGTTTATAAAAAAATTAACTATGGTTTTTGAAAAGCAAAAATTTAAAAAAAAAACGGTTTCGCTAAAAGTACCTTATATAGAACTTTTGAGACAGCTTTAAAAAAAAAGGTCTCTGCAAAACATTAAAAAAATATTTTTTACAAAACAACAACATACCTTTATCAAAAACATCTTTCTAAAAGAAGTTTACTTTTAAAAATCTTTCCCAAAAAAGTACTTTCATAAGAAACACCTTTTTAAAATAATACTTTTTATACTTTAAGATAAGAATTAGTTTGCACAGTGGCCCTATTAAAACTAAAATTGTTTGAGAAAGGAGTTAAACAGCCATTTTGATTTATTAAAAAGTATGAGAAATGTGGGAAAAATGACTTTTGAAAATAAACGCATAAGAAATCATCGTTAAAATGCAGTTTGTCTATTAAAAAAGTTTAGATAAAAAAACGCTTTTGTGTAACTTATACATTAATAAAATCCCAACGCAAAAAGTACTTTATGACAAAAGAAACTACTGTAATACAAAAGACATCAAAGTAATTTTATAGGCCTGCGATCTTTTCTCAGATTGTATCTGCAGAGCTGTAAATCGCAGTAGCGCAACAGTGTTTTCAACTTAAACACTTGGAGAGTGCAACACATTACGGGAATCTATACATATAATAAAATAGTAACTCATTTCCCTCTTAAGCCTGGTACTGTGTTCAGTTTTTCATGCGGAATGCTGTCAAACTACATACATAAAAAATTTGTATGAAAAAGTCATGAAAAAATGTTGCTGAAGTAGTACTCCGTTTTTGCTGTGGAAAAACATTGAAATGTTTCTGGCAACATTTTATCAAAGCTGTGAAATAAAGCAAATGGGCATTATTTCATGCGGAATTTTTTAAACAACAGCTGATCACCTGGGTTTTGTTAACATTTTTAGAACAATGTGGTATACTTAAAAGCAATAAAATCGTAAAATTCTTCCAAATCGCGAGATAGACACCACATTTTAAATGTCAAAATTTCATTGTGAAATAATAAATGTTGCTCAACATTTTTTACAAATTCGAACAGAGTACTAGGCTTTACTGTCTGCCTGCTTTATTTTACCTGTTTGGAGAAAAAGCAGGGAAAGTACGCAATTGCCCGTTAAAGGTACTAAAATTTTCGGTTTAAAACTGAGATATATTAAACACTTTGTGGAATCACATACCTGCCACAGAGCTTTACAATAATTTTTAGAATTTTTTATAAATTTTAGAATTTTATCCAGTGATGGGTACCTTTATATAAAGTAAATACATAAACCATAACTGAACCATTATCAAAATAAGAGTCTTACAATTGGTGTGGAATACTTTCAAAGCAAAATCGAGCAAAATATTGTCAGAACACCCACGTCGCGACGAGGCGGGAACAGCTAGTAATAAAATATATTTTATATGATTTAGAGGCGCTATGCTCCTAAAAGGAACAAATATTTAGATATACAGGGTGGGGCAATTCCGATGTTTTTTGGCTGTAATTTAAAAAAAATTAAAAATTTTGATTCTTCTTGTGGATTATTTTTATTTGGTCTTTTAATTTTTTTACATCAAGTAGAGAATACGATGTCATGTAAATGGCCGCCGCCACAGTTGATTGTTATTTGAGCCCTTTTTATGGCATTTTCCATCACTTTGGCCAAAACGTCCGGCGATAGGTCCTCACATTCTTGACGGAACTGCAAGAGTCTGAGGCTTGTTGACATAAACCCGCGACTTCAAAAAGCCCCACAAAAAGAAGCCTGCAGCCGTCAAATCAGGCGATCTTGCTGGCCAGTGCAAATCGCCAAAACGGGAGATTAGGCGCCCGGGAAATGCATCCTTCAGCATATCGGTTGTGGCACGTGCAGTGTGGAGCAGTGTAGCGTAACATTGTTTATTAACGTGTATTTCGCAAGTGTTTACTACACAAATGTCAAAACAGAATTGACATTACGGGCCAATCGCAAAATTTACAGCATTTTCTGATAGGAGGATTACTTTTGCGCCACCCAGTACATATATGATTTAAAAAAAGAGTTATGAAACGATATTTATGTTATAAATACGAGTGTACAAATTTAAATCAATTTAGGTGTTGTCAACTTCATGCAAATTTGTTTAAACTAATTTGTGCTGTAAGTGTAGGGACACGTTTAAAAGCATTCATTTAAGCTCCTTTTGCATGTTTAATGAATTCGCAGTAAATAAAATTTTAATAGCAAAATTTTGAACTTTACCCCTTGGCTTACGTTCTCTTGTTTGATGTAAGATTATTTTTGATTTGTCACTAGTGTCGCCCAGACTGTGTCGCAATTTCATTTTTGTATTTAATGAGCAAAGAAATTAAGAAAACATTTTTGTTTAAATAAGATTTTATCAGAAAACTTTTTCATTTAGAATTATAAACGCACACACACACACACTCATGCAATTATTTTACATTTCAGTTCCTATTTCAGCGATTACTTTGTCGTCATATTTTTTTTTTTTTATTTTCAAAGTTTTTGTGACAAATTTCTGTTGACTTGTATGCAATTTGTTTAAGAAATTATAAGTGTTTTTCCATTTTTTTTTGTTTGTTTTTTTTTTGAGTTTTTGTTAAAGTAACAATGTGTTTTTCCGGCTCTGCGGAGGTGGTCTTTTTGCAACATGTATTGCACCATCATACATCATTGTAAAACTGAAATGATGATGATGATTTGCTTGATTTAAGGAAACATGTGTAGTTATGGTGGCATTTTTTCATTTATGAATAAGACTGATGCTTTTGCCGGTCGCTTATTTAAGTTTGTTTTTGGTGGTGTAGACAACGAAAATGACAAATTAATGTTGTCTGTCTTTATAAGTCATGGGTGAAAACATTTTAAGTGTAGGAAGTTAAAGTTTTTTTTTTGGTTTTTTTTTTATAATTTTAAGAAAATTTATTTTAGGGAGAAAATTTCTGTTTATATTTGCCGTAAATTAATGATTATTAAAATATTAATATATTCATTTTAATTATATTGTTTTTTTCTTAATATGAAATGTCATATTAGTATTTTATTTATATTGTGATAAATCCGAACTGTTGAAACCAGCTTTTTTAGAGACTTTTTGAATACATTTAGTTTAGCGGTGAAATAACCACATATTTTCATGGCTAAAAATAATAGTTTTAAAATTTTATTGCACTTCAGAATAATCCAACTGCAGATAAAAAAAGTGAATGTTTATGGAAAACACGACAAGGACTTTTCTTGTCTAACTGGGTGTCGGTGGGTCCACGGTCATGAGTTGCAATGCCACATGTTGTATTGAATTTTTTAGTTTTATGTTAAATTTTTTGTTTCTACCTTAAAAAAAAAAATAAAACTATAAATACAACTTTATTCTACAACATTTGCAGAAACATAAAATAAACTTTATTTGCATTCGTCACACAGTGTGCTTTTATGGGGTGTGAGTAATTAAAAATCAATAAATTTTGAACAGATAGAATTATTTATTGCGGTTTTAAATGTTATTGCGGAATTAATTAGTTGATAGGAAATAAAAATAATATTGTTAAATTAAATTAAAAAATATAAGAAATTTTTTAACACTAATAGTTAAACTTAAGCTTGAATTAAATTTTAAATAAAATAATCCTTACAAATAAAATGTTAAAGTAAAGCTAAAGTCCGTCTATTTTTCTATCTACTGAATAGGGTTGAAAAAATATTTTTTATAAATTAGATAATAAATTTTTTATAAAATTAAGCTTTAAAGGAATGTGAAGCATTTTCTTTATCGCTATATACTTCTTTAGCATTCTTCGTATCTACACACAAAGAAAAAACATGATTGAGGTAACCATAATGTAAAAGCAATATATTTTATTATGATTTAGTGTTGTAGTCCATAAATAAAAGAACTGTTTTATTCTAACCATATTATTGTCAAACCTGACATTGTTAAAGAAAAATTTGTCTAAACATAAACATAATAATAAAATATAACCATAAGGTAATACAAATTTATTATATTATGATCAAGTATAAACATTTTATAGTTAAATTAAATGACTGCAAAATGATTAATAACTATGAAATGACACATGGTATCAAATGGATTGTTTTAACATGTTTACTAATAATTATTATTTATTTTTTTATAATTTCATATAACGATGGCATCAATACATCAACTAGTAATTACTATGTTATCACTATAAAAAAATTTTTTTAATATTTTTATAAAAAGCAGAAACCACTAAAACGCGATGAATAAAATAAATATTAATTATTCTTTGGTTACATACGAATATATTGAAAATATTTTGTTTATTATTAACATATTATGGTTAAAAACAACATATTATTTTGGATAATGTATAAAACTTTGGTTTAACATATAACATATACATATACATACACATATACATATACATATACATATACATATACATATACATATACATATACATATACATATACATATACATATACATATACATATACATATACATATACATATACATATACATATACATATACATATACATATACATATACATATACATATACATATACATATACATATACATATACATATACATATACATATACATATACATATACATATACATATACATATACATATACATATACATATACATATACATATACATATACATATACATATACATATACATATACATATACATATACATATACATATACATATACATATACATATACATATACATATACATATACATATACATATACATATACATATACATATACATATACATATACATATACATATATGTATAACATATAACACTTTGGTTTAAGTTGTACAGCTGAAACCAACCATATTGCATTTTTGAGGCGTAGTAACTAACGATTTAATGATCAAATCGTTATCAAAGTAATGTTAAAAGCAACACAAATTTGTTCATAGCAACCATAAGCGTCGCTAATTGGGACCAATTTATATTTTTAATTGGTTCACAATTTAACTGAAAATGGGTTTTTTTCTATAAAATTACAATTTGTTATATATATTTTTTTTTATTTCACATTTAGTTGTTAATTTTAAGTCTTAACTGATTTTTGTTCTAGCATGTACGGAATTATCCACTGCGTGTAAATTGCAAACATCTTTATTAAAAATTCTTTCCATGACGCTCAGCGGGAGCTAGGTTTAAAAGATTTTCCATCATTCAAAAATATGTATGTATATGTTTATATGTTTATACATACATGTATATGTTTATACATACATGTGTATGTATTGGCTCGGCTTCTTTTAAAGTGCCGCTTGAAATCTAAGATTTACTATAAACTTGGATAATTACTAATAACTGTCCATGTAACCAATTCTGTTTTATTTCTTTAAAACTGTCTACTTAATGCATTATATACGCATCAATGCATTTTAATGTTGGTTTCCTATTGCAACTAATAATAATTGGTTATAAAAATTAAAGATGAACAAAAGTTCAAATGATTTTTAGCTATTCTTTTCATGCTCGTTCTCTATCTCTCTCTCTATCTCTCTCTCTCTCTTTCACTTTTAATAATTCATATTTTAAATAAAAACCAAAACGCATGCAATGGTTTCATATTTTTTACATGCATGCAACAAAATGCAGCATTATTCGTAAGAGTGTCCACACCCATATGGCAATTTATATGCGCAGTAAAAGCTTTTGTTTTAAATATCTCGTTGCTAAATTTAAGTTTATTTTTTTAATTTTATTTTTTCTTTTTTTTTTACTCATACGTTTTCGTGAATATTTGTATTTATGAAGTAAAACAAAATGAATATTGTTATGCATTTTTTAAGCAATAATACATGCAAGAAGAATAATGCTTGTATTAAAATAGAAATAATAGAAAACTAGGGTTTGGTCAAAGAAAATGTATATTTTTCCATCATTATTATTATTATTTTTTTTTTGTGTTGTTACTATCAATATCAAATGGAATTTATTTAAGTTGCATTATAATTTTGCAATAAAAAAAAAATAATAAAAAAATTCCCCTTGAGCTTATTTAGAAAAATATATTTTTATTTTATGTACATATGTGTACTTATATGTATATAAAAAAAAAACTAAAATAAAACCAATATCCATATATTTATTTATATGAACGTCTTGCATCTTCTTATGCAACTGAATACGACTTCACTTTAAGCTTAAGTATGTTGCATCAATATGTTGCAAAATCAGTTGTTCAGAAAATATTTTTTATATATATTTTTTTATTATTTATTTTTTTAAGAACAGTTATTTCTTTTGTTCTTAAACAAAAATCATGTAAAGGTTGAAGTACTTTATTTAAATTTTATATTGTTTTTAAGCTCTTTGGTTAAAAAAAAAAACATATAAAAAGATATTAAAAGTGAACAAAACATGCCAATTAAATATTAAAAGTAAGAAATATAGATTTTAGGAAGAGACACTTGATTTTTTTTATTTTATGTATTATTTTATATCATAATTTTTTTTTTAACTACACTTTTACTAAATGAGGAATTTAAACCTATTTTTATATGTAATTATTTAAATTTAATTTATACATATAAGAAAATAGTAACCCATCTGTTTGCCTATCTGTCTTTCTTTTTTGTGTTTGCATCACGTAAAAACTGCTGAAGAGATTTTAAAAAATTTTTGTGAGTAGCTACCTTGCTATTCTGATTCCAATATATGTAGGATACTCTTTTTCCGAAAAAATATTATTGCCAAAAAAAAAATTTTTATCGCATACTTTGAAAGCTGTATATTTTAAACACGCTTGCGCAACAGATGGCGCTGTTTCAAAATGACAAAATATAAATTGAAAGCGATATATTTTAAATGCGGTTGGGCAATAGAAAGCGATGTTTTAAAATAACCACAAAATGAGTTAAAAGCGGAATTTTTTCAACACGGTTGGGCAATAGATGGCGCTGTATTAAAATAATCAGAAAATATTACTTATTGCCAAATATCTAATAGAATAAAATTTGTATTTGACTTGTATTTTTACTTTATGGAATTACATTAGTATTAAAATATTTGAAGCACCATTAACAGAGCTTTACAATAATTTTTAGAATTTTAAAATTTTATATAAAATGCGTAACAGTCTAAAAATTTGGTGTGGATTACTTTTAAAGCAAAATCGAACAAACTTTAGACAACGTATGTGGGTGCAGTTAGTTTAAGTAAAAAAATTGAAAAATTTAAGCCAACAAAAAAAATTTTATACATAAAATTTTCTAAATACGAAAAATTAAATATTTTTCCTTTTCTTAACGGAACTCACCTTAACCCTAATCATACCAGGTAATTCTACAACGAATTTGATTCTTAGTCACCTTAGTCATCAATTAATAAACATAAAATAAAACTAGTCATGTGCCAGTCAGACTTACACACATTGAGTTCCGCATTATATTCTATACACAACTTTAGAAGTACAGGATTTTAATTTTTCACGTCTATTATGGGACATCCTTAAATTTTTAATTTTATTACTCACTTTAACAAATTTTTTAAGATTGATTCTGTTCAGAAGATAATCACATATATACCCTTTCTGCATAACACCCTTTACTTTTAATTATATTTATTAATTAAGATTTATTATACCGAGCATCTATATATAAATAGGCAAAGACAAAACTTTGGATCCCTTTTTCTCTTATGTTTGTCAACCGATTTTGTTTATTTTTTCACCGGATAGTAGATGTTATCTAGCTTTAGTGCATAGTCTATATTTGATTAAAATCGGTTCAGTATTTTAGGAATAAATGGCTCTTTAAATTGCTACCACTACACATGCTAAAAACACACATGTATGTGGTAGCTTCAAGTAAAACCAAATGTGCGTGTTTGTATGCAATTTAATTTTTTTGAAAACAAAAAGAGAAGGAGTAATTATACAGTTGTTTCTCTATTTAAATGAGTAAAGTTAAAAACACAACAACAGATGAGAGTTAATAAACATAATTAAATATGTATATTTGTATGTATGTCTACACATTCCTACATATGTTCACATGTGCAAGAATGACGAAAACATGAAAAGATCTTATGTACACATAATTAAATAATTGCCTTTTAAATCAATGCAAGAAATTTGAAACAGTTATTTTTTCGATTTGCATTTGTTTTTAGTTGTTTTGTTTTTGTAAATGCATTTTTTACTCTTCTGATAAACTGAATTTTATTCTGTATGTACATATAATTTCATAATTTGCTTCTTAATCAATGCAAGAAATTTGGAAACATTTATTTTTTCGATTTGCTTTTGTTTGTAGGTGTTTTGTAAATGCATTATTTTCAGCTTTATTTTATTCTTAGCTTCGAATTATTAAAGCCTTTGTTAGGAAGTGTTAATTAAAAGTGTGGTGGTATTTTTTTTTATTATTTACCTTTTTAAAATTTCCTAAAGTGTACATATGTACATAATTTATAAAACGTTTTAAATCGGTTTAAGATTTTTAAATATTTTTGCCTTTGAATTCAAAGTGACTGTTATCCTAATTTTGCATTTATTCTAAAATATATTTTCTTTTTTGTTAAAGAAACTAATTTTTATATTTTTTTGAGCTGCCACGAAGACGATCAATAACTGGTAGAATGAAGAGACGGCGACGAGCAATTCAATATCTTACACAGAACAGATCTGGAAATATTAACCGACAATCTACGTAATGGCAATGAAATATTAAATAGTTTTAAATGTGCTTTCAATATTGTTCCAAGTAGTTTTGTAAGTCATAACTGTGGTCCAATGCACTTAATATGCCGTTTTTGTAGTGCTAAGCATTTTGAGTCTGAAGTAACTCAAAATGATTTAATTTATTTTACAGCATGTTGCCACAAGGGAAAAGTTTCTTTAATGCCATTGTCTCAAAATAGCTTTTTTAATTCTTTATTTAATAATTTGAAATCACAAAACGCTGTTGAAAAGCGTAAAACAAAAAACTTTTTTGAAAATATTCGTGCTTTTAACTCAGCAATTGTAATGTTTAGTACAGAGGCAAAAATTAATAGAAATTGTATGCAAAGAATCTATCATTTTAAAATTCATGATGTGTTTTATCATCGCGTCGGTGCATTGGTGACTGAGTGTGGCAGAAAACCATGCTATGCGCAGTACAATTTGATATGAATTACGCACAATTTATTTACTTTTTTTTAAACCGAAATAAAATACGTCTCACTACTACGAGTATGTACATATAAGATTTTTGTTACAATTTTGTTTAATTTAATAAATTTAATAAATATATGAATAACATGAATTGCTATTAACGTTTGTTTCATTAAAAAAGAATGTGTACTTATGTATGTAAACTATATAAAATGTGTCAGAAATAAATTTGGTCGAATTTCGACCACGGGGCGAACTCTAGTAGTATTTAATACCCTGTGTAGACCCAGTGTCTGAATATAATTTTTACTACATAGATAACAGCGGCTACACCGCTACACGACTACAAAAGCCATTGGCTACCATCGTCGCCGTTTAGTAAGCTTCTTAATTATATTGCAGACGACAGCTACATCGTAAACTCTGACATAGCTGTAGAAATATGCATGTACATATTTGACTTTTATAAAAATTATATAACTTAAAAAAAATACTTTTAATATGTCGAAACAAATAAATGTTTCAAAGCTTCCTGATTGTAAATAAATTTGTAATTTTTAATTTTGGGATTTTAAGTTTAAGTTTAAGTTTAATTTATTGAGCCTTAATATAACAATATTGGGGAAACAATAAAATTTAAAATAACAAATTTGACAAATTTAAGATTGTAATGTAATGTCTTAAAAAAAAAAATATGATGAAAACAAACAGTATCATACTTAACAATAATTGTACAATTTCAAGTAAGAAAATAAATAAATGTAAACGCCTTTGCTCCCGAGCCTAACAGTTACGTGAGTGTAAAACAACTCAAATACAAAAGAATAAACTTAAATCTAAACTTATAAAATAAAAAAGGAAAACAAAAATTAAAACAAAAACAACAATTAACCTCTGTGTGAGCGAAAAGATTTTTTAAAAAAATCCGGCATTGAAATAGCAAAATTGAAGTCAATATCTTCGTTCAGCAAACCAAGCGGAGATAAATACGCAGTATTAGTCCAGCTATAGCTGCTTTGAGAATTAATTATTTCTTTAATAGAGTCATTATCATGAAAAGACAACCTGATAATAAATTTCTTAATTAATTGGAATACATAAATGCTCAAAGGAACAATATCAGATTCTGTATAAATAACCGAGTTTGAGTATCTTTTATTCCTTGAAATAAAATTTTTACCAATGCAAGCACGTAGCACTTTTCTCTCAAAAATTTCAAATTTATTCATTAAAGAAGGTGAGATAAAAAACCAAATTGGAAATCCATATAATAACACTGGTCTTAAACACGTTTTATAAATTAAAAGTTTTGTTTTCACAGGAAGAGATTTATGAGTTAAAATTCTACCTAAACAAAGACTCACTTGGTAAACTTTGTTTAAAATGACTTTGCCGTGTTCGTTAAATTTAAAAAGTTTATTGAAAATAATACCAAGGTATTTAAATTTATCTCTGAAGGGAATTTCGATTCCATCTAAGAAAAGTTTTAGAGTTTTGCTCTGAGGGACAACAAAATAAGCACATTTACCAGAGGCATTTCTTAAACAAATTGCTTCACTTTTTGAAGTATTAATTTTAATTCCCCAGAAATCATAAAAATCTTTAACTTTCCTTAAATGACTAGACACAATTTTAAGAGCTTCTAAAGGAGATTCGTGGTGAGCATAAAGTAAGGAATCATCAGCATAAAGTAAACCAATTGAATTTGAAAAATTATGAGGGAAATCGAAGATGAAAATATTATATAAATGAGGAGCTAAAATTGATCCTTGTGGAACTCCACAACAAACTTGACCAAAATCAGATAAAGAATTATTTAATTGAACACAAAAACGCCTATTTTTGAAATAGCTTTTGAATAGTTTAATTATGTGAAGATCAAATCCTATCAAATGCATTTTAAAAAGTATTCCACTATGAATGGCTCTGTCAAAAGCCTTTTCAACATCAAGTGAAACAGCTACTGTACAAGAACCTTGTCTTAAATTACAAATAACGTCATTTTGGAATTTCAAAAGAGCGTCCACAGTAGAATGTCCTTTCTTAAATCCGAATTGTAAGTTAGGTAAATAATTACCAACTAAATTATAATCCATTTTATTATGAATAACTTTTTCAAAAAATTTTCCTAAATTTGATAACAAAGAAATAGGCCTCAGGTTATTAATGTCAGTAGAGTTTGATTTCTTTTTAATCGGTACAATTTTGGAAATTTTCCAACTATCTGGAAAATATGCGTTGTTTAAACAGTTATTAAAAATAATAACTAAAAACTCAAAAGCTTTAATAGGAATTTTCTTTAATATAAAATTTGAGATTTTATCAATACCTGCAGATTTTTTGTTATTTAGCTCCTTGCAGAGAGAAATTAAATTGTCCATATTTATTAATCTTGTGCAATTTTGAATATTCAATGCAGAAAAATTATCATCAAAATTAAATAAAGTACCCTGTTCTAAAGAAGACAAGAAATTATCTATTTCCGAAGAGTCTCTATCTAAGGAACTACCACTATAAACTTCCGAAAAATGATTTTTTAAGCAATTTAATTTATTTACCTCATTTTCAATTACTACTCCATTAACTGATAAGTCACCAAAGCTTGTTTTTCTTTTAAAACCTAAAAAGTTAAAAATTTGTTTATGTGCTCGCGGACCAGGTTTAATTTGTTCAAATATCTTACTAAAATGTTGTGCGTTTTCCTTGCAAACTTGCTCTTTAATTAAAATACTTAAAAGCTGGATCTGCTTAGAAATAAGTTTGTATTGATCATTGTGCCTATTTAAAGTCCTATTATAAATTTGCTTTAATTTCTTTTGCCAACCATATTTAACTTTAAAAAGTTTTTTAACAAAATCCGAAGGAACAAATTTTTTCGACTTTACTTGAACTTTATTAGAATGAGTATCACAGCACGAATTTAATGAAGATGTAAAGTAATTAATATGAAAATCAATTTCATTGTTCGTCAAGTTTCTTGAAGAAGATGGAAAATGATCTAATAATATTGAAGTTAAATCATTTTTAAAACAATCCCAACTGGTTTGCTTATATGAAGTATATGAAGGTGGAAAATTCAAAATAAAATCAAAGTCAAACAATTTTAAATTAATAAATAAAGGAAAATGATCTGAAAAGGAAGGAAGAGTTTTAATGTTATAATTCGGTTCAAAAATATCAATGCTGTTAGAACTTATAAGAAAATGATCTAAAAACGAGGAACCATTTGGAAAAGTAGGAACAACATCACAAAGTCTAACAAATGAATGTGAATAAAGATTTAACCAATTACTAAACGTGCATCCATTAAGATTGTTCAAATTATCACCCCAAGAAATATTTTTAGCATTAAAATCACCTCCAATTATCAACGCATCAAAATTTACGGCAAAATTTGCGATGTTCGACAAACCATTTTCAAACTGCGATGGATTGAAGTTACATGGAATATAAACAGAACCAACTAGCATTTTTTTGATGACGTTGTTCACAGTTACACGAATTTCAATAAAAATATGAGGAAATGTTAAATGGGGAATATCAATTTTTGAAAAGGAATAACTTTTTTTAATAGCGATTCCTACACCTTGTGAAGAGAAATCTCTAAGTAATATGTAATTATCTAAATACACTTTGTGAATCGATTTAAGATGAGTTTCTTGAATAAAAGCAAGGTCAATATTATTACAATTAAGTAAACTTGCCAAATCTATTCTTCTACTGGTTTCGACAAGAGATCTGACATTAAAAGTGATCATTTTGAGCAAATTATGGACCATAAGTTGAAAGAACTTCTTCAAAAAGACTTTTACACTCAGCAATTGCCTGAGATTTTGGCAAAGAACGAAAATTCTTCATAAAGTTCATTAACCTGATCTCTAATGAATCTGGTTCACACAGAACTTTAGCTAACTTTAAGAAATCATTCACAAACTTAGGTTTATTAGACTGTTCACTAACAAAATGGCTTGCAAAAGATCGGTTTTGGTCAATCAAATTTGATTTGAAAGCAAAAGAAACATTATTTAATGCCTGACTTTTCTTTTCCTTAGCTCTATTGGAGATATTTTTTTTCCAATCCAAATATTTTTTAAAAAAAGAGCAACCTCGCCAACTAGCTGGATGACCATAAGATTGGCAGTTAAAGCAAAAGGGTTTACTATTATCATCAGAAATAAACGAACATTGACCCGGTTCATGATTAGAGGAACACTTAACACAAGCAAAGGATCGGTTACAATTCTTAGCCATGTGTCCAAAATTCTGGCAACGATAACATTGAACTACCTTTTGATTTTTCTTAGGCTTTTCCCAAGTTACCACTTGATTTAAAACAAAACGAATACAAGTTAAGTCATTTAAACGTTTACCCTCTTTAAGAGTAACCAGAAAAAGACCAGTTTCTACATTATTTTTTTTAGAAAAAGAAGTTTTAAATTTAGAGACAGATTGAATTGTATCCGGAGCTAATTTATTTAAATCGGACTCGATATCAGAAATATTGGAATCATAATATAGGCCTCGCAATACTAACGATTGTCGCCTTAATTCCAAAGGAGTAAAAGAATAGGATTCAATATTTTTTTCTCTAAGAATTTGCATCATCTCAGAGTGAGCTGAAACATCTTGCAAATATAATTTACTTTTAAAATTATTTTTATTTACTATTTTAAAATCAAGTCCCTTAACCTTCAATTGATCTACCAAAGATTTAATGTTGACACCATATAAAAAAATAGGTGGACAATATTGTTTAACTTTTTTCTGCTTTTTCAATATCGGATTAGTTTTTACACTATTAAATGTATTTGACTCAACATTAAGATCTTCAAAAATTGCAAACCTATTTTGACTACCACTAGGTCTAACGTCAACATCAACAGAGCTTAGCTTGGAAATATCTACCTTCAAATCCCCATCGGAATATCTTTTACATTTTTTATTTTTAACCACTTGAAAATCAATATCACCTGCAGTCTTCGTCATATCAGAAACATCATCTTGAGAAAGGAAAATCGAGTAATCATCAAGAGAAGACATAACAGACTGTGAATTCTGCCCAAAGTCTGCATCCATTTCCAAAACATTAACTTGCGTTGCATTAATAGAGGCATCAGAAACAAGCACAGATTTTTGATTGATGGAAGATGAACCATGACCAGATTTTTGAAGAGATTTAGCCTTGGAACAAACCAAAAGTTTATCAGGAGGTTTTTTCGGAATGTTCTTCGTAGAAACCACGGAGTTATCCATTATTGGATAAAATATGAACACAAAAAGGGTTTCTTTTTTATTTGAAAATTCAATTCAATAATAATTAATTAATATTTTGTAAAATTTTTTCTATTTGAAGAAAAAACGTCTGCCTTCTACAACAATATATCTGATTTTGGGATTTTCTCTTCAGTTAAATAAAATAAAATTGTCGCATACAAAAAAAAAAAAAAAAAAAAAAAAAAAAAATAATTAGCCAAAGTTGGCTACAGCCAAAACGGTGGTCGTGTAGCCATGTAGCTATAGTGGCGTGAAAATAATCGTCTTCATATATATGTACGTGGGTATTTTAGTGTTGACAGTTTGTAGTCGGTAGCATGCTGTATTATGTGTTTATAATGATTTAAATATCGACTTATATTAATTTTATTTTTTTCTTGTTGTTATAGTGGACATTGTAAAGCATACTGTGTGTAAATTTAATGTGCCTGTGTCTATTACGATTCAAAAATAAGGATTTATATGGAAAATCGCGTCGCTATTGAATTTTCTATTTTATTTTTTTATACTTGTTGTTATAGCGAATACATTTTTAAATACTCTGTGTAATTTAAACACCCTTCAATATTTATTTTTATATTTGCTGTAATAGAGGAGCATGTATGTAATTACTGTGTGAAAATTACAAGTATCTGTCTCTTACGGTTCAAAAAATAAGGAACAGCCTATAATTTTAGTTAATACTTGTTATCGCGGGTACGGAACCCTAAAAAATAGTTACTTAGAAAAAAAGAAGGAAAATTACTCGTTATTATAACCCTTGTAATATTAACGACGTACTAAGTCTCTTTTATTTTATACTCAAAATAGGATTTATAATGTGTTTGTTTCACAGTGTAACGTAATAATGCAGTATGTGTGACTCAAACTGATCGAAAATACGAATACCTCTAAAGTTGATAATGTTCTAAAATGGGCTAAAATTGAAATTATATATATTAATACGCAACAGTAAATCATTTAAAACTAAATTAAAAATTCAGAAGTGATTCAAGAATCACCCACGTTGAAACGGTTAGGGTTAAACAAGTAAAAATGCTTTTATTGGTTTTATGATTTTTATAAAAAAAAATTCAAAAAAAGCAACTGTAAATAGACATCCAAAAACAACAAAATCGCAGGCAACAGTTCGAAAGTTGAAGGCCATCCACGAGCAAATACAAAAGGGCAAGATTTAACACCTGCATAAAAAGCAGTTCGCCTTGATGTTAAAACTCGCACGTTGGTTGCGATTCGGTAAATGAATTTCAGATTTGTTGTTTACAAAAATAAAATAATATTTTTTTTTAATTTTAAACGTTTTTTTTAATTTTAAACGTTTTTCCTAGTGAAAAACACCAAAGGTGTTCGAAAGATACTTGCAGTTTCCATGACCTGTCACCAATGCAGTTATTCGGCTTAAGTTGCTTCTAGTATATCTGAGAACCTAACTGGCCTTCCTGCAATAGGGCTCTTTAATCACCATTAGAGTCTACCTACAGTTAGTCGCCTTCCTGCACCTTATCAGGTTTAATGACTTCACCCGTTATAGGAAGTTCTTTATTGCTTTTGTTATCAATTTTTTTGTGCCCTCTAAACAAAATGGCAAATGAGAATACAATAAAAACCGGAAACTTTCTCAGCAAGAGCAAACGCCAGCATCAGTGGTGGTGGCGCGGTTATCGGTAATAGCCAATGAACGCTCAGAGAAAGATGCAGGTAAATCACAAAATTAACATATTATGATTATAATTAATATTTTATGGTTATAACTACTATATTAGGTGGAAATATCTATAAATCTTTAGTTGCGATTAGAATTTTGTTAAATAAAAACCAACTAATTTCAATTTATTCAAACTCAATAATCGAATGTTAACAATAACTTGTTTATCATGATCAAAGTAATGATTTAGAACAACTATAATCTGGCTATCGCAACTATATACTGTTACAGAGTACATAATATGATTGTTGTGGCCATGCAAGAATCATGTTATTGCTTTGGTTGTTTTTGATGGAAAACTATCAACTAAAAAATATGGGATTATTTTTTTAAAAACAATCTCTTACGTGTTTCCTAAGTTACGCCAATAATAAAAGTAAATTTAAAATCTCATTAGCTTTAAACTTAAATAAAAAATGTGTTATTTAACCTCACATTTTTTCGTATGACATTAACTATGATGTTGGATCCCTAGCAAAACTCACTTAGCACACATGCAGCTTATAGTTGTATTTAATAGGAATTTAATCCTACAAAAGCATTCAACATTATTTCTCTTACCTTACTACTCCTACAGAGCAATTCAATACAAGTAAAAATAACTAAGATTTGTTGTTGACAAATAGCGTTGAAATGGTATTTCAAGTATGATTTAGACGATAATAAACATAAAAAAATTATGAAGTAAAAAAAAAAAAACAACAACTACATAGTATTAACTACTAGGTAGAGTAATATTGTTATGAGGGGGCGCAGAAAATTCACTGAGTTCGTGAAAGTCAAGCGGATTATGTGCTGGCAGCAAATGTGCTACTTACTACAGTTTAATGTGCTGATGTTTGAAAAAAAAAAAATAAGTTACGTAGCGAAGTTTGTTTATAACAATTCTGTAGCTTTGTGGTGAGAAAAATTGCCAAAGACTTCATTTGGCAAAAAATGGGGAAATATTATATTTCATTTCGTGAATTTAGTATTTACCTTAAAGTAGCAAACATCAGAGGACTATAATAACCCAGCAAGATATTTTAAAAGTAGGCAATCGAGTCTGGAATTAAGGAGTGTTTTGCTGGAAAAACTTCGAAACTGTATTAGCAACTTTTTTACTATTTACTATTAAGAATTCTAGAAATACCATTCCATCTAGAAAGACGTAACTATATGGTGCGCTTTACGAGCCCTTGCAATCATTCATCAATATGCCTTTAAAAAATAATGATTGTCAGAACGTTAAAGTCATCGGTGAGCGATAAAGACATATACGTATTTGCTAACAAGGTAGATTTATCTTACTAGGTAGTGGCTTCTCTTCAACAAATACAACAATGCAAGAAGGACATGGCATTTTATTGTTGCTTTGTAGGTCGAAATGTCTAAAAACATAGCAGAGAATTGAGAAGGTGTATGTATGTATTTTATTGCTTTCCTACTTCTGCACACGATGCATTCTAGTAAGATAAATCAACTTTGTTAGCTAACTTTTGCGTGCCTCAATTGGAAGGCATTGATATTGCAGACATGGGATTTAAGCAGGGTTATCACACATACTGCAATATACAAAAAATTTACTGCGAGAAAAATTTTTCGAACGAGAAAGAGATGTACCTGTGAATTGGCCACCTCGTTGAAATGATTTGAAGCCATTAGATTACTTTCTTTGAGGATATGTAAAGTCCCAGGTTTATATAGATATATATCAGAAATGATCGAGCACCCTTTGACGGATATACGACGAAGCATTGCGGTCTGATCAACTGCGAATTATATCTAAATATTGGACCTTTAAATTACTTCGTGTCGCGCTAGCCGCGGTTACTACAAGCTCGAAGAAATTTGTATATATTAACTCCATAAAGTTATCTAAACGTTAAAATCAATGGGATGATGAATATTGAAAACGTTTTACTCAATTATATTTTAATTTAAAGTTTTCATCTCTATAAAAAAAAAACCCTCTACATATATTTTTTCTCTCAAGTTGCTGGTAGCAAGACATTTTATAATTTATGTTGTCTTTGATATACAATACAAGCAAAAAAAAATATTTATGCGCCGTACATATCGCGAACTAAATCAAACAAATTCCAAATGTTCAGGAGAAGCAAAATATGGTTTTTACAAACATTATAATTATAATTTTATAATCAAATTGAATTCCACAATAAAGAAAATTTTTGTAGAAGAAACTTTAGCTAATTTCGTTTACTTTTGTACTCCCTGGCTCAACTAAAAATGTGTATTTTTTGAGCTGAAGTTTTTTAGGGGACCCAAGTAAATAAAAACAGACATAAAAGTATTTTTAAGCTAAAGAAAGAGCTGCGATGAAAAATAAATATGTTATGGTAGTTAGAAGATTTTCTCTATGAACTGTTTTATACAAAAAACGTGATTTGAATTTTAGTTATTGATTGAACTGTTTGTGTTTTAGGGTGCGCTATGTAGATACATCTAAAAATATACAGAATTAAAAAACATATTTTTCCATTGCCTAGAAATTTGCGCCACTTAAGTTGCTTACGTAGGCAACTTATTGAGAATAGGAAATAAGGACTAAATAAAAATATGTCTTACCAAGAAAAAAAGTCACACCCACACGCCATACAGAGAAACAAAAATGTTATAATTTCAATTCAGCTTAAGGAAAAAGAATCTTATCTGAAAACGTGAAGGTTACTAGATTAGAATAATTTTATATTAATTTATAAGAAAAAAGTAATCCCAAGAAATAATATGCTTTTTTTTTACTATTATATGCTTTTTATGCTTTTTTATTCTATTATATGCTTTATAAAAAATTAGTTCATTTTGAAAAAAAAGAACGAAGTATTGAAAAACAGATTTCAAATCAAATAACAGAAAGCAAAAATCGCTGAATATTATTTTTTCAATAGAACTTTAACCTTGTTGCTTACTACTGGGACACGGTAATAATTCTAAGAATTTTTGTATTTCCACCGCAGTAACTTTCAATTCGTCAGCGCTTTCGTTAACTGATATCTATTATTGGACTAAGGTCCAATTTCAAACAACAATTTTTTAGTTGACCGAAAGCAAAGAAAGATTGAATAACTGCTAAAAGATTTATTAACTCTACCACATTAATTTCAAGGGTTAAAAAGCAACAGCGCACATGAAGCCACACGTTCGGCTCCCCCAAATCAAATAAATACTGATCGATCAGAGAATATTTTAATTTTTTTGTAATTAAGCAAGTCTTGACTATAGCAAAGGAGGGGAGTTATCTAAGAAGGTACCCATAAATTTTGTGGTTTTTCTCGGTACTGTTCTATACATATCGCACTTGATCAACAAGAGGGTATTAACTCAAAATTTTGAAGTTTTCAGTAGAGGTATTAAACTGCTTGTGATAACATTTTAAGATAATTTAAGAATCCGAACATATATTAGAAAGCAAATTCCATTTAATAATATACCAACAGAGTAAGTTTTTCTTTTAAATTTTTTGCAATTATTGCCAAATAAAAATAATAACTTTTTGTTGATATAAAGTTACTCAAGAAACTATCACGAAAATGGTCTCATATGCGGGTTTTGAGATGAAAGAGTAATTAGAATATGTGAAATTTTTACAGTAGATAGATAGATAAAAAGTGAAAATTTAAAAATTTTGAGTTAATACCCTCTTCTTGATCAAGTGCGATATGTATATAAAGAAGGATAAGAACAAACACATTTCTTGCCCTTTTCACACTAGTATACTGAGTATTAAGACTTGTCAAATACTTAAATCCAATGAGAAAGTGTGATAGTGTGAAAGCAGTATCTTATTAAAATGTATAAAATAACGGAAAGAAATTTGACATCCCATAGTACCAAATCATTTTTAGAATATTTTCTAAACGATAACATTTTTCATTTTATCAGGGTTGTGTTTTTTTAAAGCAAAGAACCAAGCTGAGTGAGTCGCAGCCGATAATTCGCCGCCGCCGATGATATTTTTCCTTGTCCTGCACCTGCTTTGAATTGCCACCTGTCTTAACGCCATGCCATGCTTAGAAATTGTTGAATGTACGTATTATTTTGAGGTGCCGTCCACATAAAATTGCTCAGCCGACACCGTTCAATGTCTTGTCTCGGCTTGTTCCTTTGCTGATAGTTATTTTTCATTTTATTTGAAGTGTGAGGTGTGAAAATGAAAAGTTATGTTATGTTAGATTTTTTGACAATCACACAATTATCATTGTATTTCTATCTTACAAAATCCAATGAAAATCTTAATACTCAGTATTATAGTGTGAAAGGGGCTTAAGCAGTAAATTGCCATCGCACATAGGGGTATTTTGCCAATCTAGCCGGACATTATATTTTTTTTAGTTTATATTGGCTCTAAAAAAGTACTGAGTGCCGCTAGGTAAATGAAACTTTACAGAAAAATCTTTTATGGTCATGGGCTATCAAAGCTAGAAAATAGGAAAAATCGGACCAAGGAGAAAAAAGTTCCCCTTGGAGTAACTAATGCTACCTCTGAAAAATGCAAGTTTTTTTTTTTAATTTTCCCGTCATTTTGTTTAGCAATTACAACTTTTAAGGTCAAAGAATGTTCAAAAACTTAAAGTTGGATTCAAGAGATTCTTAAATGCCATTTTTAGCCCCTCCCCTTTTGTGGGCGGTGAAATAAAAAAATATTTGAAAAAACAATGCAATTATTAAAAGAAATAGATTACATACTTCTTAAAACCATAAAAATTTATTTTTATGGGCAGGGGGAGATATTCCTCAAATCCCACCCCAAAACCTCCCTGTGAAAAAAAAAATATTTTTTTGCCAATTTCCTAAAAATATTAATTTTTAAGCTTTTCAATGCCTAACCAATCCCGGCATCCCAAGAATATTATTAAAAAAAATATTTTTGTAATTTGTTACTTTATAGTATTTTATTTATCGGAATATAATTTATATATTCAGGCCCATTATTATAACTTGCCTTTAAAGTACTTTTTAGTTAAATTTCACTTTTGCTCAAGTGAGCGATAAAGTGAAGAATAACTATTTTTCGTTATTACAACTTCATTGTAAAATAAAATTAATATTTTTGAAAATATGGTAGTACGAGAAGAAACACCGACTACTTTTGACAAAATAAATTGGTTTTTTCAAACGTAGTGGCAACATCATACCTTTCATTTGTTTGTTTACTTTCAACAAACCACAAATTAGTATCTGTGCAACAAACAAACGAATATATTTTATATACAACAAAGGAGATCTGTTTTCCATTTTTATTTTTCAAATGCAAAATAAAATTAATATGAATTTATTTTTCTTCATAGATTAGAAAATACGGCAACTTTATAGAAGACAAAACATAGCAACTTCAAAATCTTATATCAAATGTTAAAAGTTAAATTCAATATGGTCTTCCCTTTAGTTTATCAGTCACTTCTAGCTTAAAGTATACTTATAATAACGAAAAACTACTTATCTCCCTGATAAAATCCTAACTTTATCTAATGGCAAGTTATAACAATGGGGGGCCTCATAGTAAAAACTTCTTTATGATTGTAACGATAAATTTTATTTAAAATTATAACAATTAATTTATTTAAAACAACTTCTCTTCTTCTTCGCCATATTCTTCAAAGACCTCTTCCAAATCTGAATCCTCTTCAGCGTTAAGTACAGTTATTTCTGCAGCTAATTCAGGATTGGAAAAAAAATATTCTGCTAGTGTTACCATCGTTGGTGTTTCCAAATCCATCTTTCGGTACACCCAATATGAGCCCTAATTCACTTCTAAATTTTTCTTGGACATTTTTTTTCCTCGCGTTAACAATGGCTTTGTCCGCATCAGATTTTATTTGCCATTTTTTCACTGACAGTTTATATGACAGGTGTAATATGCTCTCAAACAGGCGAATTCTGGCGTGTAAAGTAGATAGTCCAAAAGAAAGGGCATCTACGTCTATATCTCTTTTGATATTTAAATTGTTTTTTGTACAGGTAATAACAGTGTCAGATGTATTGCTTTAAATAAAAAACATCTACCTTCAGTTATTAAAAACCAAAATATTTTATGAATATACAAGGGTTTCTTTCTCGTATTTACCTATCCAAGATAAGAAAAAACATAAAAAGGTAAAATTTTTAAAAAATCCCCAAAAAATGGCGCAAATATGCGCAACGTTTTTTTTACAGCATAAAAGAAGAGGTCGTGAGTTTTGTAGTGATATATAACATTTTTAGGATCGCGATGGAGATAACTCCTAAAAAGCTTTTCACTTTTTTTTTTGACCAAAAATTTTACAAAAAAAAAAAAAAAAACTTTTTATAATTTTGAACGAAATTTTTTATCATTAAAAATTACAAAAAAAAAATTCTAAAAATTAACATAGGTAGCTACTAATAAACCCTTTCACAGAAAAAAAAATCAATACAAAATCTTTATTCGTTTAGCCACCAAAAAAAATATTGCAAACCTCTCTAAATCATTTAAAGTCAATAAAAACGTATGCGATTTACTCAACTTTCCTGACTTTAACAGTGTCCCAAAACAACAAATCTCAAGCTAACGCCTTGAAAATGCACTATACGATGCAGAATTTTGTCGAGCTGCGTACTTAAATTTTTACATTTCTCAAAATTAATTTTTGGCCTAATGTCCGGATAGATTGGCAAAATACCCTTCTGTGCATCGGTTCTATTTGGACGTCAGAAGATAGATTATATGTAATATTTGTCGGTGATTTTTTAGAGACTCAGGTTTAAGAATCTAAACAACCTTTTTTCTAAGGATCTAAAAAATATTAGCAATATGTATGTGTCTGGTGTGATTGTTTAAACGAGCAATTTTAGTTTATTCTTCAATGAATAAAATCTATTAAATTGGACTATGCAAACAATTTTAAACTACTACAACGTTGTAATGCCGACTTTATTGTACTTATTTTCAAATCTAAGCAAACAAATTCATTAATTCTTAAAAATATATATGTACATATGTACTAGCTGTGCCGCCCACACACGTTGTGTGCATCCTGATAATATTTTGGTTGATTTTGCTTTGAAAGTAATCCATACCAAATTTTAAGACTCTTATGTATTTGCTTTATATAAAGATATCCATCCCCGTATAAAATTCTAAAATTTATATAAAATTCTAAAAATTATTGTAAAGCTCTGTAGAAGGTGTTTCAAACATTTTAATAACAATGTAATTCCATAAAGAAAAAATACAAATCAAATACATATTTTATTCAATTGGCTGTTTTGGCAGTTGCGCAGCTGTGTTTACAATATTCCGTTTTCAATTCATGTTGTCATTATTTTAAAACATCGCTATCTGCTGAGCAACCGTGTCCAAAAAAAACATGCCTTAAAGTATGCAGTACCTCTAAATCGGTATAAAAAAAAATCGTCGTACTCTCACTGTTTTTTCTCTACTTTCTCTTGAAAATAAGATATTTTTGCGGAACAAAGGTATTCTATATTGAAATCACGAGACTCAGCTACCAGCTGGCAAAATTTTGTTAAAAGACATCCAGTAGTTTTTACGTGATGCCAGCACAAACAGAAGGACAGTCAGACAGGAAATGAGTTACTATTTTATTATATGTACAGATATTGAAAACAAATTTCATTAATTATTTATTGCATGGTCCTTCGAGGTGACCTAGTAACAGATAATTTATATCTATCGAAGGACCACACCTTAATTGTGTAGTCCTTCGAACCAACTTAAGAAAGGTTAATTTTAATGTTTGTATCATATCCATTCTAGCTCAGGACTTTAGCATACAATCCTCTCTCTTTGCCTAATGTGTGAAAAACCTATACATAAAAGCAATTTTACCATTTTATAAATCCAACAACACTGTTTAATGTTACAATGCGTCTGATCCTAACAATGAGCCTTTGAAAATTGTTGCAAGATATTAAAAACTTAAAAACGAAATGTAATATTTCTGCTGAAAAATGAAAGTAGAAATGACATTAATAGCAGGTTTTCTTTCTTGATTTCACAGCCTTGAACTAACAATTTTTGAAATATTTTACATTTTTTATCTGAGTATCTCTTTTATTCCACTCCAGTGAAACAAGTGCGTTTCATGTTCTGTATCATAACAATGTCTGTCTTACTGTATCAGTAAGTGAACAGTGATAAAGAAAGGTGCTCCCACCTAAACACGCCTTTCCACTCTTCTTAAAGAAGAATATTTCAAAGAAGAATCTTGCAGATATTTTTATACATTGAAATAAATATAGAGGAATCTTTTTTATATCATTGGCAGATGTTTTTAAGTCTTAATGTCTATAGGTAAATAGGTGTAAGTGGGTTTGTACTTAAGTATAAATACATATTTCCTTTTCTTTTGAAGTCATAAAGTTATTCAATTTGTAAGCAACATGGAATTTTAAGTAGTAGATAGTTTTATTTTTTTTCTCAATCTACTTCTCTTTTATGTACGATTTTGGCAACAATATTTTGTAGAATAAAATTTGTGTATATTTGGTTGAAAATTTATGTATAATATTCTGTGTTTAAAAAATTTTTTGTTTTTGTTTTTTTTTCGTTTACTTTTTTTTTAAATTTAGCCTTTTGGAAAAAGAAATACTAGTTCTACTTTTAATGTTAACACAATGTTATTATATATATTTTTAAATTTTCCTGTGTTGCAACAATAGTTTTAAGAATATCTTTCTTAAATTATGTTTCAAATTGGAGTTTGTTTTTTTGTTATAAAACCCAAAATTAAATGTTGAAAAACTTACTTTAAAATATTTTGTTCCTTTTATACTCATAAAATTTGTAGATGCCTGAAAAGAAACAAAAAATAGAGGAAATGAATGATTGATGAATATTTTTATTTATTTGGTAGAAGCTATAGTTTAGGAGCTTTAACGTTTAAAATAAAATATTAAAGAAAAACATAACATACTTCTTGTATGGTCCTTCGAACCAGTGTTTCAAATAAGGTTTCCTGCAACCTCTCTCATTATATGGATCTATTTATAAGAGGTGGTTAAATTTTAAGGGCCGATATTGAATGTGAACCACACCTAAACGTCAAGATTTTTTCTGATTTTAATTTGAAATTTCTCAATTTGAGACTAACACAATTTGAACCGTGGAATGATACACAATGATCAATTTTTGAAGAAAATCATCTTCAGTGATAGGGCACATTTTCATCTCAGTGGATTCGTCAGTAAGCAGAATTGCCACATTTGGGCGAATGATAATCCAGGAGTGATTGTCGAAAAACCAATGCACCCACAAAGAGTGTCTGTTTGGTGCTGTTTATGGGCTGGCGGCATCATCGGGCCGTATTTTTTCCGAAATGAGGCCTGTCAGGCAGTTACTGTGAATGGTTTTCGCTATCGTGAGATGATAACGAACTTTTTATGGCTCGTTATTGGAAGATATGGATGTGAACGATATGCGGTTTCAAGAGGTCGGTGACACTTGCCACACAGCTAACGAAACAATGGCTCTTTTGCGCGACAAATTCAATGGCCGTGTTATCTCATGTGGTGGCGATGTCAATTGGCCGACAAGATCATGTGATTTGACACCGTTGGACTTCTTACTTTGGGGTTATTTTCATGAAAAGGTGTACGTCGATAAGCCAGCAACAATTCAAGAGCTAAAGGATAAGATAATTTGGCACATTAACGGCAAAGAACCTCAATTATACCTCAGCGTCATCAAAAATTTGGAGCATAAAAATATCGGCCATTTGGCCGATATTTTCTTCAATACATAATTGAACCGAACCAGTATTATCAAAATAAAAAGAGATGACAATAATTTCCTAAACAAGTTGTGTTTTATTCAAAATCCTTACAAATTTAACCACCTTTTATAAATAAAATCAAATTACTTAACAACAGCTGCACCGATCTGGCAATTTTTTTAAATCTTTATCATAAACCAACTTAGGTTTTTAGAGAAAGAAACATTTGTCACGCCCACTTTTCGCTCACTTTTTAAGTAGCTAAAGAACTGTAACAGGTACATCTTTCATCAATTGTACTAGTAACCCCCTAATTTATATACTTAGTTGAGAGCAATACAGGCTGGATTGGAAAAGTGGGCATAATACCTCCTGTACAATATAGAGGAATTTGGAATCAAGATGTGTTTCAGACTCCCAAATGAATGTAATGTTCTACAAGCAGAAATATCTGCTATCAAAAAAGCGGCAAACTGGCTAAGGTATCACAGAATATCGAATAGGGATATCTGGATTTGACCTAAAAGGCAACGAATAAACCGTGCTCTTTATGACCTAGCCCAGGCCAGATGGTCCGATGAGTCAACTTGATTGACGGCAAGGACGATCTGGCCCTTACTAGATCAGAAGAAGACGGATTCATTACTTCGGATGCCGAAAATACAACTGCGTGACTTGATATCTACGGTCACAGGGCATTGTCTATTCGGAGCCCATGCAAGAAGGATGGGTCTCCCTTACAACGACTTTTGCAGAAGCTGCCAAGATGAGGAAGAGGAGGAAACAGTCGTTCACCTCCTCTGCCTATGCTTGGACAACGGTATTTCGGGAGGCTATCTTGTGTTTCACTACTGGAACCAAGAAGAATTAGTTCTTTTCTGAGGAGCTGCGGTTGGTTCTCCAACCCACTCCAACTCGGCGAGGCATGAATACGCTTGTTTGCTGTCTCGGTCAATATGCTCTCTATGGCGACCTCTTGATTCTTCTATCTTCTTAACCTATTTATCTCTTTCTTTTTCTATTCTTTCCCTCCCCCTTATCTTACTTTTATTTCTTATTTCTCTCTGGTGGTAACACAAAGGGACCAATACGTGGACCCAAGTGAGCTGTGTACTACAGCTGCCTGCTTAACCTAACCTAACCTCCTGTACAAAGTGAACAATTATTATCTCTTACCTGGAGATCTCATACTAATGTACATAGTCTAACAAAACACAGACTGACTTGGGACATTGGGTACCCCCTATATAAAGTGAAAAATTATTATAGGTGGATAATAATAATCTCGCAAAATACAGAATGGATTAGAAGAGAGTCAATGGTACTCCCATAAAAAGTAAAATATTATTATCGTGTTATTACGTATAGTCTAATATAAAACAGATTGGGTGGAAACAGTGATCATCGTACCTTGCGTATAAAGTGAAGCAGTTTTGTCGTGAGAATAGAGTGCGTTTTCGAGTTAATGGTTAGCCATACTTTTCTTCCAAGTGTTTATAGTTTTTTTTTATGGATGTAGAGAAGCGCACATGCTATATCTGGTATTTAATACAATTAACTGCAAAAGCGGTTATTTGAAATGAATTCCCTAAACGAACTTAAACTCCCACAATGACGTTTACTATGACACAAAATTCCCTTTAAATGATCACATCTTATCATCATTAATACTGCCTTGACTTTGACCATATAACAGTTTCGTTTTTACACGTTCGCAACTTCTCTTCATCTTTTGTAACATTATTATTTTAAAGAAGTAATAAAACATTAATCATAAAATAAGAAGAAATAGAAATAAAACCCAAATACTACATCCATTAGTTTTAATAAGTGGTTGGTTTGATAGCTGCCGTAGCTGCTTCAATAAGTTTTACTTCTAAAACTAAAACTAAAGATGATGATAACAATAATGTTGGTTGACCATTTATTGTGGTGATTACGCTAGCCAAACTAGAGAAGTTTTCTTTATCTAGTTTTATTAGGTTTGCTATTTTGAAGCAGTACTTTGTTTTTTTATTTTTCATTCTGTTTGATCTGAAGTTGTTGTGGTTTTCTACTCAACTGATTTCTAACTACTGTCACAATCTACCTTCAGGTAATATTACCTTTTGCGGTCAAAGTGTTTTAATGAATTTCAATCAATTTACTTTGAAAGGAACGGAACGCACAACAACAAAACGAAAGACAAATACATACGAAGCTTGTATGGCCACAGTACCAAGGATGTCATTTTAACATGAAACCAGATACCGAACATGAATAAAATTGTAAGTTTATTCTTTATAAGGAAAAATTAATATAAATTAAGTGATTAAATATAATGAAAAGGGAAAATGTAAAGAAAATAAAAAGACTTTCTTTCAAGCGTGAGGAAAGCAAAACTGTTCATTTTCACTGCCTTCAACTTCATTTGTGCCAATTTTACTTCTATGTGATATTTTCCGGTTAAACATCGATCAAGATGTATGCTAAGGTATTTGACCTCCGAGTGTTGATGTAATATTTTTTTTAGTTTTATTTACTCGAACAGTAGGCCATGAGTCTCTTCACAATCTGAATTTCATGCGAGTATATTTTTATTCTCCATATTTTTAACCACAGTTTCAAATGAAATATAAGGGGCTTTTGTGAAGGCTTACACAAGCAATGTCGTCAGCAAATCTTGATGTGTGGACTCGCTTGCAAGTTGGAATTGACAACGTATAGAAAACGTATGGTATTCATGTTGGAGAATTTTTATTACAGACAAATCTTAAGGGTGAATACAAATTATAACCTAAGGACTTAAGAAACATTATCAATATCTGAAAAGAAGCGGCAAAACCTTTAAAGTTGTTAAAATTGTTAAAAATTCGTCAGAGTATAATTTCACATTCTGCACATATAATAAAACTTTAAGAGGTCCATCGAAAATATTTTTTGCTGGTGCACATTATCGATATGGAATACAAAAGATAAATTTTTGAAATTTTTGTCTGTCTACCGGTGTATACACATATACACAACGTAAAAAATATTAGATGCATCTTAGTAAAATTTTGTGAAAAGGTACCTTGTTACCCCTTTTCAAATATAGAACACCATTTTATGTAAAAATGTCTGACTTTCCACAGAAAATAGGGAGAAAAACTTGGCACAATTTTACCATTAAAAATAACAAGGCAGCATTTTTTATTTTTGTAAACAGGAAATTTTAGACACCATTTGCAGAACTCTATTATAATAAAATTTTATATAAAATCTATATTGCAACCCATCAATTAGCCGGCATGAGTAGTATGGAGACAAGTACCTCTTTGAAAAGCAAAGTACTCTAAGGCTTAGAGTCTTGAAATTTGGTGTGAATAACTTTTGAAATAAAAGACAAATTAAAAAAAAAAAAAAAAAAATCCTCATGATGCTGCCGGCGCGGCGCACAGTGCTTTGCTCCATAGACAAAAATACAAAAAATAATGATGAAGAGAGCGTTTCAAGTAAAGGCGATGAGCTTTGAAAGGATTTTTTTCTAAAATTAATTGCGCGTAATCGTGCGTGAGTAAATTTTATCTGAGGATGCATGAGCGTGAGTCAACAGTCATGTACACATCTTTTCTAATAGGTATTCATAAGTTTCATTAAATTCGCATAATTTTTTAAAGATTTATTAAATTTTTCTATAAAGAACATTTTACAGGATCAAGAGTCCTTTTTTTCAAGAGCGATTATGATGGATTTAACATACCTATGATTTCACAATTTTTTTTAATAACATAGCAAATATAAGAATATATGCTTTTTTAACATGGGCGGTAGGCGTGTCTTTGTTTCTAATTTTTCATAAACTGAAAATTTTCTTAATTAGTCTAAATATAACTGCACTGCAAACTTTCAAAACTCATGTCATGTGTCATGTCCTTCTAGTTTTGTCTTATCGCTATATGGGAACAAAGCACTGTGCGGCGTTGCGTGCACTGTACGAAAACTGTAACAGCCATTTCTGTACATGAAATAATTTTTGAAAATTTTATTCCTGTTGCAGATACTAATCGAAATGTAATACAAAACAGCAATTTTTAGAAATTATGTCTGTCTGACTGCCTGTGTGTCCGCGTGTATGTATGTGTTTGCATCACGCATCACTACTACATCAATTTTAAGAATATTTTGTAAGAAGTACGTTCATATCTCGGCTAAAATATGCGATACTTTTTTCGCGTAATTATATTTTATTTCCAAGATAAAAGAGAGAAACACTAGTGAAAGTATGCAATTTTACCGATTCAAAGGTACTGTACTACTACTTGGCAGCACCTTTTATTTTTGTCAGCGGGAAATTGTAAACAGTATTTACAGCACACTGCTATAATTTCAAAATTTTATATAAAGTTTAGAAAAATATATGTATATATAAGGCCTATGTTTCTGAGCAATTACCCAGAGATGGGTACTTTAAATATAAAGTAAATTTATAAACCGTAACTGAAGCACTATAAAAGTAAGAGTCTTTAAAATCTGTGAGGATCAGTTTCAAAGCAAAATCGCACCCAGTATTGTAAGGATTCTGACGAAGTGGCGGGTACAGTTAGTCTTCAATAAATTACATGATATGGTGTGTATTGCTTGTAATGTATACGTTATGGTATAGTATCTATACCAAATTGTTTCCAAATTTCTTTGATGCTATATTTTTGTTACTAACTTAATAATTGTTAATCAACCTATTTTTGAATTTTACATTATTCGTATAAAAAAACACAAACTCAACTATAAAATATTACACTTTATGACTTCGGTAAATAGTCCCCATTCTTTAGTTTATTTTGACTTCGGTAAATAAACTCCATTCTTTAGTTTCCGTTTCATCCATCAGTTTTCATTTTAAGCGCCACAATGTGCAGCACAATAAATCCCAACAACTTATTTTTTACAGCAGTTAAAGAATTTTTTTTTTTAATTTTACAGAAAATATGCTCTTAAAAACAGAACAAATATATTTTGGAAAAAAAGTAAAGCTAACATTATTATCATGCCATTACAGCTACTCGTACAGAGTGAAGGAGAGTGGTGGAAGATGCATGTAGCACAAAGAAATTTTTTCTTTAAAACATAAATAAATATGAAAAAATTAGCAAGAAAAAAAGGAAAAAAAGAAATATGTATAAATGGTTTGAGCTATAATTTACAAAATTTATTTGTTATTTAAAAAAAAAAAAACCATTAATAAAAGTAAAAACAGTAAACAGTCCCAGTACTGAAACAATTTAACTAAAAATATTTTATGTCAAAACTTACTTTAATGTTAAAAACATACGACCAATAACCATCTACCATGAAGCATAATATTTCGAAGCAAACACAACTACTTCACTATCTTAAGTTACAAACTCCTTTTAGATGTGCTGTGTTTTACTGATTAAAATACTTATGGAATGATACTGTAACTACCAGTATAGCAAATGAAAAAAGTAAATGATAGTGTAATATCATTATACTTGATTCCCTGTTCCTTGAATGGATACTGAGAAAGGCAAAAAAAAAAAAAAAAAACGCACGACAATTTAAAGTCCTTGGGGACCGGCGACGAAGGCATTGCATTTAGTTTGAACACAAAAAAAGTGTAATAGAAAAATGTTAAGATGGCAAAATGTAGAAAATATAATGAAATTCTTTTAAGGAGAGAGAAGAAAAAAACTTAACAAAAAAATATTATAGCAACAATAATAGTTAAAAAGCATACATACATAGAGATGCGTCGTAGTAGTTGTAGTCAACCATCTCAAAATCCATTTGAATATATGTTTGCATTATATTTTTAATTTTTCTTTAAGTCGTATTTTCCTCTTAGAGTCCATATTTTGTGAATTTTATACATTAGTTTTTTTTTTTTATTTTAAAAAAAGAAGAGTTTCTTTCCTGTGCATACATAGAGACAGACATTATCAGATAAGATTTGCCACCTTAATGAATTTGTTCATTAGTCTAGTTTCCACAGATAAATTTCCTTTTTTTTTGCAGGCTGTTTAGCAACTATTTGTTTTGTTTTATATGAATGTTTTTTCAAGGAGTAATACAGATAAGAACCACCTTGTGAGATATGATGGGCTGTAGTAAAGTTCAATGAACATTATTACACAAGTAAAAATGTTCAAAAGCGTTATTCACTTCGTGATTTTTTCGGTCAATTTAATCGGCCAAATGTGCGTACAATCGGAAAAATCGCGCAAAAATTTGAGCAAACCGGGTCTGTAGGAGATGTGAAAACACCAGTGCATATGCTCGTACAGCTCATACTAAAGGGCAGTCCACCTCAACTCGTTGTCGTACCCAACAATTGCACCTCTCACGCTCGTCGTTGATGAACATTATACATAAAGACTTGCATTTACACGCTTACAAGGTGCACTTGACTCAAGAACTAAAGCCAATAGTCAGAATGGTGGCAAGAAATGGCAATAGTGGGTGATCAATTTTCGAAGAAAATCATCTTCAGTGATGAGGCACATTTTCACCTCAGTGGATTCGGCAATAAGCAGAATTGCCGCATTTGGGCGAATGATAATCCAAGAGTAATTATCGAAAAACCAATTCACCTACAAAGAGTGTCTGTTTGGTGCCGTTTATGGGCTAGCGCCATCATCGGGTCGTATTTTTTCCAAAATGAGGCCAATCAGGCAAGTACTCTGAATGGTGTTCGCTATCGTGAGATATCGAACTTTTTATGGCCCGAATTGGAATATATGGATGTGGGCGATATATGGTTTCAATAGAACGATGCCACTTGCCACACAGCTAACGAAACAATGGCTCTTTTGCGCAACAAATTCAATGGCCGTGTTATCTCATGTAGTGGCGATGTCAATTATCCATCAAGATCATGTTATTTGCTACCGTTGGACTTCTTTCTTTGGGGTTATTTAAGAGGAAAAGTGTAGGTCGATAAGCCAGCTACAATTCAAGAGCAAAAAGATGAGATAATTCGGCACACTATGCCTCAGCGTCATCGAAATTTTGGAGCATCGGATGGATGCTCCAAAAAATATAATACAAAATTTTTACAAAAAAATTTCGATTAAATTTTTACAAAAACTTTTAGATAAATTATTTACCAAAACTTTTCGATAAAATATTTACAAAAAATTTTCGATAAAATATTAACAAAAAATTTTCGATAAAATATTTACAAAAAATTTTCGATAAAATATTTACAAAAAATTTTCGATAAAATTTTAAGAAAGAATTTTCGATAAAATTTTTAAAAAAAGTTTCGATAAAATTTTTATAAAAAAATTTCGATAAAATTTTTACAAAAAATTTTCGATAAAATTTTTACAAAAAATTTTCGATAAAATTTTTACAAACAATTTTCGATAAAATTTTTACAAAAAATATTCGATAAAATTTTTACAAAAAATTTTCGATAAAATTTCATAAAATTATTACAAAAAAATTCTATAAAATTATTACAAAAAAAAATTCGTTAAAATTTTTACAAAAAATTTTCGATATAATTTTTAAAAAAAATTTTTAATAAACTTTCTACAAAAAATTTGGGACAAAAAAAATTTCCATACATTTTTACAAAAAAAAAAATTGATAAAATTTTTGAAAATAATTCTGGATAAAATTATTGAAAAAAATCAGAATAAAATTTTTATAAAAAATTTTTGATTACATTTTAAAAAAAAATTTTCGATAAAATTTTTACAAAAAATTTTCGATAAAATTTTACAATAAATTTTCGATAAAATTTTTACAAAAAATTTTTACAAAAAATTTTCAATAAAATTATTACAAAAAAATTTCGATAAAATTATTACAAAAAAAATTCGATAAAATTATTACAAAAAGTTTTCGATAAAAATTTTACAAAAAATTTTTGATAATCTTTTTACAAAAAATTTTCGATAAAATTTTTACAAAAATTTTTCGATAAAAATTTTACAAAATATTTTCGATAAAAATTTTACAAAAAATTTTCGATAAAATTATTACAAAAAAGCCTCATTCAAAAAGTGGAATAACCTGGTTATATGTTTGTTTGAAGAAAATAACCTTAGATATATCTGATTATCAAGTAGGATTAAGCTCTACTCATTAAAGAATCCAATAAATATGTTTGGTTATCAATAATCTAGCGGGTCCTAAAATAATATGTTGGTATATGGTCTACAGGTCTGGCTACATGTTTTAGAAAATTCACTTAAAAAATTCAGTCTTATACTATTCCAAAACTAAATACTAAGCACCCAATATTGGCGCTTTCATAATTACAAAATTATAAATTCTTAAGCTCAGTCTCACACAAAACACTTTACAATAAAATCTTCTTAATATTGGAAAACAAAAAAAAACATTAAACAGCATAACGAAGAAAACCTTGCCTACGTGGTGATTCTTGGTTGCCAACATAGAACAACAACTTTTTGTTCACTATAGCTCTTTGTTGTTGTTGCTGCTGCCGAGGACGTTTTAGTTTTAGTTGTTGTTGTTTTTGTTGGAATGTAATTTGTACATTTGCTTGTGTCATTTTAATGACAATCATGATTTTCTTGTTCATTTTCATAAATACAACAATTTACCACCAAAATGACAATATAAATGCTTTTGTTGTTATCGTTGCGTTGTAGTTCCTGAAGCATGTTGCATGATTACTAGATCTGCTAAATGTAGACTCTACAACATGTTGTTAGTTCTGAACACATTTAAGCAAAAGTTAATGTCCAAGAGAACAAAAAGCAAAACCAAAAAATAAAAATGAAAAACAAAGACTAAAAATCATCATCATCATCAGTCTGAACAACATCTTTAAGAGCAGAGGAAAAAAAGTAAAACCTTATCGGAACTGAAATATCTTAAACTTCATCTCGACTTTTGCTGCTAGAAACATATTTTTAAAGAGAAAAAAAAACAGTCTTGATGGCCAAGAGTTAACGAAATTGTCCTTATATTACTGCTTGAAGCAAAATAAAAAATGATGGCATATGAAGTCTTTTACAGCAGGAGGGAGAAAAAACACTTGAACCATTTTGTTTTGGTTTTTCAAAAGTTTATTACCGGTTTAAAATTACATTTTACGATTAAGAAAAATAGATAAACTCATTTGGTCATAGCTGTCCAGACAGTTGCTGGAAGAAAAAAAAACAAAATTATTTAGCTTTCAAAAGGCAGAAATATTTATATTAAACTTCAAGAGTAGCAAGCATTTCCGAGTTTCGAAAAGAAAACAAACATGTTTCTTGTAACTAGAAATGTGTGACGCAAAAGAAAATGGAAATAAGCACAATGGAGTCTTTTTAATCGGAAACTTGACCAGATATAGCAACTTTGTCTTATGGGAAAATAACCCTTAAATATTGAAAAGAAAATAAAATGTGGCATCCTCAAGAACAACGAGTCTGTGGTTTTAATAACTAAGCTAAACCCAATTTTGAGAAATTTTTTAATCTTACTTTAGCCAAGTGAAGCCGGAACCATTTTATATTTTTTTATAATTTGGTCATGGCGACAAGAACCCGATTCTACATATAAAAATCCTCTGACGACACAGTTTTCATTCACAGAAATCTGTGGTATTTAAAAATCGTTTTAAAATGTCATTGTACTTGCCACTCCATTATAGAAAAGAAGATTTAGCAACTCTAATCGCATGGAAGAAAATATTTTATGAATTATTTGAAAAAATTATTAAACCGCACACATTTGACGAAAATTCTGTAACACATATGTATGTATATACTTTCAATCCTCACTATATACTTTTTAATTACACATCATACTGAGTATGATAGTTAAACATGGCCTTAAGTATTATACTGAATTCATAAAAATGGTTGAAGAAATGGAGAATAAAGAACAAAATTTTACTCACATAAAGTTTCTACTACGCACTAGACCCTATTCGCATAAATAACCAAATGACACCACATCTATAAAAAGTCAAATAAAACGGTATACATATTGATGGACGCCTCCTTTACAAATCCCATTTCGAATCAAAGGTAAAATAAATGACATTGAAAGCAGTACAACTAAATCGGCTTATTGCGAGAAACTCTACCCTCAGCTATGATTGCAATTCGATCTTCAGCATCAAATAAAATCCTCACCACCAAAATAAAATCCTACATAATTGCGTACGTGATTGAAATGATTACAGTCGCTGCCTGGTATTAAAAACTCAGACATTCACATTCAAAAAACATGGGGGTTATACAAGAACCATCTTATGTTCTCTGTAACAATATATACTTGCGATGAATGATTTATAGCTGTTTTAATCATTACGATGGTCATGTAAAACTATTTTTAGTCACTATTCGATCATTAAATGATTGCAACTTTTTCTATGGGCATGACTAATGTTTTTGCCTTAACAATGCGACGACCACGCTAACTTATTTCTAAATAACTCTTTAACGGATTGTTTGACTTTAATAATTGAAACACCAAAAGATGCGGGATAAATTATTACATTTAGGTCAACTTTACATAATTTTTTTTTGATCGTTTTCAGCTGTTTCGGAGTTATTCAGAAATGGGTGGAAAAAAATATTTTTAATAAAAAAAATTTTTAATAAAAATATAATTTTTTTTTGTTTTCAAAAACTCGTAAAAAACACAAAACGGCAAATATCGTACATTTTTGTCCTTATTCCTAGGTAGGTACCTACTTTGACATACATTATACAACACATTAAGATTATTGAATATTTCAATATCAGTATTTTATTTAAATAAGAATATCTCGAAAACTAGACGTGATAGAATCAGTCTGTAAAGAGATTTGGATTCAGCACATAAAATTCCATTAAAGCCATATAACATGGTTAAAGCTCCCGACTTTTTTGCCATCTATTGTTATCACAATTACTACATATCTAATATTTCAGTATTTTTATTTTATTTAAATAAGTATATCTCGAAAACTAAACGTAAGCGAAAAAAATCTGTGAACAGATTTGGATTCAGCACATAAAAGTCCATTAACCATAACAAGGTTCAAGCTCCCGACTTTTTTATTTTTTGCCGACCAGTGTAATTAGTTTGGGTTTGTATGTAACAAGAAATTTGAATGGTTAGGAAGATTAACTTGAGTTCCTTTATATCAGCTGTGAATTAAATGGGAAGTGAACTAAGGTACAGATTTGGATAGTTAAGATCTACAGTAAAATAGCGAAGAAAAAAGGAAAAAACTACTGATAATAAAGGGTGTTTTTTATAGAGGTATAGAACTTTAAGTTGCAATAAAACAAGGATGGATTATTCGATTGACATGAATTTTATTTATCCGAAAGATAATCTTGTGGCATTACATTTTAAATATGATTTCTGGCATATGACCGCCACGGCTGGCGCGGATGTATTCCAATCTGGACGTCTAATTTTCGATGACTTTTTCCACCATTTGTGGCCGTATATAGGCAATAATACGGCGAATGTTGTCTTCCAAATGGTCAAGCGTTTGTGGCTTATCCGCATAGACCAATGACTTTACATAGCCCCACAGAAAGTAGTCTAGCGGTGTTAAATCACAAGATCTTGGAAGCCAATTCACAGGTCCGAAACGTGAAATGAGGCGGTCACCAAACGTGTCTTTCAATAAATCTATTGTGGCACGAGCTGTGTGACATGTTGCGCCGTCTTGTTGAAACCACATCTCCTGGACATCATGGTTATTCAATTCAGGAATGAAAAAGTTAGTAATCATGGCTCTATACCGATCACCATTGACTGTAACGTTCTGGACACCATCGTTTTTGAAAAAGTACGGAGCAATGATTCCACCAGCCCATAAAGCGCACCGAACAGTCAGTTTTTCTGGATGTAACGGTGTGTCGACATACACTTGAGGATTACCTTCACTCCAAATGCGGCAGTTTTGTTTGTTGACGTAGCCATTCAACCAGAAGTGCGCTTCATCGCTAAACAAAATTCGTTTATGAAAATTGGGAACAACGGTAATCTCGTTTTGGGCCCAAAATTGCACTATTTGCAAGCGTTGTTCAGGCGTGAGTCTATTCATGATGAATTGCCAAACCAAACTAAGAATAAATCACTTGACAGCTGTTAAATCGGTTGCCATCTTGAAAAGTAATGCCTACTTAAAGTTCTATACTTCTATAAAAATACCCTTTACATGGTTAAGGGCTATCATACAAAGATGGAGATGGATACATATACTATTCCTTTATGAAGGCAGTTACAATTTATTCTGAAGAGATTTAATCTATTCAGTCCTATCATCGGGAGTATAAAGATTTTGTCAAGTAAAAGATCCCAGACAATATTGATTAAAAAAAACTTATCAGAAAATTAATAATCTGAATGACATTTACATTTCATTTTACTCGTTATTTTGTTAGTTTACAGACGATTTAAGGAAATAAAAATGTTTACGACAAGAACATTCATAAAACATATCCATATGTACAATGTTTTATGAATGTTCTTGTGGTAAACATTTTTTTTTTCCTTAAATCGTCTGTAAATTAACATAATAACGAATTTTAAATTTGTAGTTCTTAACAATGTAAAGTAACAGAGATCATAAGTTACCAACAGCAACAAAACTATATCTGTATCTATCTGTATCTAATCCACAAAAATAAAAAAACTACTTAAACGAGATAAACATCATCATTAACCAGAGTCTGGGCAAATGTGTCTCCAATTTTACAATCAACAAAACGAAAAACACATTAAACAAATATGCGTTTTAACTGACAACAGTAAGAAACAAAAAAGGTTAGAAGAACAAATTTAAATCTGAATCATGATAAACATTAATGTGGTAAAAGACTCGTTGGATCTCGTCTTCCTGGTTGCATCACTGTGAAAAACTTTTCACTGCAGCATTATGGCTTTACGCATAGAGTTTCGTCTGTCTGGCTTGGTTTGTTTTGCAAGATTTTATAACTTTTTTTGTTGTTTTCTTCAGTTCAAAAATTCGTGAAACTTCATCTTTGACTGGAAGATTTCTGCGACTTTAAAGTTAATTTTTTTTCTTTTCGTTATAAGTTTTGTTGTTCATGAAACTTGTCTTATGTTGTTGTGGCATGATAGTTTTCTAATTTATTTGTTAAAAATTTAAAAAAAAAATAAAAAAAAAATTAAGTACATTAAGTCAACATAATTATCATAAATTCTTGAGGTAACATTTTGAAACCCCAACATGTATGAGAGCAAAAATAACAACAAAAAAAAAAACAAAAAGAATTGTAAGTTGAGACTTCTTTTTATGGTTTGTCTCTTGACATGTCTTTTATTTTCCTCTTTAGATTTTAAGATCTTCCATACGCTTAACTTGTGATGACGACGTTGCTAATGATGATGATGATAAGGATTATTAACATTTTTATTTAGAATTAAAGTATGACGGTAATTTTATGTGCAACTTTAATGCTGCACAAAATGAATTTAATTTATTTAATTTTTAAACTTTTATTATATACTGACTGGGTAACTATTTAACATCAAATTAAAATTAAATCTAATAAAAAGTTTAGACACGCAATATTTAAGAAAATTTAAAAACAAAATCTTTTAATTGTTAATTTGAAATTTCTGTATTAGAGTGCTTAAAATATATTAAAGCTTTAGCACTGACTATAACTTCACATAATAAAACATTGGTATTAAGTAAATTGAATTTGTCGCACCACTAAATGAAATACTATTGTCATATCTTTTAGTGAAAACCGACGATATTGGCTGCCACGTTGTGTGTTATGATCTAATCTGAGCTATCATATACCAAATTTAGACAGTTTACAGTTCCCTACATAAAGAAAATTTACTTTGTGTGAGACGTAACGTCTCTGCCCAGTTTTAACTACCAGGCTTTAACGCGAAATCATTCTCGGAATACAAATTTTCAGTATCATACCTTCACAACAATAGTTTCCTTCGCCGGTATTACCACATATGTAGCACTAAATCGCCGGCGAAGTAAAATAATTATAAATTGGCTATACTAATTTCAAACTAATTCGCCTAAATAACACCAGAGGCGCAACGCTGTTATAAAAATAATCACAACTTGCAATTGCAGTGTTGCCATAAGCGAAGCTTTACTATTACACTAACCATCTGTCTTATCTACTACTTACTATCCCTTTCCAAAGGAAGTAAATAAATTCATAGAGAATGAGTCGCAAGAGTAGGTTGAGGTTTCTCACGGATCCTCACATAAACTCAGGTTAATATTTTCGGTTATAATCTGTAAAATCGGAGTCACAACAGGTATGTTAACATCATTTACACTCGTAAAAGCTTTAAAAAAAGGGTTATTTTCTAATTGCACGGTCACATACATACATATATACCAATAACGTACATAAAAGTACCTTTTATAAAGAGTAGTTTATATAAAAATAACCTTTAATAACACAGTGCAACTGGGAAAAAAAATAACCATATACGGACACCACTACTTGATAAAAGACCAAAAAAAAAAGACCCCTGTCTCCCAGTTTTGCCCAAAGTCTTCCAGGTTTTTTTTATGGGCCCTCAAAGATGTGGGGCCTCGATGTCATTTTTGCAAAAAAATGATCATTTACTCAAGCTCATATTTTGCAAACCGTTTTAAATTTTGATATACTCTCTGAGGCTCTTGTCATAAAGAATAAAAATTGTTAACATATAAAATCAAAAAAAACTTCATCTTCAAGGTCAAAAAACTTTAAAAATTTCAATTTTTTTTACCTTTTTTTCCCCTGTTCAGGTCCATAGGTAGCAAACCGTTCAAAATTCAAGGAAACAATCAACTACAAAAATTAACCTAATGTCTCAGTAAACAACTTTCTAGAACATATGAACTTCCTAGGAATGATTCTTAAAACCGTTTAGGTAGCGCTTAGGTAGCCGAAATGAATTTAAAAATTTTCGGAAAATTTTTCACTTTTGCAACACTGTCTTACCTCTACTCTATCCCCTTCTTTAAAGAAAGTACCTTTTATGAAAAGTAACTTTTATAAGAAACCCTTTTATAAAAACTAATTTCCACTTATGAGATAATCAATCACCCTTTGCATAAAGTATATTTTTTCCCTTTTTTTAATTATATAATCACACACGTTGTGTGTGTCCTGACAATATTTTTAAGACTCTTACGTATATACTTTATATAAAGGTACCCAACCCTGGATAAAATTCTAAAATTTTTATAAAATTCTAAAAATTACAGTAAACCTCTGTAAAAGACAGACAGTAAATGAGTTAATCATTATTTTGAAACCGCGCCATTTGTTGGGCAACCGTGCTTAAAATCGACTGCCTACAAATATAAAAGATGCCTTAAAGTATATGCGTACCTTTACATCGGTAACAAAATAGATGCACTTTTACTGCTTTTTCTCTACTTTCTCTTGGAAATATTTGCGGAAAAAAATATGAGAAATATGAATTCAGGATACTAAGGTACCTCCTCAAAAAATTTTGTTAGTTTTGTAGTTTTTACGTGATGCGAACACAAAAGAAAGACTAACAGGAAATGAGTTACTATTTTATTGTATGTATAGATCCACACCAAATTTTAAGACTGTTTATATAAAAGTACCCATCCCTAGATAAAATTCTAAAATTTATATAAAATTAAAAATTCTAAAAATGATTGTAAAGGTTTGTAAAAGACTCATTATTTCAAAACATCTGTAGCGCAACATTGCTTTAAATATACTGCTTTTTAAAAATAAAAGATTTCTTAAAGTATGCAGTACCTTTAAAGTGGTAAAAAATTATCGGTGTACTTTCACTGCTATTTGTCCATTTTCTTTTGGAAATAAGTATCCTATATTGGGATCAGGATATTTAGGTACATCCTCACAAAATTTTGTTAAAATCGATCCAGTAGTTTTTACATGATGCGAACGCAGACAGAAAGTTAGAGAGACAGACAGACAGACAGACAATAAATTATAATTGCAGTAATAGCTAACTTGACTGTTAAACATATCAAAGTGCTGAAAATACTGTGGATCAATAAAGTTTAGGCACAACATGATTTTCAAAAGTGTTTCGCCACTAACTTTTCATCTGCATAACTTTATAAAATAATTTTCATGCTGTTTTCAAGATTGATAGGTTTATTGACCATTTACACGAAAAATTATTCATATCTTATTATTTCTAATATACAATGGCTTTTAAACTAAAAAATAAGGTAAGTCAATGTAAAAAAAGTTTAGGCACACATGTGAAAATGTTCGGTTTATTCGTGGTTTTTGCATGTCTAGTATTTGGTCGAACCTCCTTTAGCTTGGATAATTGCTTCTAAACGTCTACTCATACTTCTTACCAAGTTAGATGTTTCATCAGGAGTATTTTTTTCCCATTCTAAGCAAAGTGTTGCTTTAAGTGATTCTTTGGATGTAATGTGATGTTTCCGTATTTTTTTCTCCAGTCAGTGTCAAATTTGCTCTATAGGATTCGTGTCTGGCGATTGCGGAGGGGTTTTTAACTGTTTGCAGTGGTATATAAGCCATTCCTGCACAAGATATGAAGAATGTTTTGGGTCATTATCTTGTTGGAACAAGAATTTCCCATTTAAGCCCAGCTTCGCAACATTTGGAGATAAGTTTTCTTTTAAAATATTTAAATAAGAGCGCTTGTCCATTTTGTCGTCTATAAAGACAAGATTTCCCACTCCAGATGCCGCCATACATCCCCAAACCATAACATTACCACCACCGTGCTTCACAGTCTTAATAATATTATTTTCTTGAAGCTCTTTGTTTGCTTTTCGCCAAATTTTTTGTGGACCATCTGAACCAAAAATGTTAAACTTCGATTCATCGCTAAATATCACACTTTTCCAGAAGGCTTCAGGCTGATTAATGTGGAGTTTTGGAAACTCTAACCGCCTTTTCTTGTTTATATGTGAAAGACAAGGTTTGCGACGGGGAACTCTTCCATGATATCCAGCTCTGTGCAACGTATTTCTTATTGTTTGTGGATTAAGGTCTTCACCAAAACTTTTCTTCATTTGCTGACACAATTCTACAGCTGAAATCTTAGGATTTTGAGCTACTGCAGCAACAATGTTACGCTCCTGATGAGATGTAAATTTTTTTGGACGTCCACTTTTCCTCTCACGCTCTAATTTCTTTCTTTTTTCATAATGTTTTATGATGTTTCTTACAGTGGTATAGGGCCTCTGTACAATAACACCAATTTCGCGATAGGATTTTCCATGTGCATGAAGATTTATAATAATTTTACGGACATCTACGGAAATTTCTGAACGATTGCTCATTTTCCTGTTTTCGTCGCGAATTAAATACCAAGAATATTTTTTTACATTTAAAACTCTCGCCTACTGAGGATTTAACATGTGCATAAACATGAATTGAAATAAAAAAGTGGAAATTTACCGTTATATAACAGTTTAAATGCAGTTTGTGCCTAAACTTTTTTTACATAGACATAGCTAGTTTTTTAGTTTTAAAGCGTTGTATATTAGAAATAATAAGATATAAATTATTTTTTGTTATAAATGGTCAATATAACTATCAATCTTTTTAACGATATCAAAATTATTTTATTAAGTGAACCAGATGCAAAGATATTGACAGAACACTCTTGAAAATCATGGTGTGCCTAAACTTTATTGATCCACTGTATAATGCAAGTTGATTCCTTCTACATTAAGTTTTTCACAAATTGAAATTGCATTTTTCCCCTCAGGACTTGACAAAAATTGCCATGGCTTTTGATTATACACAATGAAAACCATAAAAGCTTTAAATAGACAATTTTTTTTTTTGTAATTTATTTTTAATTTGTTAGAAAATTATGCTGTATATTTTAACAAAGACATAAAATTTTATTTTAAAAATTTTTATTTAATCAAAAAACTACATCTAGAAAAAATTAGGCCAATTTGTCAGAGAATAAAAAAAATGTTGCCAAGGCAGGCATTGAATTTATTTCCTTTTTTTTTTTGCTTTATGTGCAAAAGCCTAAAACATGTAAAAGTTGTAATTTAATTTAAATATACTTTTTTTGTTTTGTGGAATTTATCACTTAAAAAATGTGTTGTAAGGAAACAAGTATTTTACATTAGAGTTTTTGTATTTAAATTATTTGGATTTAATTTTTAAAAGATGACAAATGTTAAAAGCTTTCAAAGCTTATTTATTTTATTGTACTGTTTTAAAACTTAAAAAATTTTCTTTTATTATTTTACCGTAAAATTAAACAAATTAAAATGCTGAAAATTATGTTAAAGCTTTTTTTGCTAGTCCGACAAGCTTAAAGCTCTTACAAAAAGTTTGATGGAGTTAAAAGGTTTAAATTAAGTTTAAATAAATACTGGTTCATATTATTGGTAAAATAAATTTGGCCCAGATATGTCTTAAACAATCTGTTGAAAATAAATTTATATTGAAAAATGCCTACTTTAGAGGTGGTGCTTTTTTTGTTAACAGTGCATAAATTGGCTGAAATTGGCTTAAAAAAAATGCATTTTATAACAATTTAGCGCAAAGAAAGCAGTGTCCGGCACCATGTATTGCAGCAAACCTTCTGTTTTGTTTTGTTTCTTTTTTTTTTTTTTTGACAAAACGAATAAACTCTTTTATAAACAAAGCAGTAAATTTCAGTTTTAAGTCCATAAAATAATGGCCAAATTATACGCATTGCCGTAAACATGATTTGTATTGTGAATGAAGCTTTTTTTTTCTACTCTTACATGCTAAAATAATGCCACAAAATTCCTCAAAATAAATTAAGCGAATGCATAAAAATGATGCTGGAACAAAATTTATGCCATTAAAATAAAAAAAAAAAAAATGCAGTAAAAATTAAAACGCATTTAAATGGTGCAGATACAAATAAAACATTGTAAAGTATTTTATTTATTTAAATTTAAAATATAAAACTAAAAAAATCTACAATTAAAGCTTTTAAAAAATAAATATGTTAAACAGAGAAGACACAAATTTTAACTGACCAGTTAAAATCATGCCGGCTGCGTTCGAATAGTTTTGAATAACAAATGAGTTTGAGGCAAGTTTTAACAGAAAAAAAAGTGAAACAGCAGAAAATTCTACGTGTTTAAACTTTCAAAAAATTCCAAAATAAATTCTACACACCACAACACTCGGTTGGTTTATGCAACACACACATCATATACTCAAACTCATGTTACATAAAATCTGACTGACTTTCTTCTTTCCTCATCGTTTCATTTGCAATTAGTTGGTGTTTGTACGAGGCCTGTACCGAACTGGTTTAACTGTCATTCAGATTTCGATACTTGAGAAGAAATGAAATGAATAGTTAGAAATTTCAAAATTCATGGCCGTAAATAGAGTTATTTGATTAGATTCTTTTATCTGATTAGATTCTAGATTCTACTTTTAATAGATCTCCAAGGAGTTAGAAATTAAAAGTGACTGTACGAGCTTAGTTTAAAAATTCCAAATTAAAAATACTAAATTTAAGAACTAGCAGTCAAAACCAGTATACATAACATTGTGACTTATCTTATACTAGCTGTGCCCGCCACATCGTAGGCGTCCTAACAATATTTTGTTCGATTTTGCTTTCAAAGTAATCCACACTAAATTTTCAGACTCTTACTTTTATATTGCTTTAGTTATGGTTTATGTATTTTCTTCATATAAAGGTACCCATCCCTGGGTAAAATACTAAAATTTTTATCAAATTATTAAATTTTTGCAGATTTCTGTAAATAGAGTTTAAAATATTCCGCTGACTAAAAATAAGGTGCTGCCTAGTTTGCAGTACTTTTAAATCGGCCAAATTGCTTACTTTCAATACTTTTACTCTATTTTCGCCAGGAAATGAGATATTTTTGCGGAAAAAAAGTATGTCTTTACAAAATTTATTGATAGCCTTCCAGTAGATAGAAAAAAGACAAAAATTAAAATAAAATTTTTTTTTAAGAGAATAATACTGTCTGTAAGGATTGTATCCATAGACTAATATTAAATAAATAAAATACAGATGGTTAGTGTGATAGTAATGCTTCGCTTATGGCAACATTGCAATTGCACTTGGTATTTATGTTTAGAACAGTGTTACAAACGCCTCTGGTGTTATTTTGGCGAGTTATTTTGAAGCTAGAATTGCCAATCAGCATTGCCAAATTAGGGGATTTAGCCCCAAATCGGGGATTTTTATTTGCTAAGGGGGATTACAAATTTAGTTTGGGGATTGGGGAATTCGTTGAGGGTAATTTCAATATTTTGGGGATTCTTATTTTGATTTTATATACCTTTGGATTATTGTAATTTTATTATTATTTAAAGTTTTCCTTATATAAAATTTAAAGTATGTATGAGTGATAATGAAGATAAAAAAGACGTAACGAAAATTATTTAAGCAACAAAAGTTCGTTCATTGAATTTACCCTCGATGAATGGATCTTTCTTACGATTTTAAGAAAGAACTGAAATCTGCAGATGTTCCACAATCATTTATTCAAATACGTGGTTTTTATATTTTCTAAAATTTGTGTGTTACAATCGTAACAGTAAATAACAATGTTTTATTTAACATACATATATACATACATCACAGTTAAGAAAAAATGTCATTAAAAAGGAATATTTATTAGGGATATTTTGCCCAAAAGTTTGTACATATCAAGTTGCTGAAGAAACGATCTTGTTTTTAGACCTCACTTTGTATACCAACTACCAAGCTTGTCTTATTTCGGCAAATAATAAAATATTTAATAAATTGCAAAACTATTGGCTTGAATCTCTGTTGAAAAACAATATAAATATGTACGTGCGTACGTGCGTACAAGTTTAAAACATTTGTTTTTTGTTTAAGACAACACTACATGCAAAGCTTTTCGTTTGTCTTCAGAAAATACCCAGAGTCTTTGATAGATAAGGCATTCTTTCATTCAGTCTATAGAAATTTGTTGTAAGCCTTTTAATCCATCCCCAGAAATGGTGAGGTAAAAACTCAATGAACTTGTATAATTTTTAACCGACTTCAAAAAAAGAAGGAGGTTATCAATTCGTCTGAATGTTGCGTTTTTTTTATGTTTGTGCCTTTAGAACTCGGTCATTTCTGAACCGATTTTAAAAATTTTTTCGCCATTAGAAAGGTTATGGCTACAGATTGGTCCCATTTTAAAAACAGTTTAAAAATTAAAGGGTGTCCCCATACAACATACATGTTTTTTACGTGTATTATGAAATTTGTAGGTCACCCATTTAAAATTAGAAAAAAGTGCGTATCACTATAGCTCCCAATAACAAAAAGTAATTAAAAAATAAAATTAAAAATTAAAGGGTGACCCCATAGGTGACGTAATTTCACCTTTATGGTCCTATCTTTTGAACCGCTATAGACAAACACTTGAAAGTTGCACAGATTGTTCGATACTATGTCTGTTATAATAAGTATAAATATTTAAAATTAAAAATTAAAGGGTGTCCCATTAGTTGGTTTATTTTGATATATATATGGCCAAACTTTTGAACCGTTATAGACAGACAGTTGAAATTGTATTGCTAAGTCCGCTAAAATAACAAGTGTAAAATATGAATTTGGAAATTAAAGGGTGTCCCAATAGTTAATGTAAAAGTGATATATATGGCCAAACTTTTCAACTGTTATAGATAGACAGTTGAAATGTACAAAGAACCTATATTGCTTAGTCCGCTATTACAACAAGTATACAATTTGGATAAATTAAAGGGTGTCCCAATTATTGATGTAATTTGACCATTATGTCCTCATCTTTGGAACCGTTATGGACAAACACTTGAAAAATAGACAGAGTGTTCACTACTATGTCTGGTATAACAACAAGTATAAATATTTAAAATTGGAAATTAAAGGGTGTCCCAATAGTTGATGTAATATGATGTATATGGACACAAAGTTAAATTTTACAAAGAATCTGTATGACAAAGTTCTCTTTAACAAGTATTTATATTAAAATTTGAATTTAAAGGGTGTCCCAATAGGTGACGTCATTTGATATATATGACCCTATCTTTTAAATAGTTATTGACAAACACTTAACAATTAGACAGAATGTCCATTACTATGTGTGTTAAAATAAGTATAAATATTTAAAATTATAAATTACAGGGTGTCGCAATAGTTTATGTAATTTGATGTATATGACCAAACTTTTAAGCCGTTACAGACAGACGGTTGAAATTTACAATGAACCTGTATTGCTACGACCGCTATAACAAGTATAAAATTTGAGCTCGGAAATTACAGGGTGTCGCAATAGTTAGTGTAATTTTATGTATATAGCCAAACTTTTTATCCGCTGTATACAGACAGTCGTTTGGCATTGGTTTGACCTGAAAAAGCACAGAACCCTGTGTTCTTGTGCCCCTATATACTCCGGAAGTACTGCTCCCCAGGTAGAAAATCAACTGATGTTTGTTTTAGATTATTGAATTCAAAAATTAGTTTTTTTTATCTGAATTGACAGTTTGTGCAATGACATTTAAAAAATCCCGCTACAATCTTCCTCGAATATAATATAATCATTGTATAATTACCGTCTTAAAGAAACATGATTTTAAGTTTGTCTGTTTTGAAGTCGGTTTTTTTTGCAAGAATTATATTACAATAAAAATATACAGCTTAACGTATTAATGCGGTAAATTAAATTTGGAAACAATTTAAATTTTTTTGGGGAATTTTGGGGATGAAATTTTTCTAATTGGGGATGGAATCCGAAAAATATCTGTTAGCCCTGTTGCCAATTTATAATCATTTTACTTCTCCGGCTAGTTAGTGCTATGTGGTAATACCAGTGAAGGAGGGCGCTGTAATATTCATTTTTATAAAGAGAAATTAATACACACCAAAAAAATTGATATTTCCACGGCTGAGTTTTGAACTCGTGACCATTGCTTAGTAGTCAACGTGCTAACCACTTGAGCTACATCACACCCCCATTCCACCCCCACGCGATAAACTTAATAATAAGAGCGAAAGTAGCTAAAATGGTATCACTTTTCCATCAAAAAATACAATGAAAGTTTGTTTGCAGCCAACTTCACTGTCTAACGCGCTCTTTAAAAATCGATTTTCCCAATTGTAAAGCACTAAAGACCCTTTGCTTTATAGACTGTTTGAACGTGAGAATTTGTGACAGATAGATGGTGCTTATCGCGCAGTTTTAGGGTTGGCTGTAAGATGAAGGAACAAGCAAAGGAACAAAAGCAAAACACATCTGCCAAATTAATCAATTATCGGTAGAATTTATTTTTTTAACTTAATGTTTTGTTTAAAATTTAATTAAAAAAAAATATTTTTAGTGAAATCTCAATTTAAGTCTTTGATCAAATCTAATTTTAAAATCTCGGTTTTTCGGTATTTTTATTTATTTATTAAATGTTACAACACAATCACAATTTATATTTTAAATTAATTGTCGCCCACAGAAACAAAGACTTTCGCTTGTTGTAGTGAAACATTATTAAATTTTTAAGTGAAAGTTTATTTTTATAAATAAAGAAAATAGAGGCATTCATAATTTATTGCCCACATCTCCGTCAATTATGTACAAAGTTTTTTTTTCATTTTACTATGATTATTAGAAGATCCCACATAATATATAGATTTTTAATAAGACCACCTCCAGGCTCATATAATCAATCCGGATAGGCGGACATCGTTAAATAGACCCTCACTTCCTTAAGAGATCTCCAATATATTATCTTATGGGGTTGCAAATAAATATTAGAGAAATTACAAACAGCATTATACTCGTACACCTCTTACGATTTATGAAGGATAAGTAGGTAGCGAAAGCTAAAAGAAGAAAATTTTCTGAAAATTATTGCAGCATTCACAAAATTACTTATGCTTCCTTGCTGCTACGGTAAATTGTTAAACCGCCCTCGCATCTTAAGTAGAAACCCAGCTTTTCATTCCTTTTTATGTGGCAAGTTTCCATTTAAGATTCTAAAAGTTTTTTTTTATTTCTCTGTGGAGTGTAACCAAGAGTATTCATTACAACGTGATAATACTGACAATCTTAATCTTTAAAACATTAAATTTTTTTTTTGTGAATTCAAAGTTTGAACGGATGCAACTAGCTACGTTTGTGTGTGTGTGTGTGTCTACATAGATATATATGTGTGTTGCTGCACTTTTGCATTATTTATGATTTCTGGGTTGGTTTCGTTGTCCGTACTTTTCATTTTATAAACTTTTTTCTGTATCATTTAGTTGTGTAAAATTTTGCTTAATATAATTGCATACTTCTTTTCCACTTTAAGTTATTTTTTCATTTTATTTTATTTCATTTATTTATTTTATTTTTTTCTTTTGCTTAGTGTTGCAAGAGCCGTAACATGATATTCAACTACTTAAATGGTATTTACACGCTTCAGTTTCTTTTTGTTACACATTTTCTTAACCTTATTAAGTATTTAACAACAACAACAAGAACAATAATAAGCTTGACAATCTTGCAGCACAAACAATAGCGAGTGCAACAGAATGGAGTAAAAGAAAATAAGTATGGATGTGTGTGTGTGTTAAGTATTTCATTTATTTAAGATGATTAAAAATACAACATTAACAAAAACAAAAATGTCTTTCAAAACGAAATTGTTAATTGCCGATTGTTGGAGGGCTGGGGCCATTGACAAGGAGTGAAATATTTTGAGTTTAATGGGAAGTAGGTTTGATTTGAAAGCAATTTAAAAGTTTGTCAGACGTTTTTTTGTTGTTGTTGTTAACTTTTACCATACGTCCATATGGAGAAATAATTTGAATTGTAATAATTTAAGTTAGTTTATGCAGCAGTCAAATGTTTCAAAGGCCTCACTTACACCTATAGAATCCTTAGGATAACACGTGACGCCTCCCTTTAAGCCGAATCCCCACTATATAATCAACACATACTGGATAACTGGATATAAAGAAATGTGTGCTGCTTCAGCTACAACTCTTCCAACAGAGAGGCGACGTAATTTTTACAACTTTATCCTTTATTGACCACTTGATATATGTTGATCGAAGTTAAATATTTGGTACTCCTGTCAAACATGCAGTCATTCTTAGTCAAATTAAATTGTTATTCCCAAGCTAAGCAAGCTTTTCAGCCCTAATTTGATCTGCTAGAATTATAATCTACAAGGGCACAAAGAGGGTTAGGCTTTTATTGCTGTTTAAGGCGACTGTGGTAAAAAAATGTTTCCGTTCCTTAATTTCTTTAAGGCAAATAAAAGTTAAAATACCTCGTGTGCATCCTAAGGATCTACAGCGATCAGCGAAAATACAGTTACAGGCCGATATACAATTTCTCTAAGAATATCCACATGGTATCAGCATTGTGTAATACCAATAAACGCCAGTACATGGTTGTGTAAAAACTGCATTATTTATATAAAGCCATCGCTGTTCTTATAAGAAGCAATTTTAGCTATCCTCGTTCAGAAGTTAAAAATCATCTAATCTCTGATATCTATATCGATAAACGATATATGTTGCATTGTAAGAGCACACATCAAATAAGAGCCAAAATATTTGTGCTCAAAGGGACTCTTTCTGGGGCTTATTATCTAGGCGACTATTAATACCTTGAAGCATCAGTCCTTAAGGCTGCCACGGATCCTGAAACTGGAAGACAAGAAACTTTGGAAGCGGTAACACCACAGGGAAAACGCCAAGTCTGTGTGACCGGTTGCTGGTTCTTCAGGGAGTACCCTAAAAAGAACCTAAAAGGGACCTAAAAAACAGGAAGGGCGATTTAGTACCACACTGTATCATTTTTTAAGTCATGGCAAAATAACCATATACGGACACACCTACGTCATAAAAGACTAAAAAAAAGACCCCTGTCTCCAAGTTTTGCCCAAAGTCCTCCAGGTTTTTTTTTTATGGGCCCTCATTCCTAACACCGTTTAGGTAGCGCTTAGGTAGCCGAAATGAATTTAAAAATTTTCGGGAAATTTGTCACTTTTGCGGCTACCTAAGCGCTACCTAAACGGTGTTAAGGATCATTCCTATGAAGTTCATATGTTCCAGAAAGTTGTTTACTAAGAACTTAGGTTCATTTTTGTAGTTGATTGTTTCCTTGAATTTTGAACGGTTTGCTACCTATGGACCTGAACAGGGGTTAAAAGGTAAAAAAAATTGAATTTATTAAAGTTTTTTGCGATTTTGACCTTGAAGATGAAGTTTTTTGATTTTATATGTTCACAATTATTCTTTATGACAAGAGCTACAACTTTGCCTCAGAGAGTATATCAAAATTTCAAACGGTTTGCAAAATATGAGCTTGAGTAAATGCTCATTTTTTGCAAAAATGACATCGAGGCCCCACATCTTTGAGGGCCCATAAAAAAACCTAGAGGACTTTGGGCAAAACTGGGAGACAGGGGTCTTTTTTTTTGGTCTTTTAGCACGTAGTGGTGTCCGTATATGGTTATTTTTTTCCGTGTTGCACTGTGTACTGTTGCACTTCAACAGAAGCCACCATTGGTGTGCGAAATTTTAGATGGTCCCCTACTCTGAAACAATAAATAGGTTCTAAAATGTTACTCGCTGTTTTACTATGTGCAACAAGGGCATTATATGTCACATTATATTCACACAAAGGTAAGACTACCGTTCGATTAGAACCAAAACAGTCAGACACTGATGTTAATCTGTATCATAATTCTCAAAGGGAAGAGGCCTTGGTTGCACGTTGTTTCGCTGGTTCTAATGTATAATGATCACTGATTAGAAAATAGGGAATATATTTGTATTGACGATCTTAATTGAAGGAGGATATATTAGCATTGAGTGGAAAGCTTTAGAGTCAGTTGAAGTAGAAAATTTAGCAGCTAACACTTTGCTTTGGCCACCAACGTTTTTATTGTAAAATATAGTGAAGACTCATTGCTGAATTTTTTCCCTCACATCTTCTTTGACAATAAAGTTTCTTGCAGATAATTACTGACGCACTTCCAGGGGCATTGCAAAAAATATTTCTGCTTCTCGGATTTTAACAGCGTAGCTTCAAGACAATTGATCAAAGATCTATAAGAACAGTTTGCAAAGTCTTTTCAAGATCCTGTTTAGTCATTACCTTCGAATGTCTCCGGGTTCACAATTAGCTGTGTTAAATGTGAAACAGGTTTATGTCAGTGCCTGGCGTGTTACTTTAACGTGGGGATGGTCTTACCACTAGGTGAAAACAATGCGACTAACAATGCCCTTCTTGAGCACAACAATACAACAAGTAGCAATTTTAGAATCAGGCTGGGAAGACCACGCTCTATAAATATAAATAAATTTCGAACACGAAAATTGTGCCTCTGCTATCATAATCAACCTTCCTGCGATTTATTTCCGAACCACAGCCATAATGTTACTCCCCTAAAAGCCTCAGCAATAACCGGTCATAAAAATTTGAGGAAATCCCTGTTGGGCTATCGATTCCAGTGGTACCAGTGGTTTGGACAGTGGTCAGTGCCTTCATATACCCCGCAAGCATTGGCGTCAAGTTGTCGGTAGTCAACAAGAAAATATACCTCCAGGGGGAAAGTGCTATAATAAGTTCAATCTATAATTATATCAAGATGTTATAATACATCATCAACGTTGATTTATATTTACATTACGAAATATGAATTTAAAATTAAATTTTTAATCAACATTTTTTTGATAAAACTATAGATTTTTTGCAGAAGTAAAGTTCGGTAACTCCAAATGGTCGCTGACCATTATAGATTGAAAAATTTTAACAGACAATTAAGGATAATGATGGTTTTGTCCTTTAGCTGGCAAAAATACTGAGCTGGCTCTCATTCAAAATGCAGGTTCAAATTTCCTTGTTACTACGAATGATTTACTTAAGCAGTTTTCTTTTATCTCTCCCCCTAATTATGACTAATTTCATTGTTAATTGGCAGTTTTTAAATTTCTAAATTTTAAAAAAAATTTCTTTCTTTAATTTTAATACCCTTTAAAAACTAATAGAAACTGAACAATATCTGCAATCTTTGGTACTTAGTATCTATTAAAAATGCTATCTATTATTCTGTTGAATTTTTATTTATTTTTGTATACTGATCAGCTGTCTAAACTGTCCAACTGTCAGCATGTAGTCCGTCAAAGGCAATATATAGAGAAAATAAAAGAAAACTTTAGACATGCGAGTAAAAGAAAAAGAACCATAGTAAACGAAAGATTGTGAAAATACAATTGAATGTATAATAACGAAATAAGAAGACTTCTTTCTGGCCAGCGTTCTTCATGGTCATGTCCTTACGAACGAACGAACGAATGAACGGCTGACTGCAATAATAAATGTCGGCATGAATGTATTTCAATTGGTCAAGTTAAAAGTCAAGAAGTATCAATTATTATTTCTTTTCTTTTTTAACATTTCTGCCACTTACGTGGAGTAACAGAAAATAATTCATCTGTTGAAAATAAACAATATGATGGATTTTTATTTTGGTTTCTTATTTTTGAACCATAAAACCAAACTCGAGTATGCCGCTTTCGAAGGCAGCACAAGCAAAACGTATAAGATATACACTTACATTTCTTTTTAGGGAAAAATCAAAAATGCGTTTATATAATAAATAAAATAAAATAAAGTTAACGACGAAGTATTAAAAACAAAAATGTCAGCAAAAATGCGCAACTGCTGTATAAAAGTCTGATGATTATAGAATCAACAACTACTCCTAGGAAAAGTTACAACACTGATATAAAATGGAGCCTAGAGTAGTTTAAAGCAGCATCAACCTTTAAAATACGAATACAAATAAATTGCATTTGATTGAATAAAAAAATGAAGAATTGACACGAAGATGAATTGCATTTAAAAATCAATTGAATTGATTTCTTTTCAAGACATTCGAAGTAAAAAAGAAAGATACAAAATGAACAACGTTATCGATAGATAAAGTTTATACGAAAAAAAAAAACTATAAATGCAACAGTAAATATAATGAAGTTCATTAATAGTAGAGGAGTTTTAAATTCACAACAGATTCTGAGAAATTAAAAAATTTTAAATTTATCGAAGTTCTCACCCAATATTACATGGATGTTTAAATCCTCAAATAAGGCATTACGAAGTGTTGTATGTTTGCAACGTTTGCAACGTTTCTTTAAATAAGAAATTTTTAATTAAAAAAATATTTAAAAATTTACAATCTCCTGTGCAAAAAAAGAAAACTTCCACTATATATTTTTTTGGAGTCACGTGCATTAACAAAAATAATGCTGGCTCTAAACAACTACATTTAGGCTCATTATCATAACTTGCCTTTAGGTAAAGTTAGGATTTTGTTGGAGTGATAAATAGTTTTTCCTAATAAAAATTAAGCTGAAAACCACTTTTAACTATCACGTACGGACAAGTTATAGCCAAGAGCATTATCCTCATTATTATAACGAAAATCTACTTATCGCTCCAACAACATCCTAACTTTAGCTAAAGGCAAGTTATAATAATGGGCCTTAGAATTGTTAAAACAAAATCATTATCATTAACCAATGATTGAATAATTACATAGCATTATCATTAGCTGATAATATTTTAATTAAATTAACTTCATTTTTTATTTTAAATAAACCACAGGAAACATTCAAAATCTATTAGATGATGCCTTGATGGACAATTTTTTTTAATATATAGCCCACACACGTTGTATGCGTCCTGATAATATTTTGTTTGATTTTGCTTTGAAAGTAATCCACACCAAATTTTAAGACTCTTAAGTATTTACTTTATATAAAGATACCCATCCCTGGATAAATTTCTAAAATATATATGCAAAACAAATACGAATTTTATTCATTTATTTGGCAATAAGTAATTAATATTTTGTCATTATTTTAAAACAGCGCCATCTGTTGCACAACCACGTTTAAAATAGCCTGCTTTTAAAAATAAAAGATGCCTTAAAGTATGCAGTACCTTTAAATCCGTTAAAAAAATTTCAACGTACTTTTACTGCTTCATCTCTTATCTCTTGGAAATAAAATATTTTTGCGAAAAAAAGTATACTATATTGAAATCAGAATGCTAAAGTACCTCCTCACAAAATATTGTTAAAATTCATCCAGATATATATTTTCTTTACCTAAAGATAACCAGCCTTGGATAAAATTCTATAATTTATATAAAATTCTACAAATTATTGTAAACCTCTGACAAAAAATATTTGAAATATTTAAATAACAATGTAATTTCACAAAGTAAAAATACAAATTAAATACAAATTTTCTTTAATATTTAAAGTATTTAAAATATACCACTTTTAAAAATAAAAAGGTGTGTTGAAAATATAACCGAGGTAAAAATATCCCAGTTTTAAACCGAAAATTTCAGTACTCTAATTTCTCTTGGAAATGAGATATTTTTGACATAAAGAGTATCCTATATGGGAATCAGGATGCTATGATACCCTCTCAAAAAATTTTGTTTAAATCCATCCAGTAGCTTGCACGTGATGCGAACACAAATGAAAAGCAGACAGAGAGACAGACGTAAATAAGTTACTATTTTATTATATGCATAGATGTGCCTACCGCTAAAACAAATTCCTAGAATAGTTCAGCATATTAGATAGTATTTAACGATATTGCAAATCATTCCGGAACATTCTATAATGTTGTGGAATGTCCGGACAACGCCGGAGAAAATAGAATTGTTACTGAAACATATCTAAGTTTATCATCGACTTTATTGTAATATAACTGTATTCTCTCCAATTAGGAATTGATAGGTTTTCTACTTTTTAGCAATTTTAAAAACACAACAATTTTTAAGTTTAAAATTCAAAGGTTCAAACTCAAAATCTATGAACCTACTAAGCAGATTCAAAAACCATGTTTATATGAATTGAAGATTTTTTTTAGATACGGTTTTAAAAATAGGTCAAAATAGCACTGTTCGGTCAGCTAAGGACTAAAATAGTGACACACTCTTAACTTAGTCGAGGCTACTCTGAGAACAATGTATGTTTTCCAGTAAAATATTGGTAGTGTGGGACGATGGGATAGACACTCCCTATAGATAGTAATTATTAATACACCCGTTCGTGAATAATTACAGCGGAGGCACTCCCTGAGTTTGGTCCAGGGCTCTTTGAGAACAAAATATTTTTTCGAGTTATAGCTTAAAAGTGTAGCAGAGGTACCCCTTATACAAAATAATTAATAACACTGGTCGGCAAAAAAAAAAAAGTCGGAAACTTGTACCTTGTTATGTGAAATTGTGCTGAAGCCAAATCTCTTAACGTCCAGTTTTCGAGATATTCTTATTTAAAGAAAATAATAATACTAAAATATTAGATATGTGATTATTGTGATAACAATGGTTGGCAAAAAAAAGGTAGGGAGCTTGAACCTTGTTATGTGGCTTTAATGGACTTTTATGTGCTGAACCCAAATCTCTTTACTGATTGATTCTATCACGTCTAGTTTTTGAGATATTCTTTAAATAAAATACTGATATTGAAATATTTAATAATCTAAGGCCCCTTTTTATAACTTGCCTAAAGTTAGGTTTTTGTTGGAGCGATAAATAGTTTTTCGTTATTAAAAGTAAACTAAAAAGCTCTTTTAACTATCACGTAATATAAGGACAAAAGTTATAGCAATGGACAAGTTATAATAATAGGCCTTAATGTGTTACATAATGTTTGTCAAAGTAGGTAGCTGCACTTAAATGTGAATAAAATCAACATTTGTGCATCGATTTGCATCATTTTACAGCTTTTTAACCGACTTCAAAAAAAGAAGGAGGTTATCAATTCGTCTGAATATTGCTTTTTTATGTTTGTGCCCGCAGAACTTAGTCATTTCTGAACCGATTTTAAAAATATTTTCTTTATTAGAAAGGAAATGTTTACAGATTGGTCCCATTTTAAAAGAAGTTCAGAATTTTTAAAATTAAAGGGTGTCCCCATACAACATACGTGTTTTTTACGTGTATTACGAACTGTAAAGGGCACCCTTTTAAAATTTTAAAAAACTGCTTATTACTATAGCTGCCAATAACAGAAATTAATAAAAAAAAAATAAACTTAGAAAATAAAGGGTGTCCCCATATGTGACGTCAATTTAAATATATGAACCATTTGAACCATTGTAGACAATCACTTAAAAATTGGACAAAATGTCCAATATTTATAATCAGAAATTAAATATTTATAATTAGAAGTTAAAGGGTGTCCCAATAGTTGATGTGGTTTGATGTATATTGCAAAACTTTTGAACCATAACAGAGAGACGGTTGAAATTTAAAAAGAACCTGTAATTCTAAGTCTTTTATAACATCAAGTATATAATTTAAATTTGGAAACTAAAGGGTGTCTCCATAATTGATATAATTTTACCTATCTAGCCCTATCTTTTGAACCGTTATAGACAAACACTTGAAAATTAGACAGAATCTCCACTACTATGTCCCGTATAATAACATTGATGTAAATTGATGCATATGGCCAAACTTTTGAACCGTTTTAGACAGACATTTGAAATTTACAAAGAATCTGTACACATTAAAGGGTGTACCCTTGGTGATATTGTTTAAGCTATATGGCCATATCTTTGGAACCGTTACTTTTTGTTATTGTTTCAGTAATAATAAGTGTAAAAAAATAAAGGGTGTCCTCATATCTGTCGTAATTTGACGTATATGGCTTTATCTGCTTAACCGTTACGGATAGACACTTGAATGTACAGAACGTATATTATTATGTCCGTTAGAGCAACAAGTATAAAAGTATTTGATTTGAGTACTATTTCTTACAGATTACTTCCTTTTAAATTTTTAGTTTAGAATTGATGCACTTATATTTGTTTTGTAGTCGGTTTTTTTTTTTTGCAAGAATTATCTTATTGCTAGTATACCTACATAGCTTTCCGAATAAGGGCAAAAATGTAAAATATTTAAGTTTGTTATGAGTTTTTGAAGTCAAAAAAATAATTTTTTTATTAATAATATTTTTTTTTTCGCCACCAATTTCTGAATAACTCCGAAACAGTTGAAAACGAAAAAAATCCATAAAGTTGACTTAAAGGTAATAATTTATCCCGCATCTTTTGGTGTTTCAATTATTAAAATCAAACAACCTGTTAAAGAGTTATTTAGAAATAAGTTAGCGTGGTCGCCTAGTTTAGGGGAAAATATAAGCCATGCCCATAAAAAAAAATTTGTACGTGATACGCGAAAACTGAAAGCAGGTTTGAGTTCAACGAGTTAAGATCCACTATATTCCACATATTTATGCTCAGGGAGCAATTGTTTTGCAGAGCAGTGTAATTATCTCTGAGAATAACGTACATTTTCAACTTAATGTTTGGAGGTATAAGACGGGTGGCACTCCCCATACTTTTACTTCAAATGATTAATTGTTTTTTACGATGGCTTGTATTTAATTAACTTGAATAAAAATAAAGCCTAAACAAAGTAACTATTATTGATTTCGATTTTTTTATTGATTTAAAATTTTAAATCTTGCAAATTCTACTAAAATTTGTTACAAACTAAACAAAGGAATAATAAAAAACGATTATTCACAATTTATGAACTTAATTCTTTCTATAAAATGTTGCCTTTCATTCCGGCAAATCCCTTTACATTATTGACCCCGGTCAAAATTAACAAACAAAAAATGTTGCCATTGGCTATTAATTGAGCGGGTATTAAGAATTTTTATTACAATATTTTTTGCAGAAATTTTTTTTTTTCTGAATATTTTTAAGCTTCCCATTTGTCTGAAAAACATTTTCCTCACAACATGGCGGCAATACAGTGTAACGTAATGTAGATAAAAAATTCTCATGCATAATATTTTTTAAAGCTCGTTGCATTACGTTTCAGTTTTTTTTTCTTTCTTTCTCCTGTATTACTTGTGTACTGCTTAATGTTTGCATGTAAATGGAAACTGGACGGTTTGTTGCATGTTGACTTTGTTTTGTTGGCTTTTAATACTTTGCAAATGTAAATTCCTTTAAAATCCGCTTAAAAATTATAAGCTTTTCGCATTTGCTGCTGTTTTTTTATTTTTTATTAGTTGATGTTGCTGCTACCGCTAGTGCTACTGCTACTGCTTCTGCTTATAGCATAGTCTACAACTGCCACCAACTGGTAGTTATATTAAGCTTCAATGCAATTTATTGTTGATCTCTTTTAATGTTCAAGAAAAAGTTTAAAGTAAATGTGACCATAAGAAAGAATGAAAACATTTTTAAAGCCTTTTTAGCATGTTCACTAATTTTTTCTGTTTCTTCTTTCTTTTTTTTCCTTTTTGGACCTAACCAATGTCGGCATTATTAAAGGTATATTTTTTTAATGTCAATCAATGACGAAAACCGATTATTAAAACTATAAGCTTAACAATTTTGAGCGGAAATTTATGTTAAGTAATTACAGAAGTCCAAGTACACTTTCCTTTTTAACTGCAATAAAAAAAATTGTTACAGTCTTATACATACTTTGAGTTAGTAACGTTTGTGTAAGCACTAATATCGTATTTTGTTTAGTTGACTTCACTTGATACTGCGACTAAAGGGTACTGTTTTTAGAAGAGCATTTTCCTGGTGCAGATAGTAATAGAGTTGGATTACAAAACGATTTTTGGAATCTTCACCTATCTCTCTCTTTTTGTATGAGGCAGTGTATGAAAACAAACCAAACTTATCGCAAACGTTTCATGTAACGATACAAAATTCTTGATATATTCTTAATCGTTTTGTCCATAAGCATAACCAAAACAAATACTTTTTAAATGACAAAGATCGCATACAAATAAATTGGGTTTTTACTTACCTACATGCGTTTAAATGTCAATACAATCGTTTAATCGAACAAAAGTAGAAACGTTTTTTTGAGTGAGTGAGTGATTGATTTAGTTCGTTCGATTTTCGAATACTGATTTTGTTTATGATTTATTTTCTTGAATTGCAACAATAAAAACAAAAAATCTTACAGGCTATCTTTCAATGCCAATGTAAGTGGCCTATCAAAAAATACACCTGCCATTTTCCTAAATTAGTTGAATGTAACTCATCTGGTCCACCATGGAATTGCAAACTTTTATCTAAAATAAAAAATAAGAAAAACAAACTCTACAAAAAATATATAAAGTAACCGGTTCGTCTGTTGACTATGCAAGACATTCTTTCGTTCGTGCTGAAGACAACAAAATTAATAAAAAATGTTATTCAACCTACTTCTGCAAACTCAAAAATAAATTCAAAATTAATCCAAAGTCCTTCTATAATTTTGTGAACTCTAAAAGAAGATCCACTGGCTTTTCACCCGTTATGAAGTTTCAAGAGTTAGAATCTGATGATGATCTTGCAATAAGTAATATGTTTGCTGAATTTTTTTCTTCTACATATACGGATAGCGATTGTAATAATTCTGATTCTAATATTTTCTCCGAAACACCGAATTTTCAAATATCTATACCATTTTTGAACGAGTCGGTAGTTCTAAACAGTTTGAAGAAACTAAAATTTTCTTATAAACATGGACCTGATGCACTTCCTAGTTGTTTATTGGTAAGATGTGCTGAAACTCTTGCTGTTCCTCTTACAATAATATTTAACACATCAATTAAGTTTGGTTTTTTTCCCAAATACTTGGAAAGCCTCGTTTATTATTCCGTATTTTAAATCTGGCAATAAATCTGATATGTCAAATTACAGGGGTATTGCCAAATTAAGCACAATACCTAAACTATTTGAAAAACTAATAACTGATAATCTTCCGTCTTATACAGCTAGACTTGGGCTTATTAAACTGCCATCGCTAAAAAGTCGCAGAATAATGCTAAACGTGATGTTTGTGCTAAACGTAATAAATGGCCATATCCGCTCCGATTTCTTTATTAAAAGCATTTACTTTAAAGTTCCACATCGTCCAACACGTCGCTATCATCCCCTCTCAATTAAAGTATTTAGAACAAACTATGCAAATTTTGATCCGTTCCTAAGATGCTGCACTGATTTCAATAGTATTTATTATTGTATTGATTTTTCTGTCAGTAATAATGTAATTAAGCGAAATATAATGTTTGCCTTAAATAATTAAAATATATGTCCTATGTTTGTAAATTTGTAATTTGTAGATTATATTAATTGTCTGTAAGGATTGTAATCCATAGACTTAACTAATAATAAATAATAATAATAATAATAATAATAATAATAATAATAATAATAATAATAATAATAATAATAATAATAATAAACAAAAAAAAATGCCTCCTAAAAATAAAGGTGGGATACCGCTTTAATACATTTTCTACTATAATGACCAAATTATATAGCAAACGTTTTGTTTTGTAGTCATTGTTTTATTTTTTGCCTTTGTACATTTGAATGAATTCATAGCTTGTGTTTACGATTAAAAAAAGAACAAAACTAAATGTCACAATCGTTCTCATTGTTTCTGCAAAGAACAGAGCAAAACGTTACGTTTTGTTTATTTTCGTACTCTGGAATGTTTCAGCATCACAAAACGAGTACGTAATGAATTGTAATGAAATGTTATGGAAAGATACCTTAGTACCTTATAATCTATACATATAATAAAATAGTAACTCATTTTTGTCTATCTATCTGTCTGTCCTTCTTTTTTGTGTTCGCATTACGTAAAAACTACTATATAGATTTTAACTAAATTTTGTGCGGAGGTACCTCAGTAACCTGATCCCCATATAGTATACTTTTTTTACGCAAAAATATCTTATTTTCAAAAGAAAGTGAAGAAAAAACAGTGAAAGTACGCAGTTATTTTTAGCAAGGATGAGACCCTTTATTTAGTAAATACATAAACCATAACTGAAGCACTAATAGATATTCATAGTTTAAGAATTAAATCATAACTGAAGCACCAACCGATATGCTTAAACTATGCATATCGATTAATGCTTCAGTTATATTGGTTTATGTATTTACAAATTTTAGTAGGGATGAGAAACTTTATATAAAATTAACACAAAAACCATAACTGAAGAACTAATAAAGTAATGGGTCTCTGCTTTCGAAACAAAATGGAACAAAATATTGCAAAGACGCTGACGAAATGGCGGGCATAATTATAAGAGAAAAAAAAATAATTTAAAAAAAAAAACAAAGATATTGAAAGTACGTCATTTTGCTGATATAAATGATACTGAAAACTTGGCAGCATCTCTTATGTTTTTAGACCCAACCCTACATTAACTGAATTTTATGGGAAAATCAGTGATGTCATTTTATAATGGGTACTTCCCATAAAAAGTTATCATAAACTTTGCCATATCCGTAGCACTATAATACTTTTACAAAACAAAAGCCAAAATTGAACAATATACTGGCGGGATTGCACCAAGGGGAGTGTTACCTCTGTTACACTATTGAAAGTATTTCAAGATATCGTAAATCTGAACATTCGAAGAACTTCTAGAGTTATTCTATTAGTAGCAAAAGTTATGATGACCTTGCATTGTTTAAGAGTTGTTAAGTCGAGGACTTAAGGCACCCCCAAAGAATATAATCAATAGACGTCAAATCGCACGATCTCGGAAACTCCTATCCCATTTCATTAAAAATATTGATCGATGACGACGTTGGCTGCGTATACATCAAGAGTTATTTCTTGCGGACGCGCTCGTTTAATTGCCTTGGATAGTTTTCACACCATATTTGGACGTATCCATTTGAACTTTACATCAGTGTGAAATTGTTCATGAGATCAATCATGCAATTGATGGTCCTCTCTTCGACTTCACTTCTTTAACAACCTTACTGTTGTATTAATATTAACCAAAATTTATATGAAAAACTTTTCATGTGTTGTACGGAAAAATCCCAAATTGATGATATCAGTACTATGGTCCATGCAAGGTGTTAATTTCGCTAACATCTAATTCCCACGTCCTCTAGAGCCCTAATAACACTTTAAGCACGCGCTAAGTCTCTAGCAGTACCCATTCTTGAGGCTTTCATACACTCCTACAGACGACCCCATCAAAACTCGCATCGGAAAAAACACTTTGGGCCTCATGCATAAAAAACGAGTAAAAGCGCTGAGTTGAAGCAGGTGAGCAATTGCTCGTAAGTCGAGTTCAATCAAACAGCAACAGATTTTGCTCAATTTTGTATGCATAAAAATAAGTTCAAACCAATTGCAATTACTTGAGCAAAGCGAGATCAAACGTCTAATTGTTATTGAAGTGCAAATATGCCGTCAAGTGAAAGTGAGGTAGAATTAGAATTTCTTGCTGTTTGTTGTTCGATATCGTTTCCTAATTGCCATATATCAGTATTGTTGTAATCGTCATTGATAAGGATATAATCGTCTTTTAAAAATTTAGCTATGTTATGCAAAATTAAACAACTGGCTTTTACGTGGGGCGAAAACTCTGTCGATACCCGAATTTTGCATTGAAGTATCGAAAATCTTTGTTTCAGTTGCCCAAAACACTATTCTATAATGACACGTTCTCTTGTAAACACTTTGTTGAATGTTTTTTCTATGTCAGTTGTTGGGTTTCGGAATGGTGTCATTAGCCATGGGCATATTCCACAGCCCTCATCCCCGAGAAGTAATGCGTTCGTTGCATTTTGCATTATTCTACAGACCTCGCTGTTTCGTAAGATGCGTGAGTCATGAACTGAACCAGGCTAGGATATGTCAACGCTTGTAAAAAGTTCTTTTCCATTACAAGTTGCCTGCATATTTATAGTGTGGAAGCCTTTTCTATAAATATACTCATCGCTTTGATTTGTTGTTTTTTTTTTTTAATTTTTATATGAGTACAATCAATCCTTCCAATTGCAAATGGAAAGCACTCGCTTGCTTTGGTAGATATAAGTTTCACAACTTCCGCAATAGTTCGCGACACAGTTGATTGATGGACTCCAATATCTGTGTCTATACCATTTTGGAATCCAGGATCTGCACAAAATCTTAAAAACAGTCGAATTTTATCAATCTTGCGTCTTCTGAACCCTCAAAAAAAATAATTAGCCAACCAGCAGCTACTATCATCAAACCTATGCATTTATCATTTTATTATTAATTAATAATTAAATAAAAATTAATAATTAAGAATACAAACCTATATAATTTTGTATCCTCACTTGCTAAATTTGTTTTACGCTGTTGATAACATTTTGTATTTCTTTGTGGCACAAAATATTCAGCCACGATTCCTTTTTAGTGTACGCGAGTCAATTATAAGGCAGACTCAACAAAATTTGAGCTCACAAAAGAAAGCAAAAGCTTGTTTTTATGCATATGAAAATGAGCTCACGCTCATCTCACTTAGTTCAAACTGAGCACGACGAGATCAAACGTGAGCCGTGAGTAAAAGCAAATACTTCAAATTTTATTATGCATACGACAAGCACCTTTTACTCAAAAAATCGAGTCCGAGCTCAAGCTCACGTTTTATGCATGAGACCCTTTGAGTCCGTAAAAGTTTTAGAATTAAATCAGGACCAAAGCTAGATCATTTCAATTAATGCATAGAAATTGTTGAGCACATTGATTTAATGACAAATCTGATCACAATAGACCAATCGATTTGCTTATCTTTGACAGTCCTTATCTTTGACAGTCTTCGTGCACTTTATCCTCAGTCTAGAGAAAATACTTATTTAAGAGTAAGTTAAGAGGGGCCAGTCATTAAGAACTTACGATAATTCGAAAACATAGTGTAGACTACATCAGAAAGTTTGTGTTGTAGATTAGCAGCGGTAGTGAATCCAATACAGTTTCTTAAAGCCACTTTAGTGTTTAGTAAAACGTTTAATTACTCGGGCCACAGCGTCCTAAATTTTAAAATTAAACCCCTTTCGGTATGCAATACTATTAATAATCTTACAAAGAAAGTTTGGTTAAGTTCCTTATTTCCTCTTACTCCTCTTGGGAGCATATGGCTTCCACAAAGCATCTACACCCTGTCCATTGTGTTTGCCTTGCCTCCGTTTCATTAAATTTTATGTATTTCCAGCTAAGTAGATGATTAGTCGACGGTAGCCTGTCCCAGGATGATGGGACTGCCCTATCGTTTACTACAAACAACGGCTCGATATAATTGAAATTATTAAAAGAATTTTAAATCAGGTTTATAATGACTTAAAAAGAAGTTCTCTTTATTTTGGCAATCAGAGCGAATGGCTTAAACTCATTTTTTGTTGTCGTAATTCTTTGCTTGATTTGAACTTTCAAATGTCTCTAAGCATGTAGTTGCTTTGCTATTTCTTTACATTAGAGTTCATAAATTCAATCAGGTTAAAATAGAAAGATGTTGGATTTTTTTTTTTTTTTTGTATCAACAATAATACTAAACGTTTTATGGCCAAAACCTGATGGTAGAGGCAACCAAAAAATGCAGCCTTTTAAAAGGAAAAAACATTTAACTGCACTGAATTTAAGACTAGTGCACACAGTCAGGCAGACGAGTAGATTGTTTAAGTATTCGAAACGTTTAAGTCTAGATTTGATTTAAATTTTATATTTAATTAATTTAATTTTTTTTTTTTTTTTGAGAAGGGGGATCTGTGTTTTAGATGCCTGTATAGTTATGTTAAGAGTTTTTTATTTTGCGATTTCTTTTTATTGCTCCTGCTTAGGCAGTTGTTCGTTCCGTCTGTTGCAGTATTTTTACATAAAAATGTTATATATTTACAGATTTTATTTGCCAATTTAAATTGCTTTCAAAAACAACAACTAAAGACTGGAGGAATTTTTGTTCAAATAGGAAAAAATGCAGGTATTAAGGTTGAAAAGGAAAATATGTTTTGTTGGATGATTTTATTTGTCCGAATACTTTTTGCTAATGAGTTTTATACGTTGGCTAGTTGTATGGCGAAAGAAAAAGGTGTGGAAATAAATAGAAACCAAGCTTTTTTTGTTTGAGCATATAATACGAAAGTTTTTTTTAGGTACAATTAAAAAAAGAACATATAAAAATTTTAGAAACACTTTACTTATGTTGTATTATATGTATGTATATATACTAGCCGTGCCCGCTATGTCGTGGGCGTCCTGACAATATTTTGCTCGATTTGGCTTTGCAAGTAGTCCACACCAAATATAAGACTCTTACTTTTATAGTGCTTCAGTTATGGTTTATGTATTTACTTTATATAAAGGTACCCATCCCTGAATAAAATTCTAAAATTTATAAAAAAAAAATCTAAAATTCTAAAAATTATTGTAGAGCTCTGTAAAAGACAAACAGGAAATCAGTTACTCATTATATTATATATATATAAAGGGTGATTTTTTTGAGGTTAGGATTTTCATGCATTAGTATTTGACAGATCACGTGAGATTTCAGACATGGTGCCAAAGAGAAAGGTGCTCAGTATGCTTTGACATTTCATCATGAATAGACTTACTAACGAGCAACGCTTGCAAATCATTGAATTTTATTACCAAAATCAGTGTTCGGTTCGAAATGTGTTTTATCGACAAATTTTGTTCAGCGATGAGGCTCATTTCTGGTTGAATGGCTACGTAAATAAGCAAAATTGCCGCATTTGGAGTGAAGAGCAACCAGAAGCCGTTCAAGAACTGCCCATGCATCCCGAAAAATGCACTGTTTGGTGTGGTTTGTACGCTGGTGGAATCATTGGACCGTATTTTTTCAAAGATGCTGTTGGACGCAACGTTACGGTGAATGGCGATCGCTATCGTTCGATGCTAACAAACTTTTTGTTGCCAAAAATGGAACAACTGAACTTGGTTGACATGTGGTTTCAACAAGATGGCGCTACATGCCACACAGCTCGCGATTCTATGGCCATTTTGAGGGAAAACTTCGGAGAACAATTCATCTTAAGAAATGGACCGGTAAGTTGGCCACCAAGATCATGCGATTTGACGCCTTTAGACTATTTTTTGTGGGGCTACGTCAAGTCTAAAGTCTACAGAAATAAGCCAGCAACTATTCCAGCTTTGGAAGACAATATTTCCGAAGAAATTCGGGCTATTCCGGCCAAAATGCTCGAAAAAGTTGCCCAAAATTTGACTTTCCGAATGGACCACCTAAGACGCAGCCGCGGTCAACATTTAAATGAAATTATCTTCAAAAAGTAAATGTCATGGACCAATCTAACGTTTCAAATAAAGAACCGATGAGATTTTGCAAATTTTATGCGTTTTTTTTAAAAAAAAAAGTTCTCAAGCTCTTAAAAAATCACTCGTTATATATAAAGTTCACTTATGTGATCCGAAATAATTAATAAATTCGTTTTTGACCTCTTTTAAAGTAGCGCTATATGAATGACTCTTATGGCTACTTTCTATCAATGCGTTATATTAAATTTGCATGAATGACTTAAAATTATTTTAAATTTAATTAACGGATTTTTATCTATTAATACAGCCTACCTATTAAGAAATAATGCATACGTAAAATAAATAAATTAAACTACAAAATTTTAAATTTATTTGAACTTGGAATAACACAAATTGTGCAAATTTTAGTGGTTTTAATTCAATTAAATACAAAAGACTAAGAGCAACCAAATAAAACAAGTTATTAAAATTTTAAACGAAAACTAAAATAAGCAAAATATATTCAATATTTTTGTTTTAATTAGATTTAAATAATTATTTAAATAATAATGTATACCACATTTTTAAAACCGACTTCAAACATATATAAACATTAATAGTTTTTTGAAAAATTAATATGTGTGTTAAAAATAGTTTTACATTTTAAATAACTGAGACCAAGTGGCTCACAGTGGTTTAGAAAACTTTTTATTTTGAAAAAAAAAATTAATGAAATTTCACAGCAGTTAAGCAGAGCAGTTTTCATGCAAGGCCTGTTGTTACTCTTTTCGGTTCTTCATGCGGAATGCTGTCAAACTACATAGATAAAAAAATTTGTATGAAAAAGTCTTGAAAAAATGTTTCTACAGTGGAAAAACATTATAATGTTTACGGCAACATTTTATCAAAGCTGTGAAATAAAGCAAATGAGCATTATTTCATGTGGAATTTTTTGTAAAATTTTTTTGTGGAAAATTTTGTAATGTGGTATTTTTAAAAGCAATAAAATCGTAAAATTCGACCAAATTATAAATGTCAAATTTTTTTGCGAAATAATAAACTTTGCTTAACATTTGTTACAAATTCGAACAGAGTACTAAGCTTAAACTGAAAGAAATGAATGAATCATACACAGAAAAAAATATTAGCACCAATAAATGGTTTAAATTAGTTTATTCAAAACGAAAATAAGAATCTCCTGAACAAATAAATAATTGAAGCAATTAAAAATTTTAATAATTTTTGTATCTGGTACAAATTAAAACCTTTATTTGGGGCAAAAATGTTTTTCTGTGTATACTACATATAAAGATGCCTTTAGCTTTTATTTCTTTATGTTTAATTTTTTTAATTGAAATGTTATTTTCTCTTTATTTTTTTTTTATAAATTACAATTTATATTTTCATGTTTTTCCTATGTAATAGTAATCGATAAAATAATCGGTGTCGGGATTTCAACGGATCTTTACGCCACTATTTGTGAACGCTCTGCAGATCATACCGTTTGAAAAAATAAAATCCAGTTCTTGCCTTTGATATATGGAAATGAAGAACTGTAAATTTTTTGGGCATAATCGGAAAGAATAGTTTACTTGACACGCCAAAACAAAAATAATATTTTTTCCAATTCGAATAGACTTTAAATTTTCATTCTTTATGTAATACTAGCTGTGTGTGTTGACAATCAGGCATGTGATGGAAAACGAATAAATTTTAAAACGATTTTTTGTTTTGTATAAAAATTAGTTTATACTAATTTTTCATTTTTTTTTTTTTAATAATTTTGTCTTAGTTCCTCATTATTGTTTGATTTTTATTTTCTGGCTTACTTTTCAAACTGAAATGTTAAGAGATGGGCTCAAAAACAATCCACAAAATTGATCGAAATTCATCATACCCTTTGAAAACGTTTGTTTTAAGAGTCTTAAATTTTAAGACTCTCACGTATTTACTTTATGTGTAGGTACCCGTCCCTGGAGAAAATTCTAAAATTTATACAAAATTCTAAAATTCTAAAAATTATTGTAAAGCTCTGTAAAAGAAAACACGAAGTGAGTTACTCATAATTTTTTTTAAACAGCGCCATCTGTTGTGCAACATTGCTTAAAATATAAAATAATGCTTTTAGAAATAAAACATGCCATAAAGTACGCAAGTAAAATATAAAAGTAAGCCGGGTACTGACACTCCTTTTTCTCCACTTTCTCTTGGAAATAGGACATGTTTGCGGAAAAAAAGTATTCTATATTGGAATCGAGATATTAAGGTACCTTCTCACAAAGTTTGTTAAAATCCATCTAGTAGTTTTTACGTGATGTGAACACAAAGAAAAGTCAGATAGGCAGGAAATGAGTTACTGTTGTGTATAGATATCCATAAAAATATCGTTTTCCATGAGGTTTGGTAAAGTTGAGTGTAGACCACTGCAGATTTTTTGAAATGTCACCAAAATTTTATTTATAATTCAAATGTTAAGATTTTTTTGAATTTGGATAAGCCTTACGTCTGGATTATCTCTTTTAGTTTGGTAAAAAATTGATTGTAACTGTTCTGACTTCAGCCAAACATTCAAAAAAAAATTATGATTTATTGTAAAATTCCACAGATTGAAGAAAAGGTAAACAAATTTTTAAAGCCTCATCCCTTGGCTACATACTCCGAAAATGATTCGATATAAAACTGTAGCATATTGTCAATGTAATGTTAAGATAAAGAATACTTTAGGAACACAAGCAATTTTCCTTATTAACAAATATGAACCACACTAGGAGATGGATTTGTTTACTCATTTTTACGACCCACAAAAATAATAAACCATAATTATGTAATAATTTCATTTCATAATGACTTTTGACATTTTATTTACTTTTTATATATTTTTTCTTGTAATTAATTATTGTTTTAATTAAAATGTTTTTATTTCTTAAAAAAAAAAATTTTAATAAAAAAAATAATGAAAGAAAACTGTTTGTTTATGTAAAAATCGCTGTGGCATATACATAAGCCTATTTAAAATAATTTGTATTTTAATTAATAAATTGAAATAATAAAATTAATTATTACCAGTCATTTGTGAAATATCTTTGTAAATAATATTTGTTTGTGGAAATTAACAAAATATACAATGTGGTAAAATGAAATTAATAAAAGCAAATATTTATTTACATATTTTTATTAAAAAAAAATATTAAATTTATACATTTTTGTAAAAGAAAAAATTGTTAACAAATTGCAAATATAAAAACTTTTTGTTTTTTTGTGAACAATCACTTGAGTAAAATAATAGTAAGCGCGAAAGCTAAACAAGTTAAATTAACACAAAAATGTGGCATACTTTAGGGATATCATTTATTGAAAATTGCATACTTTCACTGCTTTTTCTCCTCTTTCTGTTGGAAATAAGATATTTTTTTCGGAAAAAAGTATCCTATCTTAGAATCAGGATACTAAGGTACCTCTCGACAAACTATTGTTAAAATGCATGCAATAGTTTTTACGTAATGCGAACACAGACACAAAGACAGATAGACAGATAGGATATAAGTTATTGCTTTATTATATGTATAGACAGATGTTAGATGAATTTTTCTAGGCCGCTACTGACTTTTTTCGATCGCTCGATATATTTCAACTTAGTTAAATTAGACGAAATTTTGCATTATGTAGAGATAAATATAGTTTTTTTACTATAACCACAATAACCAAAATTTTAAAACGTCTTTTTTTTAATTTATCTCTCAACCAACAAAAAACGTCTTTAACAATAATGAGGGTTCAGTGATCCTTAAGGTTTTTATATAAAAAAACGAACAATAAACTTTCAGAAGTGCAGAAATTTTAATGGAGATATTTTAAAATAATTGATCCCTGCGGTAAGTTAATTTTGAATCCTTTTACCGATAGTGAGCAATATCTTGCTAAAAAAAAATGCATTATATTGTCTTTGGTTTATAGGTTAGAAAATTGACTTTGTGCATAGGTTTAAAATCGTAAAAGCAAGTTTTAAATCGCCTCTGGATTTTCATCGAATTTTAAGCGAACACAAGGTATCCAAAATTGTGGTTTACCCACAAGCCGCCCTTGTTTATGAAGGAGCGTTTAGCAGTTGCAATTAAAAATACCTCTGTTTAATGCCATGAAATATTATTAATACCGCATTTGTGTTTATATCGTGTAATTTTTATTGCAGCAATTTGTATTATTTCACTTCAAATTAAAACTACGAATGAGGGGACAAAAAAAATTTCAAGAGTACATAAAGGGTGTTTTTTACAGAGGTATAGAACTTTAAGTTGCAATAAAATAACGATGGATTATTCGATTGACATGAATTTTATTTATCCGAGAGATGTAGGGATGTAGTCCAATCTGTACGTCCAATTTTCTATGAATTTTTCCAATGTTGTCTTCCAAATGGTCAAGCGTTTGTGGCTTATCCGCATAGACCAATGACTTTACATAGCCCCACAGAAAGTAGTCTAGCGGTGTTAAATCACAAGATCTTGGAGGCCAATTCACAGGTCCAAAACGTGAAATTAGGCAGTCACCAAACGTGTCTTTCAATAAATCTATTGTAGCACGAGCTGTGTGACATGTTGCGCCGTCTTGTTGAAACCACAACCTGGACATCATGGTTATTCAATTCAGGAATGAAAAAGTTAGTAATCATGGCTCTATACCGATCACCATTGACTGTAACGTTCTGGCCACCATCGTTTACGAAAAAGTACGGACCAATGATTCCACCACCCCATAAAGCGCACCAAACAGTCAGTTTTTCTGGATGTAACGGTGTTTCGACATACACTTGAGGATTACCTTCACTCCAAATGCGGCAGTTTTGTTGGTTGACGTAGCCATTCAATCAGAAGTGCGCATCGCTAAACAAAATTCGCTTATTAAAATCGGGAACAACGGTAATCTCGTTTTGGGCCCTATTTGCACTATTTGCAAGTGTTAGTCAGGCGTGAGTTTATTCATGATGAATTGCCAAACCAAACTGAGAATAAATCACTTGACAGCTGTTAAATCGGTCGCCATCTTGAAAAGTAATGCCAAGTTAAAGTTCTATACCTCTATAAAAAATAACTTTTTTTGTACCCCTTTTAATTCCTCTCTTCCCTCACGCCTACTAATGAAGAATTGTAGCGACAAAAGTTTGAGGGTGCTGTAGCTCAAGTGCTTAGCACTTTGACTACTAAAGCATGCTCACCTTTTCAATACTCAGCCGTGGCAGCATAATTTGTTTTGATATGTTTTATTTTTCTTTATAATAATGCATATCACAGCGCCCTCCTTCGCCGGTATTACCACATAGGACTAAATCGCCGGCGAAGTAAAATAATTATAAATTGGCTATACTAACTTCAAACTTATTCGCCTGAATAACACCAGAGGCGCTTGCAACACTGTTCTAAAAATAATTACAACGTGCAATTGTAGTGTTGCCATAAGTGGAGCTTTACTATAACATTAACCATCAATCTGTCTAATCTACTTCTATCCTTTTCCAAAGGAAGTAACACAGTTAATATAGCCATTAATTGCCTGAGAGTTAGTAATACATGAGTTTAGTAATACTAAATAATATATGAGCTACCAAATTATTTCCAAAATAAAAAGTTTTTAAACCAAGGTGCCCTCTAAGAACACTTTCGTCGCTTTTATATCAATTATATATTCGGCGCAAAATCTACACAAACAAATGGTTTGATATGCAACAGCGAAATTTCACTACTACTAAAATTGGTAATAAAGATCACCAATGTGCCGAAATGTGCTTAAAATATAGGTTTTTACCGGGCAAAGAAGTAGATCTAAGCATGATTTTGTAAAATTTTGCGAAACTAAAAATTATAATGAAATATTTTATCTGAAAGTACAAATATATATTCGGCCAAGTATTGAAACCCCTAAAATGTGTCTCTTTTTTATCATTTGATTTATTTTTTATTCATTTCATATAAGTCAGACCAATAATTAAACTTTCGTTTGTCGATAATAATTATATTATTGAACGCAGGCACACACAGATCCACACACACAACCACACGATTTTTCATTTATTACGCAAATAGCAATAATTATTAATTACATTAATTTTAATTATTATGCTATTTAAACAATAAAATATTGTATCTGTTCTGTACGAAGCTGCACAATAGTTTGTACAGAGTGTAGTATTTTCTGATGCTTTTTTAATATGTTTATTTTTTTTTTATTATATTTATTTGTATTTAAGGATCAAAGCCCTTGTTGTTGGGGTCTGTGTGTGTTAATGAGTATTTGAACTCATATTTTTGTTTATTTAAATATTTTTAAATGTTTATGTAATTATGTGTAAGTTTTATTATTGAAAATAACATTAATTATAATTATGCCAATTATTTGTTTAAAACAACGTGTCCGATATAATTATACGACCGCTTAAAGAGCAGAGTTTAACCACTGTGTATGTATTGCAAATATATTTAAATAAAATATAACCGGTAGAACATTTAGGGTGATATTGAATAGCTGAAAATTACATAAATTTATTTCTAGTGATTCCTGCTATTACCAGCAGCCATTACGAACATAGACAAAATCGTTTTTAAGTCTTTATGTTTCTGATTTCAAAAATATGTTATCTAGCTATGTTTTGGCCAATCGCCTAACTACGTTTCTACCTAAATACAGTGAAATCTCTCGTAGGCGGACACCGACCATCACAGCAGATTTGACCGTTGACGGGAGGTGTCCGCTCACGGGATAGGTTATTAAAAAAGGTCAGGACTTTGTGCTATTAAATATGCCATTATGACTTATAAATAGACAAATTCCAACACAACTTAAGTATGTATTTTTATTTACTTTTTTAATTCATTCATTCAAACGCTTCATCGAATGATGTAATTTGAACTGTTTTGTGCTCTACAAATTCCTTTTCTGAATCACTTGACATTACCTCTGAAGTTTTTGCATCTTCGAAATACATATATTTTAATGTCATCATTTTCAGTATATGCAATTTGATCGATGTTTAATAACTCTTCAGAACTAGACTCGTTATTTTCTAAAACTTATGTGTATGAGGAGTTTGTGAACGCTCTACAGGTCATATGATACATGACATATTAAGCGAAATTTAGTATGTGCCTTTGGAGTTGTGTTAATTTTGGGCATAATCGGGATGGGGTAAGGGGAAGTTTATTTAACACCCCAAACCGAAAGTAATTAATTTTTGGATTCCAATATACCTATTGTACTTTGAACTTGTATTGTTTATGTAATATATCCATAAAAATATCTGTTTCCATTGGGTATGGTAAAGTTGAGAGTATGCCACTCCAGTTTGTTTTTTTTGTGCTAACGTTTTTGTCCGTCTACTGGAGGTATTTTATAGAAAAAAGATCTCCGCGTCCAGCCAGTGGGAGCCAGTCCGTCTAGAAGAGAGTAATTTGTTTAAAAAAATTCTTGGTAAATAAAGGGACTTGGAAAATTGTCCGTTTTAAAGAGGTGATCGTCTACGGGAAGTGTCCGTTAGGAGAGTTTTCACTGTATTGTTACAGATCTTAGATCTATTTCAGGGCCATGGGAAGGCAGCCACAAAATTAACTGAGTGTAATGCCAAAAGTTAGACTTATACCTTTTCGCGGTGGTTACATGTAACAGGCTGCTGATTAAATTTTATATTCGCTTAGAGGCTTGCTCAATTAAGTCGAACGGAGATAAGTTTTATGCTCTAACGGCAGGAATGGGTGGCCATAAGGGACCTAGAGTGCCACAAATTATTGAGAAAGGAAGAGGGTCTCATAGAGAGACCCATAGAGCCATCCTGCAACTTTAGGTATTGCGAATTGGTAATAATCTGCAAGTTTTGGATTTGCCCAGTTTACAATTACCTTGGGGAATGTAAATTGAAAAATCCTTCAAACAAAATTAGTAAATTTTTCATATGAGAATGAGAAAAAATCGGATACAGTAATTATAAAAGACACACTTTAGGATTATACAACCATGAGTGAACTCATTTTTGCCCAAAACTGTATATAACTTTGTTAAGCATTTGTACAAAAATTTACATATGTTGAATTTTCTGTATTTTAATTTTATATGCTATTTGCAGATTAAGCTAAACGTAAAAATATGTTTTAGTAATTATATTAAATTATATTTTAAATATTTCTTTATGGACATAATTCAATACAATAATGCTTTTACTTAAGTATAGTAAAAATAGGTTGGAACGGCAAAAAGGAAGCAGATTGTTATTGTTAAATAATAATAATCTAGAGCATACTTTAAGGATTAAATTTTTTGAAAAATTCTTTTATTAGCAATTTTTATTAATATTTTTGTAATTAAATAAAATTTTTATGGTCCTAGACGTTTTTTGTCCCCAAAACAAGAAGCTATTGAAGGTGGCTTTAACAAAACTAATTTTTAAAGATTAAAAGATGCCTATAAAAATATACAGTAGAATGAAAAACGGTATGTTTTAAAAAATAATAATAACAAAGGCATATTACCAAATGGCCTTAAAAAAGTACCATTTTCCAAGAGTGTAAAGTTACTTTTTTTTAAAAATTACCTTTTAGAAAATAACCTTGCTAATAAAAAACAACTTAAAGACTCTATAAAAATTAATCTTTTAGAAAAATACTTTATTATGGCCGGGATTGACTATCCTACACAATCGTACGATTTAATAACAAAAAAATCTCACAGAATTCTGTCCTGCTCAAAAACTCGTTTCAAAAAGGCGATGAAGATGTCACACTGTCATACAAAATAAGATTTTGCAACTCTGATCGCATGGAAAAATACTCGTACAGATCTGTCATAAAGTCTGTCACACACATACACTTTTAATATCCACACTAACATACTTTTTGAACACAAACGTAATTTTTGACAAATCTTACGACTGAGTATGATAGTGACTCATGGCCTTTAAAAAATACTGTTAGCAATAAAAATTTACTTTAAAAAAGTACTTTTTAGAAAAGTACCCTTCGAAAAACACATTCAACAATAAGTAACTTTTAAGAAAAATACTTTAACTATACAACGGCTCCTTTTAAACGACACGGTTTAATATGTACCTTTACAAAAGAAACTTTAAATTTTCTTTTTAGGTTTTTTCAAAAAAAAAAAAAAAAAAAGAATTGAAAGTTCCTTTTGTTAAAGTACTTTTTAAAACGTGTTTTTAAAATTGTTTAGAAAACACTTTTAAAAACAGAGTTTTTTATTAAAATACTTTTTAAAATATGTTTTTGAAACAGTATCTCTTAAAATAAATTTTAAATTTTTTTTTTAAATTTTCTTTTTTTGGAAAAAAAGTAAATTCTTTTCAAATTAAAAAAAATATATACTTTTCACTCCTTGAAATATAATTTCAATGCACAATTTAAATACAATTCATAATTACTACAACTTTTAACAATTCAATCTTTACAAATAATAAAACAGTAACTCATTTCCTGTCTGGCTGTCTTTTCCTTTAGCTTCGCATCACGTAAAAACTACTGGATGGATTTTAAAAAAATTTTGTGAGTAGGTACCTTAGTACCCTGACTCAAACTATCTGACTCCGGAAAACTATTTTATTTCCAAGAGAAAGTGGAGAAAAAGCAGTGAAAGTATGCTGATTTTTTACTGATTTAAAAGTACTGCATACCTTAAGGCATTTTTTTTGAACGCAGTATATTTTAAATACGGTTGTGCAACAAATGGATCTGTTTTAAAATAATGAGTAACTGATTTCCCGTCTGTCTTTTACAGACCTTTACAATATTTTTTAGAATTTTAAAATTTAATATAAATTTTAGAATTTTATTCAGATATGGGTACCTTTATGTGAAGTAAACACATAAGAGTCTTAAAATTTGTTGTGGATTACTTTCAAAGCAAATCGAAGAAAATATTTTCAGGACGCACACAACTTGTGTGGGCACAGTTAGTATAATACATATAATAAAACTGTTACAGAACCATTTTAGAACATTAAATATTTTTTGAAAATTTTGGTGCTGGTCCAGTTAGTAATCGCATCACATATAAACTTCTCCATGGATTTTGATAAAATTTTATGAGGAGGTACCTTAGTATATTGGTTTAAATATAGTATACTTTTTTCCGAAAAAATACCTCATTTCTAAGAGAAAATAGCGAAAAAGTATTAAAAGCCGGAAATTTTAACGATTTAAAGGTACTGCACACTAAGCAGCAACTTTTATTTTTGTCAGCGGGATATTTTAAACACTATTTACAGAACTCTACAATAATTTTTGAATTTTATATAAATTTTAGAATTTTATCTAGCGATGGGTACCTCTATGTAAAGAAAAATACATAAATCATATCTAAAGCCTAATAAAATAAGAAAATTTGGTGTGGATTACTTTTAAACCAAAAAATTCAACCAAAAAATATTGTTAGGACGCCTTAGACGTGGCGGGCACAGCAAGTAATAATTTATACATTTAATCACGATTTAAATGGCTTCACATTTATAGTGTTTCTTTTTCTTTTCTGTTATACGTACATATATTTATTTTCCCCTAGAAGTCTGCTATTAAAATCTATTCTCCCCTAGAAGTCTGCTATTAAAATCTTCCCATTTAACAAGTTTTTCTGTTATTTACGTTATTTTAACATTTAATTAAACTTTGAACAATGATAATTATGCCTTTTATAGAATAATCGTTAATAAACGTAACTGAAATTTTGTGCAGCATCATCAACAGCAATACAAGTACTTATCTGTAGCATTTAAGCAAATTGAATGGCTGCAAGCAACAGCAGCAACATAAATATCGGTACTATAGTACGATATTTTAACAATGGTTAAATAAGCTGCTACATAAAATTCAATTAAGATGGATATGCAAAAAAAAAAAATAATAAAAATAATTTTTAATAAATATAAGTACTTTATTCACAGATATGAGTTTTTTCTTTTAAATTTTTAAATTTTTAACAATTTAATAATTATACTATTTTATTAATTTAAATTGTATTGATTTTTATAGCCAAATTTTTTCGGTGAAAGTATAAGCTTTCCAGCTAAACTTACTGATAAAACTTTAGTTATCATGGCTAACTCTATAAATTAAACGAGTCTTTTGGTTTAAATGGCATTTTATAAAATTAATTATATTTAATAATTATATTTTTAATAAAATAAATTAAAATTAATATAATTAAATTAAGTATCAAATTGTACACATCCCAACATATGAGCTAAATGAATTGGATATAAAACACCGCTCCTTTGTGTATGCAACACTTTTAAAACAATTTAAACAATGTTATAAATAGTATCTACGCTTAACATTTTAATGGAAATGTTTAATTAATACCAGCTCTTACGATTAAAAACATCTCTTTAAAATTATTATCAATAAAAAAAAAAATTATTAACTATTTTTAATACATTCCGCCTTGCAGTATGCTACACTTTTCCACCTTTTGCAATTTAATATTAATAAAGCAAAACAGCCCATTTTAAATTGCAACTGCTACTGCCTTATAATTGGTCGTTTATAAATTAATGTACCCGGTTAATGTGTATATACGAGAAAGGATAAAAAATAAAATTCTATTTAGTTAAACTTCTGCTTAACTGCATCAGTTTCCGCCTTTTCATTGCTGCTACCTTATAAAAGGAAGCCGTATTGAAAAAGTAGCTTGGAGAAGGAAATGCGAGGAAAATCTGAAGCAAATGAAGCATTAAAAACGTAACCTTAATTATATAACTCAGGGCTGAAACCAATATGTATGACGCAGTATCAGTAGTAGTAGTGTAGTAAGGATGATAAAGGTATTGAGTTTATTTAGCTGATAGGGAACACAGCCTCACAAGATAGAAAGTAGTAAAAACATTTGATAAGATTTTCAATAATTAACATATTTCTCTTTTTACAATTTTCAAATAAGATTAAAGTAGGAAAATATTTTTCAGATTTTTTTTAATTTTTTTTGCGAATTACTTTATCATTAATGGCGTTGTAACATATTCTTTCAGCCGGCTGCTACATGTTTGACTGCCAAAGAGTAGTGAAGATAACAACGAAGGATAACAACGTTTATATGTTTTTATTTTTGTTGCTGTAACATATTTACATTTGGGTGTGTTGGTAATGCAAACAGGTAATTAAAGTAGTAATTATTTATTACAAGATTATGTTTTAAAACTTTTCAATGGTTAAACAAATATTTTAAAGAAAATTTTATTTTTTGTTTTCTTTAATCATTTCTCAGACAACAAAATAATTTTATACTAAACATTTGATGTATAATGAGACAAAGCATGTTATTGATTAATTAATAATAACGCCCTGAAAGTAGGCTTTTGAAACTTATTTCTTTTCCATTAATATTTAATTTTGGGTTTCATTTCTGTGGTCACTATGAAAGAAGCAAAACGAAATAATATATATTCTTATTAAAATCGATTTTAGTAAAGTAAAAGTAAAGATAAATATAAAGCTGAAGACAGCAGAAAATTCCTAAATAATACTTCACAAATGCAGAAACATTTTTGTACCCTTCCCCACAGGTGGAAAAGATATATATAAGTTTGTCATTCCATAAGTAATTTCTACAATATTCATTTCCCACCCAATAAAGTCTGTGTTCGGGTTGAAATCAAATTTACCAAGACACCAGAAGAGGTACAGAAAATTTAATCCAATTTAGCATATTCAGACCATTCTATTCTAGGCTGCAAGCAAAAAATTACACCCACCTATATATTACACGTTAGTTTATTGCGGCTGTAATGATCCTCGTTTGTTTCTTTTTAATAAACATTAGACCGCAACAGTAGATCTCGTGGAGTATATACAGATCTTGGAAGATGAATAACCTCCTGCGAGAGCATTCAATAGGCACATTGGGGAATCAATATGAATACTCCAATCTATTTCAGTCTGACCATTGTAACGCAATATAGATTGCAGGAAGGTACTACAAAAATGATCGATAAAATTTTTACAAAAAAATTTTCAATAAAATTTTTACAACATTTTAAGATAAAATTTTTATAAAAAATTTTCAATAAAATTTTTACAAAAAATTTTCGAAATAATTTTTACAAAAAATTTTCGAAATAATATTTACAAAAAATTTTCGATAAAATTTTTGCAAAAATTTTCAATAAACTTTTTACAAAATAACAATAAAATTTTTACAAAAAATTTTCAATAAAATTTTTACAAAAAATTTTTGGTTAATATTTAATGGAAAATTTTCAATAAAATTTTTACAAAAAATTTTAGATAAAATTTTTACAAAAAATTTTCAATAAAATTTTTACAAACAATTTTCGATAAAATTTTCAATAAAATTTTTACAAAAAATTTTCGATAAAATTTTCAATAAAATTTTTACAAAAAATTTTCGATAAAATTTTCAATAAAATTTTTAGAAAAAATTTTTAGTTAAAATTTAATGGAAAATTTTCAAATAAAATTTTTACAAAAAATTTTAGATAAAATTTTTACAAAAAATTTTAGATAAAATTTTTACAAAAAATTTTAGATAAAATTTTTATAAAAAATTTTAGATAAAATTTTTACAAAAAATTTTAGATAAAATTTTTACAAAAAATTTTCTATAAAATTTTTACAAAAATTATTGATAAAATTTTTATATAATTTTTACAAAAAATTTTGCATAAAATTTTTACAAAAAGTTTACAATAAAATTTTTACAAAAAATTTTCGATAAAATTTCTACAAAAAGTTATCGATAATATTTTTACAAAAAATGTTCTATAAAATTTTAACAAAAAATTATCGATAAATTTTTACAAAAAAATTTCGATAAAATGTTTACAAAAGAGGTCTAGCTGTTTACGCTGCTTAATTAAATCTGAAAAATAATTTTTCGGTTATTCGGTTATTTTTCGGTTACATTTTCTGAGCAAAAAGGATAAAATAAATTTTTACCTTGACGGACCGATTTGTTAATCGTCAAATTTGCTGATTTTGGGTTTGGTGTAAAATATTATAACCGCATGAGACTCTTACTAGTAATGTTCTTTCTCGTTTCGGTGATCATTATCAATATCGATATCATAGATTTGATTTGACTCTTATGGGATTATTTTAAATGAAAATTCTATGCCAAGAATCCCGCAACTGCTGATGCGTTACAGGAACAAAATACAACAATGCATAAACGGTTTTTAGCCCCATTTATGCAAAACTCCTCTGTAAGCTTAATACAGAGCCCTATTCGTTGTACTTTATAATTATAATAAAAAATAACAATCTACATAGAAAGCATTTCTTTTTCAATTAAAATCAAATTATATTCCTTATTCCAGCTTTAAAGCTTTTATCTAGAATTACTACTCTGTAGAAATTAATCATCAAAAGGATACAAAGAAATTGAAGAGATAAAATATATAATATAATAATTTACTTTACATGAAAGTTAATTGGGGGGTAATAAAGTAGTTTATCATTTAAACATTGTTTTAACAGTTTAATTAATTTCATTATAAATCCCTTTAAATATGCTACACATTTGCTAAAAGCACTTACATGTCATTAGTGTCGGCATAAAACAAATTCTCATAATTTCATGTTCAAAACTCACCTGAAAATAGAGGAAAAAATAAACAATTTATTAAACAAATGTTGTGAATAAATAAATTTCATTTCAAAAAACACAAAAAAAACTACAAATTAATAAATTTCAATTATAATGACTGGGCACCGACTAAATGAAATTTGAAACTTTGACAGTTGGAGAAAAAAAAAATAAACATAAAAATTAACGATAAACGACAAACATTTAATTGCATAAAATATGGCAATTGATTATATTGATTTAAAAATTAAAAACTAAAACAAAATGGAAATAAAGCTTGTTGGCGAAAAATCTAAACCAACGAACGCATACAAATCGAACTTATAAACAGGTGCTTTTGTATTTGAGTTTTTTTTTCTTTTTGTTTTTTTTTTCAGCTTTAAATTTTATTTAACAAATTTAAGCCGAATTCAACAACAATATTGGTAAAAACAAATGTAATAAATTTGTTATTAAAACTGGCAACATATGGCTGACATGATTGCCTCCGATATTTGTTTATAAAAAAAAAATAAAAAAAAAATAAATCGAAATGATATAAAATTTGTATTTTAATAGCAAACAACTGGAGATAGAGAGACATTAACTGTTCAAGTTTATGATATTGTTACTTCAAATGTCCCAGTTTGTTTGTTTATTATAAAGTCCTTTTATATCTGTGCTTAAAAGTTGAAATAAAAATTGTATTTAATCCATGAGATTAGTTAAGCAAAATTTTTATTGCTTAACTTTTTTCATTAGTTTTTTATTTTATTTTTGTGCAAATTTTATTTTTAACAAACAATATTTAATGATATAGTGGCAATTAGATGACATAAATCACATTGAAATGTTACGAGTATGTATTTTTGTTTAAAGTAAAGTTTAAAAATAAAAATAATGAATAATTTATTCAGGAAAATAATAATTATTTGAAGCAACAAAAAAAAACTTTTTACATATTTTGACAGTTAAGACAGTAGTCTTTTGGGCTAATTATGGTCATTAAAAATTAAATGTAAATAAAACAATTTACTTCATCTTTCACTCAAATATCATTTTCAGATTCAAATTTGATTAATTTTTTAATTGATTCGATTGTACACTTAATTAGAAAAGAACAAAATACTATTTTGATTGGGGTGCGCCCGTAGGCTAGTAGGTAGTGTGCTAGTCTATCAGTCTGAGGGTTCGATTCCCAACAAAGAGTCTGGGTATTTCACTACAACGAGTGAAGGTCTTCGTTGCTATGCTCGGTAAATTAAGTTAGAATATAATTTGTAATTGTATTGTAACATTAAACGTATAAAAATAAAAAAAAATAATTTGATTAAAGTAATAATTGAACCAATTAAAAATTTAATTAAACATGTATCTGAAACGACTTAAAACCTTTCATTGGGGCAAAATTTCTTTTCTGTGAGCATTTTTGTTAGTCTTCAAAATATTAAGGTGTAGAATTTTTTGGCGACTTATAAAAAGTTTATTTAAAAAATCTAAATCATTGATTTTCGATTTTTGATTGATTTTTTTAATAAAACACAAATTATTTAGGAAATTATTGTCATTTGTTTTTATTTTGATAATATTGGTATGGTAAAAAATATCGTCCAAATGAGCGCCCGCCCCGACCACGGTGGCACACCATCATCCGATACTCCAAATTTTCGATTACGATGAGGCATAATTGAGGTTGTATGCCGTTAATGTGCCGAATTATTTCATCGTTTAGCGATTACCCCCGAAGGTTCCAATTGTCACTGCAGTAATGGCAAATGCTTTGACGCGGTTCACTCGGGGAAGATAGGGGCACCAGACGCTAGGTTTCCTAGAGCCTAAATCTGGAAGAAAAGGTCTGTGTGTGAAAACATAGGGGTTCTCTTCGAGGACCGACCAGTGCCCAAAGGACTGGTACCACGGGAATCGGTGGCCCCACAGAGAGCCTACCCTCTCTGTGACTGGTTATTGGTGAGGTCCCCTTCGGGTGTACACGTGGTGGTTGTGGTTTAAGATCGATTTATGTAGGTAAGGTGCAAGGTCGATCAAGTGTGCTGTTGCACTCTCAACAGACGGAGTTTGGATAGTCTCCAAACCCCTAAGCAAGAGATTATAATGTGGATCTAGGCTTGCCTTGGAAAGGCTTGCCATATTATATAAATTGCTACTCATTGTGACTGTATTACACACAAAAAGCCATTGGTGGCAATCGTAAAGTGTTGTTATACTACACAATGGGGGCGCTAGTCTACGCCTAAGTTTCACTCGGTGGTAAGACCACCTTGAGGTTAGGCCGAGTAGGCAGGTACTCACGTTAATCTTGTTCCACAAATCCTTTAGCTATTGAATTGTTGCTGACTTATCGACATACATCTTTTCTTCCAAATAACCCCAAAGAAAGAAATCCAACGGAGTCAAATCACATGATCTTGACGGCCAATTGACATCGCTACCACGTGAGAAAACACGGACATTGAATTTGTCGCGCAAAAGAACCATTGTTTCGTTAGCTGTGTGGTAAGTGGCAGCGTCCTGTTAAAACCACATACCGTTCACATCCATATCTTCCAATTAGGGCCATTAAAAGTTCGTTGTCATCTCACGATAGAGAACACCATACACAGTAACTGCCTGACCGGCCTCATTTTGGAAAAAATACGGCCCGAAGATGGCGCCAGCCCATAAACCGCACCCAGCAATCACTCTTTGCGGGTGCATTTGTTTTCCGACAATCACTATTGGATTATCATTCGCCCAAATGCGGCAATTCTGCTAATTGACGAAACCACTGAAATTGTATCTCCTCACTGAAGATGATTTTTTTTCGAAAATTGATCCTCCACTGTTGCCATTTCATGCCGCTCTGCTCGATTGTGTATCTTTTCAAGGTTGAAATTGAGTTAGTCTTAGATTGAGAAATGTCAAATTAAATGCAGAAAAAAACTTGACGTTTAGGTGTGGTTCACATTCAACATCGGCCCTTAAAATTTAACCACCCGATATAATTTTGTAAGGCTTTTCCATGATTTATTTTGTGCTTTTGTACTCGATTTCAATTGTCTGTTTAAATTCTTGTTATTTAAAGTAAAATAAATACTTTTCACATAATTTTTTATACAAATATATTTTTTTAACTTTTTTAAAAGAAATAATTATCGAATTTGAAATTATGATTTATTTACACAACTGTCGTGTTGAGTTTCAGTATAATTTTCAGTATTTTTCATTAACAAATTACACTACATACTAGTAATAGCAATGAGTACCATCGACAATTAATACGGTTTAAAGGTTCTATTGAAGCAACAAAAAATAAATAAAATAAAAATATTTCATACTCCATCAGAATAATAACATAAAAAGCTGAAAAAACATTAAATGAAAACAATTAAGCCGTGTGTTCGTAAAACAACAGCAATAGGAATAATTTATTTTCAATACTTTTTTTTTAATTTTATTTTAAAGATACAAATAAACGCTCATACAGAGTGACTGACTGACTAACTAACTGACTGGCTGAATCACTCACATGACAGGAACATACACTTTGTTATAAATAGTTTGAGAAAAAAACATTCCAATTTGTTTTGTTATACAAACGAAAAACACTCAATTACATTTAATTTCAGCCTCAACAGTCAATTTGTCGAAAAACAAGTTACAAGAAAAACAACTATTAAAGGAATATTAACATTTAAACTCGAACTTGTTCGAAACCCTAAACCCACAGAACATGTGAACGGGTGGGTTGGCCGAACAAGAGAGACTGCAGGGCAAATGTTTTTTCGCAGGCAGGCAACTACAGCGTAATTTTTTTTTGAATACTTCCATATGTGAGCATAGGTAGATAAATATAGTTATGGCCAGGGAAGGGAAGTATATAAACATACGAGGTGTGTAAAAAAATTATAGGATATGTTCAATTTTCATTTCTTTTCAAATGAACAAAAAGAATGCTTTTTTATATTTCCACGCAACTTATTCGCAAAACATTGCTGCCCTTTAAACTTAGTGTTCTGCTAAGGCAGAAAGAAACCTTGACTGATTCGTAGAAGATTCTGATTGTTTAGCTTCATATATAATTTCTACACTGATTTCAAGGTTTTAAAAGTCAATGTCTTAAGTGTATTTCACCGTGGGATGCAAGTTTGATATTCTTTTTAATTATTAATGTCTATATTAATCGTGTTAAGTTCTCTGGAAGAGGATAGGAGTAGATTAGACATTCAGTTAGTTAGAGTAAAAACATCACTCGGCAACACTGCAATTGCACGTTATGTTTAGTTTTAGCGTTTAGATAGCCGAGCGTTGCTTTAACGGCAACTAACACATGGAAATTGTGTTTTTTTGAGGCTCTTGCTTTCGTTTTTGCTTTGTTTATCAATGACTACACCACTGTCGACAACATTGAAAAAATACAAGAAAGAGCGAAAAGAGAGCAAGACAATCTCAAAACACATCAATTTTCGTGTGTTACCATCTCAAACAACAAAAATTTACATACATGTGTTACATTCCATTATGTTACTGTCGGCTAACTAGGCCTTTAGAACAGCGTTACAGCGCCTCTAGTGTTATTAAGGCCTATTAATTTGAAGCTAGTATTGTCAAATTTTAATTATTTAAATTCCCTGGCGATTTAGTGCTATGCTGTAATACCGACGAAGGCTATGTACTATTGTAAATATAATTAATACATATCACAAAAATTTATGTTTCCAAAGCTGGGGATCCAACTCGGTACCGTACCACTTTAGTAGTCAACGTGCTAACTACATGAGCTAGAGATAGAATTAAAAACAAAAAAAAATAAAAATTTAAATAAATTTTTAAAACACCACGTACATAAAAAAAATTTCACAACATGTGTGGAATAACACTGTTTCCAGAATATTTTCAAAGGACTTGAATTCTCTAAAAGTTCTGGAGTTACTGGGTAATAGATTTTTTTACTTTTGAATACACACTTCATAGCGTTTGCAAACTACTGGATTTATTTAAAAAAAATGAGAGAAGGTACCTTAGTATCCTGATTCCAATATAGAATACTTTTTTCCGCAAAAATATCTTATCTCCTAGAGGACAAGGAGAGAAATTAAGTACGCCATTTTACCGATATGCATAATTTAAAATTTATCTAAAATTTATAAAAAAAAAATCTAAAATTCTTAAAATTATTGTAAAGCTCTGTAAAAGGTGTTTAAATTATTTTAATAATAATGTAATTACATAAAGCAGAAATACAAATCAAAAACAAATTTTATTCAATTGGCGCCATCTGTTGCGCAAAAGTGTTTAAAACATCTCAGTTTTAAACCGAAAATTTCAGTACTATTAAACCGAAAATAGCGCACATTTACTGCCATTTCTCCACTTTATCTTGGAAATGAGAAATTTTTCCGGAAAGAAAGTATCCTATATTGGGATCAGGGTACTTAGGTATCTCCTCACGAAATTTTTGTAAAATCCATCCTGTAGTTGTTACGTGATGCGATCGCAAACGAAAAGCAGACAGACAGACAGACAGACAGACAAACGGAAATGAGTTACTATTTTATTATATGTATAGATGTATAGATATAGATATAATAGGTTGGCGAAAATCCCCGTCAGTAGATGGCTGTAGTAATCGATATCTTGTAAAGTATCGATCAAACAATTTCAAATTAATGTTTGTTGTGAAGGTGACATTTCACACTAAAAAAAATTATTTTACAGTTTTTGTTTCGTCTATTCGGTTGTGAATTCCAGGGTATTAAAAATGGAAGTCAACATAGAGAAAATTCTGTACATTTTACAGTGTTTTATTGAAGCTGTGACGATACTTACGAATTAAAAATATTATAACTTGTTAAAAAGTACAGAAATCTGGAAATGGTGTAATTTGTGTAAAACTATTATAACCTCAAAAACATATTGTATTTCTTTCTTTGTTATTTGTTATTGCTGTATATCATTTACATACAACATGTAGGTAAGTACATGACTGTTATTTGTAAATTTTTAATCTCCCTCCCTGCCTCACTCTCACCCTACTTAACTGCGAAAGGAAAATTCCTGGCCAACATGTTTTAAAATTTTAAATTATATTTGTTTGTATTTCAGCATGTTTTTTTTTCTTCCTTTTTTTAAATTTTTGTAATTTTTATGAAAATTCTGTTTTCTTTATTTATGAATTGTTGTTTTTAATAATAATGAAAAAACAAATTCGTTCATGGGTGTTGCCTGTTAAATTTTTTTCATGTTGCATATCCTTTTTCCGTTTAATACATAATTTGTTGTTGCTATTGCTTTTTGGTATTGTAATTGTTGTTATGGCATGTTATTTGTTAAGTGCCTACAACTGAGATATGTGTATGTGTGAGTGTGTGTGTAAGTGTGTTTATGTTTGCTTGTAAAACAATTATACGTAATAAATATTTGTAAAACTAAAATTATGGGTTTTAGTTTTCTTTTTTAGTTGTTGTTTTCTTTTGGATTTTTTGTTTAATTTACATACTTTAGGGAATTTTTTTCTTCTTTTGTTTATTTTATTTCTATCCTGAATTCCACTTTTGTGTTATAATTGTTGGTTATAGAAGTTATATTAAACAATTTAGGTTTAACAAAACTGTTAATAAATTTTCTATGACCAGAGATTTCTCTAGAGGTCTGTTAAATAGAATTAATTGGAGTTTGATGGAAATTTTTAGGGCAAATTTTTGGAATAAAATAGAAAAATAAAACAATAAAATAGAATAGTAATGCAAGAATATAAAATACTGAAAATATATAAAAATAATAAAGAGGTGTAATAAAGTTTAAAATTATATCGCTACATGGTTATTTTTGAACATAGAATTTCTGACAGTTTTTCTTTGACATACAGACATAAGGCCCAACTATAATATGCATAAGCTGGCTTAAGCTAATGTCAAAAAATGAACGAAAAGTCTGTCAAGTGCTTAAGCAACTTATTGAAGACTTTTAGGTGGCTACAATGTACTTACATGAATTTAGAAACTATTATGCCACAGTTGCACATTTGTTTTATTCGTACTTTTGCAAAATAATACTTTTTTTCTCAATAAATGAAATTTGTTAACAAAAAGGTGTTAAATAAACATTTTAAATATACTTAATACCATTCATATGAGCCCTTGATTATGATAGTGGTATAAGTCATATATTTTATTTTTCGAGATATTAAGAGGTTTGTATTTTAAAGGATTAAAAAATATTTTTGTATTATGGAATAAAATATTTTGACAATTAAATAGTGCCAAAAAAAGAGTAATTATTATGATTGTGAAATTTATAACTATTTTTAAAAGGTAGTGTGATTTTAAAAGGTTGAAATGACTTATACCATTTTCAAAATTAACTGCATGTCTTTACAAATGACTTAAACCAACAAGAATAAATTTTTTGTTAGAAATTAACATTTTATTCAAAATCATTACATTGTAATTAAGTAATTTATTTTTAGTGTTTAGGGAAAATAAAGAGTTTGTGGAAAATTGGTGAGATATAGGATAGTAAATCCATCATATCTTTTTTTCTTCTGTTATTGGTCTAATGGTTGTACATAGTGAAAGCAAATTAATATTTTCGTATATTATTGGCCTTCCTCTTTTGGTTGAAAGGTCTAACACTTTGAATTCGGAATTGTCATGCAAAGAAGTTTTATAAAACATTTTCTATGGAGATTTTTTTTTTAGAAATCTAATCCATTGTATTTTAGCTAAGATACAGCTTCTCCTTATTGTAATATTGTACCAACCAAAAAATAAACTCAATTTATCAGCTTAGTTTTCATGGCATACTGCGAATTACTTCAGATTATGTTACTTTATTAGGATTTGATATGAAATAGCTGATAAACTAGATTTTAAACATTTTTGATTTATACCACTTTCAAAATCAAGGGCTCATATACAAATTAATAATTATTTTTAATAGTTTTGAAAAAAATTCGAATGAAAAATTTTACATTTTTAGCTGTTTGTGTAATTTTGGCCAAAAGTACTAAAAAATACAGCGGTGTGCATCACTCAACTCATAAACAATGAAATGCTCTTTCTTTTTATTTACGATTATTTAACTACGCCTCCCTTTTTTCTTATAGAAATTTCTTTTTTTAAACATTTTATATTAAATTTAGATACAATTTGTTCACTTTCGTTCTCCATTGCAATTTTTTACGAATGTACATTCATATGTAAAACACAAAGCACAAACAGCTGTTTCCGTACGGAATGTGCGATCGGTTTCGGACTTTGCTTAAGCGAATGACACGAAACTTAACGAAAAGTGTTGTTAAGTACATTATAGTTTGCCACATATGACTTATATGTAATTGCACAGTTGCTTAAGTTGGCTTAAGCTAACTTATGCATATTATAGTTGGGCCTATAGTCAGCGGGAATCCTCATTTATAGATTATAAAATTAGGTATACAATAATTTAATTATTATTATTTTTAAAATTTTTATTAGTAAAGCCTCGTACTATGTTAGGTATATTAGGAATAAAATAAGCCATAAGCGACGAAAGTCGATGCACAAATGTTGATTTTATTCATAATTAAGCGCAGGTACCTACTTTGACAAACATTATGTAACACATTAAGATTATTAAAAATTATAATATAAAAATTATAATATAAAAAAATACTGCATTTAAATAAGAATATCTCGAAAACTAGATGTGATAGAATCAGTCTGTAAACAGATTTGGATTCAGCACATATAAGTCCATTAAAATCATAACAAGTTTCAAGCTCCCGAGTGTTTTTTGCCGACCATTTTAAACACAATATCTACAAATTAATATTTTATTATTGTTATTAGATTATCTCGAAAACTGGATGTGATAGAAAAAATCTGTCAACAGCTTTGGATTCGGCGCACAAAATTCAATCACATAACAAAGTTCTTACGCCCGAGTTTGTTTTTTTTTTGACGACCATTGTTATCATAAAAAAATACTCATTTAATGTTCCAATATCAGTATTTTATTAAAATAAGAATATCTCGAAAACTAGACGTTATAGACAAAATCTGTGAACAGATTTGGGTTCAGCACATAAAATTCCATTAAACTCGCAGAACAAGATTCAAGCTCCGGACTTTGTTTTGCCGACCAGTGTTATCACAATAACTATATATCTAATATTTTTATTTTAATATAATTCTTGCAAAAAAAAAAACCGACTACAAAACAAATATATGTGCATCAATTCTAAACTAAAAATATAAAAGGAAGTAATCTATAAGACCTACTACCCAAATCAAATACTTTTATACTTGTTGCTCTAATAACGGACATAGTTTTATACGTTCCGTACATTCAAATGTCTATCCATAACGGTTCAGCAGATAAAGCCATATACGACAAATTACATCAGATATGAGGACACCCTTTATTTTTTTACACTTATTATTACTGACACAATAATAAAAAGTAACAGTTCCAAAGATATGGCCATATAGGTTAAACAATATCACCTAGGGGACACCCTTTAATGTACAATTTTAAATTAAACACTTATTTTAAAGGACATATTCTTTTTAAATTTCAAATGTCTGTTTAAAACGGTTGAAAAGTTTAGCCACATCAATTTACATCAACTATTGAGACACCCTTTATAATTTTAAATATTTATAAATGTTATTATACGGGACATAGTAGTGGAGATTCTGTCTAATTTTTAAGTGTTTGTTTATAACGGTTTAAAAGATAGGGCTAGATAGGTAAAATTACATCAATTATGGGGACACCCTTTAGTTTCCAAATTTAAATTATATACTTGATGTTATAAAGGACTTAGATATACAGGTTCTTTGTCAATTTCAACCGTCTCTCTGTTACGGTTCAAAAGTTTTGCAATATACATCAAATTACATCAACTATTGGGACACCCTTTAACTTCTAATTATAAATATTTAATTTCTGATTATAAATATTGGATATTCTGTCGAATTTTCAAGTGATTGTCTACAATGGTTCATATATTTAAATTGACGTCACATATGGGGACACCCTTTAATTTTTAAGTTTATTTTTTTATAAATTTCGGCTATTGGCAGCTATAGTTATAAGCATTTTTTTTAATTTTAAAAGGGTTACCTTTACGGCTCATAATACACGTAAAAAACACGTATGTTGTATGGGGACATCCTTTAATTTTCAAAATTCTAAATTTCTTTTAAAATGGGACCAATCTATAAGTATTTCCTTTCTAATGAAGAAAAAACTTTTAAAATCGGTTCAGAAATGACTGAGTTCTGCGGGCACAAACATAAAAAAGCAACATTCAGACGAATTGATAACCTCCTTCTTTTTTTGAAGTCGGTTAAAAATAAGAATATCTTGAAAACGTGTTAGACGTGTTAGAAAAAATCTGTGAAGAAATTTGGATTTAGAACATAAAAGTCTATTTCTTACGGCCAGTTTAATTTATGATGTTGTTGTTGTAAAAAATATTTTATTCTTAACACATTAATGCGGAAATCCAATTAAAATCAGCCTTAAGGAATGAGCAGGATAACGACAAACATAACATTTATTATCACTTTTTTCATTTGCAAAATCTAAAACCTTTTACCCTTGTGTAAAGTAGTGTTGTATGTAATAGACTGAGAGAGTAACACACCTTATTAAAAGTAAACAGTCATTGCGTTACTTCTTTTCATTCATTTCATAACACAAAACGCCTTGAATCTATTAAAAGATATTTTAACAAACAAACTTTTCCGATATTATTAAGGATTTCTTAACACATCACACCTGTGAAGCTTCTGGATTGTTTTCAAAAAACTTGCAGAGTCTTTGGTGGGTATCGACAAACACAACCCTCCAACTAATAGACAAGCGACAACCGAAAAATATGCCAAAAATCTAAATTTGCCGAGATCTTAAATGTTGTGAATGAATGTTCGTGTGATATAAGTAACATTCCTTTGTGACTTTTTTAATAAACTTTGAATATTCCTAATTAATTCCGGCTCATTGAGTTTTAAATTAAACAAAAATTCCTGTTTTCTGCACAGTGCCCTCAATTAAAAAATAATTGTTAGCTTTGCTGTCTTTTCCTACCGAAATTTTATCAAACTTCTTTTGAAAGCTGCAATTGACTTAAATAGAAACCTTTTGTTAAACAAATCTCCTAATATCCTTTTGAAATGAAATCATCTTTTTAATAAGTCCTTTAAAGTATTTTTCCTTGAGCCTGTTTCTTTTGTAGAATTTTCTTATCTTAATGCTGGTTGCAAGCAACAACTACAAACACGAGTAAAAAAACATTTGCCACAGACAACATGTAACCCGGTAAATGAAGGCCACAAGGCCAAGAAATCTTTTAAAATTGATAATATGCGTAACAAAATGAGAATGTATGAAACGTGTGTATGTATGTTTTTCTTTTTAGCTGCCTGTTGTCCATTTGTTGCATTGCTGAACATTACCGATCAGAGCAAAGCAGCAGTGAATAAGTATGGTGATGGGCCGTTCAGGCCATAAGAAAAGAAAGATAAAATATTTTTTTTTTTTTTTTTTTTTTGCAAAACCATTTACTCGTATATTGTATTTACAATACATGTTGCATATAATTTTACTATGTAGTGATATCCATATGTATATGTATCTAGTTGCATATGAGGTACTATGGGCTGCATGTTGTATTACTATGTATGGAATCATGAATTTGTTGCTGCTTTTGCTGTTAAGGTTAAGAGGTGTTTGCTGTTATCTGCCACTTAACATGAGTGTAAAACATGAATTTGCTTTTGTTTTCTTTTTTTTTTCATCGCAACGGTTTGTTTTCTTTCTACTCTTTTAATTTTTCGTTCATTCTAAAGTAGCGTTCCCTTTTTTTTTTCTTTGTCTCACCAGGCTTAGGCTGTGAAGTTTCTACGTTCAAAGGGTAGAAATTAACAGTCGTTAAGAACAAAATGTGTGATAAAAATTTTGTTGTAAGTTGTGTGTGCAGGTAGGAATAACAACATGAATTAAAAAAGGTTCGTTCTTCCATTTAACAAAAAACAAAAATTAACCTTGAAATAAAAAGGAGTTTTATTTTCTTGTCGGTAGTGTGTGTCTGGCTGTGTGAGACCCATTCAAACCCTAACTTTATGTGATTTTAATCAATTTTCTTTTATGCCGCTGTTGCCTTTCAAATTATTTTTTTTTTTTATCATAAAGTAGAAATAAAAACAAAAATAATTTAAAACAACTCAAACACATGTTTTTACAAATACAGGCAGCAATTTGAAGACTATATAGTTAAAGAGGAGGAGAGCAAGAAAAAGTTTTCCTTCCGTTTATTGAAACCTTCCTTTCTTTATTTTATTTCCTTTTTTTTAGTTTCATATTATTACTTTGGTATCCAGTTGAAACCATATTTTGGCCATAAATAAAATTCAATTTGTTGAAATTTTTCCGAATTCTCAGCAGAACTAAATAATTGTTATTCTTGCAAACGGCGTTGACTGAGAGAAATGTATTGAAGAAACGAGGAAATTGATAAAAAAAAAATATAGCTGGCAATATGGAATTTCATGAGATCTTCATAATAATTATTTCATAGATTATATTCCGAAATTTTTTTTTTAAGAAATTGCTTTTTTTTTCTTTGCGATAAAGTTTATTTTTAGAAATCCTGAAAAAGCTTTATGAAAAAAAATTTTCTGTTAGCTTTTTCGAAAAAGTTTCTACTGCTTTTTTTTCAAAAATTATTTTTCTTCAGCAAGAACATTTTTCCCTTAATCCATGTAAAAATATATATGTAAATATTTCTGAAATTTTTTTCACACCCGACAAGTGACAGACACAAGGGTAGGGCATGCCGTAACTGAGTGCACTGTCAGTAGTTCCACTTACACCATTTTGAGGTGGAGGGCAAGATTCCTAGTTAGATCTTGTTTCTGCGACAAGATATCTCTCAACCACCAGCTTTTCTCCTGAATTTGTGGGTTTGTGTGTGTATGCCTCTATTTTATGGAGTTTCTATAGGTCATACCGTATATATGACATATCAAAATGAAATTCAGTATGTGCCTTTGGAGATGAAGAGCTGTATAAATTTTGGTTATAATCAGGAAGTGGCAAGAGGTAGTTTACTTAACACCCCAAACCGAAGAAAATAATTTTACGGTTCGAATATACTTTGAACTTATATTCTTTATGTAATATATCCATAAAAATATCTGTTTTCATTGGGTATGGTAAGATTGAGTGTAGGACACTGCAGTTTAATTTTATATCGACTTACGTAAGTTTATGGATCACTATGTGTATGGACAATCTGTTCCAAAATACTTTATAATAATAATTTTGATGCAATCAAACAGGACCGTGAGTAGTGAACAGTGAAGAGGTCCATTTTTGAAGGAAGTGGCACCGAGTCCAGAAAGTTGCTTGAAAATATTTAAAGTACCTTAAGCTCAATAGCTGCATTAATAATAGGTCATGAATACTTCAAGCATTGTCCGGCCAAGTTAAAAATTAAAGAACTGATACTTGCAGTATGTGCTTTAAAGATGCTGATGCTTATGATGTTGCAACATAGGATTTGTATAAAATTCTATTATTGTAGAGTTCTGTAAATAAAGCCTTAAATTAAATTTTTTTGTAGTAAAAATAAAATAAAAATGTCCTGAATAGTTTAAAGGGCTAGAAAATGCATAAAATATCAATTCCACATAACAAATTGAAAGTGGTTTCGAAACAATTTTTCGATTTACGTTTTATATAGAAGCAGAATACGGAATTCAAATCGGAATTCAATTCCACTTCCGAACGGAATGTAGCTCTATAATATGGCTGATATTTACAGAAAAAATAAGAAACCTCATCACTAAATTTTATTAAAATTCATACAGTAGTTTTTAATTGATGCGAATGCAGTTAGGCAAAGAGACAGATAAAATTTTTTTAAATAAACTTAAAAAAATACTAATTATATTATTTATATATTATGCACTTATTTATATATATACATATATTATAATAATATATACATACTAGCTGTGCCGACACACGTTGTCTGCGCCCTGACAATATTTTGTTCGATTTGTCTTAAAAAGCATGCCACACCAAATTTTAACACTCTTGAGTATTTTCTTAATATAAAAGTACCCACCCCTGCATAAAATTCTATAATTTATATAAAATTCTAGATATCTATTTCTGAAATTCTAAAAATTATTGTAAAGCTCTGTAAAAGATGTTTAAAATATTTTAAAAACAATTTAATTCCACAAAGTAAAAATACAAATCAAATACAATTTTTTTTTTTCATTTGAATATTTTGCAGTAAGTAATACATATTTTGTCATTATTTTAAAACAATGCCATCTGTTGCGCAACCATGCGTAAAATATCCCGCTTTTAATTCAGATTTTGTCATTATTTTAAAACAGCGCCATCTGTTGTGCAACTGTGTTTAAAATATCCCGCTTTCAAAAATAAAATATGCCTTAAAGTATCGGTGATACTATCGGCGTACTTTCACTGTTTTTTCTCCACTTTTCGATTTGGAAATAAGATATTTTTGCGTAAAAAATTGGAATAATAAGCTGGATTTGTTAAATTCCATCCAGTAGTTTTTACGTGATGCGATAACAGACAGAAAGACAGACAGCAAATGCGTTACTGTTTTACTATATGTAAAGATATGTTTATTATTTACATATATATAAGTACAGACACGGTCCGGTTTCAGTTTTATTTTATATAGAGATTTAATAAACAAAATAAATTAAAATTTAATTTATTAAAACATATTTTTATAGCTGTTCATAGGGATGTATTTTATTTTTTTTTCTTTCGAAAAATAGTTCTTTAATAGAAATCAGCTACCGCTAGCTTTAAAATTTTTAATTTCGGTAATGTTTCATTTTTTTTATTCAACTTGTTTCTTGCTTTAACTCCTTTTACTAATAAAAACCTAAACCTAACATTACTACTATTGGAAGTTTTTTATTTATCTTATTGAATCCTTTATGGCAACATGTAATCAACGCTCTACTTATGTTGCCTGTTTCAGGTTTCTTAAAAATAACAAAAAATTACAGCAAAAATTTGGTGAAGCAGAAAAAAAGTTATTATTGTAGCAAAATACTCTGCTATCGTAGCTTCCTGTTAAATATGGTCTGGCTGAATGACTGACTGAAAAACTGGTTGGTTGTTTATTGTTAATTTCTCAATTCTTTACTTTAACAAATTTACGTTTATTTTGTTATTGGTAATTTTGTAATGTAAATAATTTTTATTTTCAATTTAAAAGAAATAAATGATTAAAAATTGTTTGCTATAATATTAAAAAAAAACAACGTTCTTTCTTGAAGGGATAGAGTTTTATTTTAAAAATTTAATATCAAATTTTCCTTAATAGGTTGTTTTAAATTTTATATGTATGAACTTATAGAGCGATTCTTGAATTTTATTGTGACTATAATTATTTTTCGGAGAGTGCTATTTAACAATTATAAAAAAAAATTTAAAACATTTATTTACTAAGTGACATTAAGCCATCAGCAACAAAACAGGAATGTTTACACCAGACCATCGTTTCTATAAGTCCAAGTATTGACGACGATCCCGATTTGACAATATATCGCTCTAACTTGAGTACTGACCATTTACAAGGTTTAGCTTGTTTAAGACTTGCAGCCTAATAACCCATAGTTGAGTCGAATGTTTGCTGTTTGGTTTCATGAACAATTGAAATATTTACGGGAAAATCGTGTTTAGGAATGAAGCTTATTTTTGGTTAAAAGTATGCATCGACAAGCTAATTTCACAAAAAAAAATCTTAAATCAAAACAAATAAATTTATTGCTCAAAAACTTTTTGTTGTAAATAAATATATAATTTGTATCTCTCATTGCTATTGTCGCTTACAAAAGTAGAAATAAGCCTAACGTGGCCACAGCTACAACGGTAGTCTTGTAGCCATTAATCTATGATTTCGTCAAAATAATACTCTTCCGATAAAGGTGTTCTCAACACGACCGTGCTATGAGCTATACAGCCCGCGAAACCATTGAATTATTGAAATGCCATTTTGTTTATAACCGCCAAGGTTGTACAATTTCACGCCTATTCATTATTTTTTTTTGGCGGTACTTCAAGTCTATGCAATATGACAACTACATCGTCTATGCAATATGACAACCAATAGCTATTCTCTAGCAATTGGAGGTCAACATAACTCATACCAGTTTTGAAATAACACCAGAAATTCTTGAGAAAGTGTAAAAAATAAAATTTTTAATTAGAGTTAACTCCTCTTTATTAAATAAAATTATTAAAATGTTAAAAAAAATAAAAAAAAAATCTGAAACTTAATTTAGACACCTGTTTGATGTATCATGGAATGATGTTGCATCCTTCTTTAATAAAGTTCATATCTATTTACATACTTGGGCATAGATATATAAAAAAATTTTATTTTTTAAAATTTCCTTTCTTAAAAATAAATGATAAATAAAGTGAACTTAGGGCTCATTAAAAATTATTTATTTGATTATGACTTAGTAGAGCTCGACTAACAAATATTAATTTTTTACTCGCTCTGAGCAATATTTGTTTTCATTGTTTAAAAAAAATTTAAACCTCCAAAGTTCATAAAACATTCATTCATCTTCTTATCTGTTCATAATTTCTTCAAGGGAAACAAACAAATTCTCAACTCAACTAACAACTTTTTGAAGGTCAGATAATGAATTTTGGAAAATTCCTCGGATCAATATGAACTAAAATATGTGACTGTTGGTGTTTTTATTCCTCGATACTTGTTGGTAAAAAAAAAAAGAAAATGTAAAAGAAAAAAACTTTTCCGATTTTTAGTTGAAAACAACATATTAAAGCTCATTGAACCGGACATAACATAGACAATAACAATTGTGTTTGCACACACTCTCATAAAAAAGGAACGGACACAGCTACACATACATATAGATACTTACACACATAAAAAATATAAAAACAAAAGAAATTTATGCAATAAATATTTATAAAAAAAAGATAATGTAAATGTGAGCAAAAATGAACATATTTCTGCTAGAGCAAAATCCGCTGTCGATTTTTCCTTTCCGGCCTCAAGGCATATACAGTTAAAAGGATGTATAAATGTGTATACGGGGGTAATTCAAAAAATCCCAAAATAATTAAAAATTATTTTTTTAAGGCATCTGTTTTTACTTTACCATACTTTATTTGCTCTTATGCTACTAAAGCAGCAATTCTAGTTTTTTATTATTTTGTAGGGGGATACCGAAGCATAGACCACTGTTTTTATGAGACCCTATCCGGTAACCAAATGATAATTTACGACTGTCTTACTTTCATTTAGCTGAGTGTTAAGCCAGTGTGCTGGACATTCTACTACCTTATCAGCCTATTTCCAAAGAGAAGACTGCAGTTTTATGATCTTCCTGCCAAATTGTTGTAAATCGAGCCTACAACCCAGAAATGATAATCTAACACAAAATCCAATAGCCCACCGTGGCACCCAATAAAGATTTTTGCTGTGGATACGAAAAAATCGAATAGGGGTAGAGGGGTTGCATTTGTTATATGTTATATTTGTTATATGCGGCCATTACCACTAGGGTATTTTCTACTACTATGTATACCGATAGCACAATGACTTAATTCTACCAGCAACCTAAAGATATCTCTTTTATTCTAAATCAACAGTTCACTCAAATGATTGTTGTTAAAAGACTGCCTCACTTTCGTAATACTCTGAAATATGTTCCACAAACTACCATTCTCAATAGATCCAAGCTTAATAGCGACGAATTCTGTCTCCAGTAACGTCCAGTAACGGATTAAGCCTGGCTACACCGTCCGTCTATTCGTTTTCGAGAAAGTCATAGTGACATAGTGCAAGAACGCAAAGCAGCCGTAACTCATCCTAGCGTTGGCATGCTTCAAATGATATAATAGGAACTGTGGTCTCAGTGCCAGGCGATTCCCCTGACTATTTAAAAAAATGCCGACGAATGTCTCCCTAAGAATTCTGTCACATTGCCCTCTTTTACGTGATAGCCTTGCTGCCCCATCAATAAGACGAGATGAGAGTGGCACATCAGATTTTTGAAAGTTCCACTGAGATATCATAAAAGGTGCCTTCAAATTCAAAAGCAGCCAAGCTTTAATCCTGGTGACCTTCATAGATCACTATCATCCAAATATATATAATCTTATCGCCTTACTAGTAGGTATAGTCATCACATAAAATTCTTTTAAAATTAAGTGAAATACAGCAATCAGAAATCAAAACTAGTAGAGTATATTAATGAGTGTGTATTGGTCGAAGCAATGGCAATTAATGTCCACGGAACCTCTGCCTAACTTTTCAAGCTGACTGTAGAATATATTATGAACATTTTATAATTTTTTTAGTATTTGTTACATGCTTTTTGTAGAACGGAACCAGTTGTTTTTTCCAGAACTGCCGCTTAATGGTATTGTACGTACGTAGATGCAACATAAAGAGAGAGAGAGAGAGAGATAAAGGTCATATTAAATATTGTTTGTTTCCTTATTTGTTTGTAGTTATTACGTTACACATACATATTTAGTTACCCTTGCGAGGAATTTTGTCTGTTCACTTGTCCTTCGTTTTGCTATGTAGACAGAAATGTCAATTTTTGTTGTTATTGTCATTACTTTTTATCCTTTTGGCTTAGTTTTCTTTTGTTCTTTGGGTTGTTGGCAAGTGGCTCCATAAATATGTTGGTTTAATAAATAAAAAATTTTGTTTTAATTTTTTTTTTTCGTTGGCGTTTTTATCTCATTTTGGTACTTAGGAACATTGGTTTTTCTTTTTTATTGTTTTTATCATTGTCTGTTGTTTTTTTTTTTATTTCAGCTTTATATACCTTCAATTCGTTTCAACTTTTTTTATAAAAAAATTTTAATTTTTTTTTATAAAAATTTTGCTATTGTTTAAATATCAATTATTGTATGTTGGTTCGTTTTTCGTACAATTACATTTCAAACAAAAAGAAACTTCAAATGTTGTTTTTGTTTTAAATGTAATTGAGCGAAAGAACAAATTCGTGTGACACTGTAAAATATATAGTAAGTAATGTGCTCTTTGCAAGATTTTATTTTATATAATTTATTTTTGTTAGATTTAATGTTGCTAGCAACATGTTGCCTACTCAAAATGTGTTCCTAGATACTTATTGTAGAATCTTTACAAAAGTGCATTTAATACAGAAGAAGCAATTAATCTTAACCAGTGATTAATGTGGCTGTTTCCCCTTATTCCAGCAGCACGACTGGCCAGACAAATTAAAACTGTGTAAGAAAGGTGTAGATTATAAATTTTATAATGAAGTATTAACAACCTATATTTTCACGTTTTTTGTTTTTAATTTTGTTGGACTTTGATGATTCTCTTTTGCTTTTTTTTGTCAAATAAATATTAGACCGCAAGGAGTGCATACAGATCTCGGGGGATCAAAACTACCCAGCGAGGGACGATTTTTGTTTGTTTTTAGGTTGGTAGGGTTTTTCTGCTTTGATTTGTATTAAAGACCTTTATAGAAAGCAATTTACATAAAGGAAGCCGATGGACCATAGGGTACTCAGTGGTAAATAAGAGCAGTTAAAAGGCACATAGGGGTCAATATAAGGAAATTTGTTTATGTTTTTTTATTTTTGCTTCAGTCTGACCACTCTACCTCAATATAGATTGCAGGACGGTCCGAAATTAAAAAAAAAATTCAATAAAATTTAAAACAAAAAATTTTAAATTTAAAAAAAGACTAAACATTTTTTTTTTAATATTTACTAAAAACTTCACAAAACATTTTCAAAACAATATTTTTACAGAAAAATTTTTTAAAAAATTTTTGAATAAAATTTTACAAAAAATTTCAATATTTCTATCAAAATAAAAATCATGACTGTAACATAACAAATTTTTAATATTAAGAATACATGTATGTATGTAATTTATATAGAGTAACATGATTTTTAAATAGATGAGATCTTTGTTTTCAAACCTAGATGCATTATTTGAAGATTTTTTGTACAATAATCTCATTTATGAAACTTTAACAAAATTGTAAATTCTCTTATAAAAGCAAAATATTTTCTCATTTATTCACTTTTAAATAGAAAGGAAAAAATAAGTCTTCTCACTCACAAATGAACAAACACAAATATTTTCTACTCTCTCATACATGAATGAAAAGAAGCATACTCGAACATGAGTGAGCGTTTCGGTACTATGTGTTATGACAAGTATTAAGCCGAATGGCTTAAGCGATGAAGAGAAACATGAAGCCATAGAGATGACAGTGTTAATTGATCATTGAGCATCCGGTATATAGGGTTCTTCCTATATATCTCCTGATAGTTTCTGTGTAGCAAGCTCATGTGTGTAGCAAGTCACGTAAACCAACCCACCATATCGAGAGGAAATTATAAAGTAATGTCAGTTTATTTTCTTTATATTTTTTAAATTGCTTGGAAAAATGTAAATCTAAAGGATTTAACACTAGCAGTGCCTTTTGTTTTGAATGTAATCTACAGACTCTTACTTTTAAAGCGCTGCAGATATGGTTTGTAAAATTGCTTTGTATAGAGCTATCCGTCTCTGGATAATTGCCTACGATGTTGCTACATTGGTTTTATATGAAATTCTCTTAGTTTTAGTTTTTTAAATAATTTCTTAAAAAAAATGTCTCAAAACAAAAATAAAAGGTCATATCAAGTCACTTAAATCAGTAAAATTTCCAACATTCGGAGTTTTAACTACTCGTAGAGTCCCTCCTCGAAATTTCGAAATAAGATATTTTTATGGGAAAAAAGTATCTTATATTTAACGAAGGTACTGAGGTACCTACCCACAAAATTTTATTAGAATTCAGTAGTTTTTTCGTGTTGAGAACATATCGATTACTGTCAGCAACAGCAACAAAATTTTCAAAAAATATTTCATTTAGAGAAAGGATGTGAATGTATGGAATATTTTTTTTTTTTTGAGCAACATAGTTGAAGTTGTAGTTCTTTTCTAAAGAAGAGTTTAAACCGTACTAACACAATTTTGTTGCCAACACTTCCAACAAAAAACTTATTTAATTTTAAGAATAAGAAAAAGTTTTTCAAGGACATTGACATTTCCCTTTAAGAAGAAAGTTAAAAAAAAACTTTGCATTTTTTTAAATTTATATTTTTTAATTATAGTGATTTGTAAAATTCAAGTATCCTTTCAACCACTGAAACAGCAACTGTAGTTGGTTAAATTTTTTTTTATTAATTTCTTTCACACAACAAAGAGCAGATGTTTACTAAGGTAAAGTGTGATAGAAAAAGGTGTGTATGTTTTGCAAGGAAACCAAATCTCCATTTGCATTTTTAAGACGGCATGAAATATGAAACAGCAAAAATGTGTTGTTTACGCAGTCTACTCTATTGGAAATGAAATTCAAGAACGAGATATATATTTTGTATTGCTTTATCAAGAATTTCTCCTTTTAATTTGTTACCATGTTGTTGTTACTGATGATGTTGCTTCCTTCAGCTGGTGTGTCTTTGGGTAAACCTTATAATTTGCACCTTGTTTTTTCCTAATTCTTTTAGCCTGGCTTTTGTTTGTTTCGGTGTCTTCGTTTCTTCTTGTTCTGTTGTTGTTGTTGTTCCATTATTTGTCTGTGGTCTTGGCGGTTTTGTAATGATACATATTTGTAGTCTAGTTTAACAGTTTGTTGGATTTTATACCACCACTTCAGCATGAAATTGTTTTTTGTGATTTGCCGTTTTATTTCTTCTTCCCTGTAGAGAATTTTTATTTTTTGCATTGACTCACATGGTGTCGGTGTGATAAACAGTGAGTGAGTGTGTGTTGGCTTAAGAGTTTTTATATGGTAAATACCATTGCATCACCTTTTTTTTTTGCTGTTTAGATTCTTAAGGTTCCTGTGTCGCCATCTATTAGTTTTAAGGTGTTTTTTCTCTGGCATTTTTGTTATCAAGCGAAATATTGTTTTGTTTTTTCCCTGCTGCTGTTTTTTTTTTTTTTGCTTTTTCACTGTGTCTCACATATTTTCGTCAACGTTTTTTTTTATTGTTTTTATCTTTTTTTTAGCAAAAATGTTTGTATCTTATTTTGCTTGAATTTTGTCAAAATTTCAAATATTTTTTCATTCGCTTGTTCTTTTGGCATTTATAAAAAATCCATGCTTTAATGCGTTTTTAATGTTTTTGAGCGTTACGCTGATTTCTGTTGAAAAAGTATTGATTTTTGGTTAAACGTATTGCAACTTATAAGGTATCATCATATCAATGCTAATTTGTTAAAAAAGTATGTTTGCTTGATGCGGGCATGTTTTATCCTGGCTGAAAGTAGAAAACTAACTTTTCTGCTTTTAGCCAAAAATGTGCATCATTTGGGTTTTTTATTGCCATTTAGTTTTTAACTGTTTTGGTAGTATATGATTTACTTATAGACAGTCAGTGACATCAATTTTATTCTGGTGGCCTTTCTTGAATCTAATCCTTATTATTATTTCGCTTATTTTGCAACACCAAAGCAAGGTACGTAATCAAGCTGCACGCCCATATGTAAAACCTATGAGATCGGAAACCCATCTTTACCGACATGACACAGTTTTTGAATAAAAGGCTATATTAGTAAGTATACTCTACTTTTTACCGGGTTTTAACATTTAATCGGGTTTTGATTTTATTCGAAAAAATAATTAATCTATTTTGGAATATAAATTTTCGTCGATTATTCGATTAATGTTTTTAAATTACTAAAATAACTCTAATCAATCGCGCATATTTTATTAATTAATTTATAAAAAAAAAATATTAAAAAAAAATTTTACCAAAACGAGTCTGCTTGGGCAACTCATGAAGGCTGCTAAAAAGTTCGCTGTTTACTAATTGAAAAAATAAAAATCCCATTTAAAATAGATTATGATACGTATCATATTATACAAAAAAAAAAAAAAAAATAAAAAAAAAACCTTACAACTTTATTGGCAATTATTGTTGCCTTTAAGTAGTTTTATGGAAATGAAGTCCCAACTTTTAAACCGAAAACGTCAACAAAGAGCCATCACACTAAACTAGCAAACCAGCAGAAACTGTCAAAAACACACAAAAGTCATGAATCATGGAAAACTTTAAAGCTGTAGCAAAAACTTTCTCTTAATTGTTGTACATATTGATAAATATGGCAGTTTTTCAAACAATTTATGAAAAAAGATTTTAACTACACATACACTTACGTACATACGTACGAGTACAAACATGGATAAAATTAAAATTCTTTTACTTGTGCTTCAATTTATCTCTATTGTTATTCAATCTTGTCAGAAAAATTTACAAAAAAAATTTAAGAAAAAAAAATTGACAATGAAATGAAATGAAATGAAACTATTACGTGCATATCCATACACAAGGATGAACAGTCATATCACTTCTACACTGCATGCAGGCCCCGAACCAAAAAAAAAAATACAAAAATATTAATTCGTGTTTATTTTAAGGAATAAGATTTTTTCAGCTTTAAGATTTATTTTTTCCATCATTTTTTCATTTGAATCTGTATTTGATTTGATTTTGTTTTTTTTTTTTTTTTTTGTTATTATTCTGTTTGGCTTGAGGCTACATTTTAAGTGGCTTTAATGGTTAAATATATTGGCTTAAAGTATGTATAATTTAGACAATTTAAAGTGGTGATTTAAAATGGAAGACATCACAAGGAGAAAAAAAATGCTTGATATAGCAACAATAAGCTGTAGACAATATGGAAAGTTAAGATCCCGTCATATTTCAAAGCCGTTTTTTCATAAAATAACAATAGCTGCAGGCACAATGGAAATTTTTTTCATTTTATTTCTTTTTTTTATTAAGTAATACAGCCTTTAATATTACAGTTGCTTACTTAGTGTTTTTTATTTTATTAGACTGAAAACACTTTAAAAGGAAATAGTGTTTACTAGGGTTATCGAACTTTATTTTAATCGAATAAAATTTCCAAATTTTTTTTTATTATTTTGATTAGAATTATTGTATTTCACAATGAAATATTGTCATGTTCAGGAACTGGTTTATATCGTACTAGCTGTGCCCACACACGTTGTGTGCATCCTGACCATATTTTCTTCGATTTCCACATCCACAAATTTAAAATTTATATAAAATATTAAAATTCTAAAAATTATCGTGAAGTTCTATCAAAGAAAGACAGGTAATGATTTACACATCATCTTAAAACAGTGCCATCTGTTGCGCAACATTGCTTAAAATATACTACTTTTAAAAATAAAAGATGACTTGAAAGTATGCAGTACTTTCACTGCTGTTTCTCCACTTTCTCTTGGAAAAAAAGCATCCTATATTGAAATCAGGATACTTAGGTACCTCCTCACAAAAATTGTTAAAATCAATCCAGGAGTTTTTACGTGATGCGAACACGAAAACAAAGATAGACAGACAGTAAATGAGTTACTCTTTTATTATATGTATAGACTAGCTGTCCTGGCAGTACTTTGTTCGATTTTGATTCGAAAGTAATTCATACCAAATTTTAATACCTTTTGTCTTTAAAGGTACCCATCCCTGGACAAAATTCTAAAAATTATTGTAAACCTCTATAAAAGGTATTTAAAATATTTAAGTAAAATTTTAATTCCATAAAGTAAAAGTACAAATCAAATAGAAATTTTCATTCAATTGACTATCTGGCAGTAAGTTATTCATATTTTTTCATTATATATTTTAAAACAGCTCCAACTGTTTTCAACCGTGTTTAAAATATCCCTATAAAAAGTGCCTTCTTAAAGTATTTTTCATATTTTGTCATTATGTATTTTAAAATATCGCCATCTATTGTGAAACCTAGTTTAAAATATTCTACCTTTAAACCGGATATTGGGTATTTTCACTGCTTTTTCTCCAGTTTCTCTTGGAAATAGGATATTTTTGAAAAAAAGTATCCTATATTGGAATCAGGATACAAAATTTTGTTAAAATAAATCCAGTATTTTTTATGTGATGCAAACAGAAAGAAAAGCAGTCAGGCAGACAGGAAATGAGTTACTGTTTCATTTTAAGTATAGATAATGTCAAACATGTGTGTGATAATTCTTGCAAAAAAATCAACTTCAAAACACCAATTCTAAACTAAAAATGTTAGAAGTAATCTGTAAGAATTAGATTTGAATCAAATAAAAGATGCGCCAAACTTATAGGGAAAAATTGAAGACTATTTGAATGTCAAGCCTCTCCTCTTTTCATCAGCATCCGTCTTTTATAGGAGCACCATTCAAGCCTCTGTCTACGGTTTCACAGATAGGGGCACACAGATCAAATAACATTACATATTCGGACACCTTTTAATTTACAATGTTAAATTAAAGACCTGTTGTTATACGGGACTTGGCCACAAAGATTCTTTGTAAATTTCAACTATCTGTCTATAACGGTTAAAAAGTTTAACCATATATATCAAACTACATGATTTATTGGGACACCCTTTACATTATAATTCCAAATATTTATACTTTTTATTATACCAGTGAAAGTAGTGGACATTCTGTCTAATTTTCAAGTGTTTGTGTTTAAAGGTTCAAAAGATAGGCCCATAGAGATCAAATTACATAATTTATGGGACACCCTTTAATTTCTAAATTCAAATTGAATACTTGCTATAGTGGACTTTGCAATACAGGTTCCTTGTAAATTTCAGCTGTCTGTCTCTAACAGTTCAAAAGTTTGGCCACACACATAGAATTACATTAACTATTGGGACACCCTTTTAGTTCCAAATTCAAAGTTTATACTTTTTGTTATAGCTGACTTAGCACTACAGGTTCTTTGTAAATTTCAGCGGTCTGTGTACAACTGTGCAAAAGTATGGCCATATACATCAAATTAAATGAACTATTGGAGCACCCTTTAATTTAAAATTTTGAATATTTATACATTTTATTATAACGGTCATAGTAATCGACATTCTGTCAAATCTTCAAGGTTTTGTCTATAAAGGTTCAAAAGATAGACCCAAATAGGTCAAAATATGTCACCTATGGGGACACCCTTTTAATTTTCAACATTTTTTTTTATTCATTTCTGCTGTTGAGAGCTATAGCGATACGCAATTTTTTAAAATTTTAATTTGGTGCCCTTTACGGTTCTTAATACACGTAAAAAACATGTATTTTGTATGGGGACACCCTTTAATTTTTAACATAATGAACTGTTTTTAAAATGGGACCAACCCTAAAGCATAACCTTTCAAATAAAGGAAAAATTTTAAAATCGGTTCAGAAATGGCTGAGTTCTGCGAAGCAACATTCAGACGAATAGATAACCTCCTTCTTTTTTGAAGTCGGTTAAAAAGATAGTAGCGTTCAAGTTTGAATACCCCGATGTGATAACCGGTAGTGTGGTATCTCTCATTAGCTTTGTTGTTGTGTTTCAGATTATCATCCAAGACTCTGGTCAGCTTCACAATAATGTTGCACAGTGGTTTAAAAACCTTTGATTTTGGAAACAATTTGGTAGCTCATGAACCACTAAAAATATATTAATGAAATTTCACAGATGCAGAACAGAGGTAGTTTTGAGTGGAGTTGTGGAAGCTTGGTCCCCTTGAATAAAGAGGAGATTGTGGGTAATTCCCCACAATAGTATCTAGGGCATACATTTTTTTTTTTTTTTTGTCATACAAAGTTTATTTAAAAGCTATAATGTTAAGCCTTTCTAAACGTAGATAGTCTTTCATAATGAAATATCTACAAAACATAATAGCTTGGGAAAAAATTTACTTAGAAAGTATTTTTTATTTAATTTTTGTCCGACCTTAATTTAATATTTTTGATGTGGTGGACTTATTTATGATCGGATTATTATTTTAATATCTCCAGCATAAAATTTAGAAGATAATAGTGTCGTTTCAATAAAAAGTTAGAAGCCTCTGAATTGGATTTCAGGATTTTCCCCATAATGGTACCATCTTTTTTTTTTGCTTATAGAAATTAAACTTCATAAAAAAATTGTTTGAACTATTTTAAAGACAACCTATAGCAAATTAGCATAAACGAAAAATTTGGTCATAAATTGTAACAGTTCTCCCTCAAGCCTTATCCAAACATAGCCAATTTATAAACAAAATTTATGACTTATTGTAAAATACCTACGAGTGCTAAGCACTGACTAAAACAAAAAAAACTAAACAGATTTGTAAGGCTTCATTTCTTGTCTACATACCCAAAAAAGAATATGACAGCCTCGTGGTTAACAAAGGCAGGGTAGTTACTTTTGTAAAAAAAAAACAATTCTGGGGAACTTATTTCCGTTTTAGAAATTCAGGTTTTCAAACAAAAAATATTAAATTTTTTTATTACCTCTTGCTTATAAGATTTCTTATCTATGTTAGTTGTAAGCATATCTCAGTCCGTAAATAAAGTTAAGAATTTCCCGTGCCGAAAGAAAAGGTGCTGCCAAGTCTGCAGTATCTATGAGGCGGTATAATTGCGTACTTTCACTACTTTTTCTTTACTTTTTCTTGAAACTGAGATAGTTTTAGGGGGAAAAATATACTATATTTAAAACAAGATACTCAGGTACCTCCTCACAAAATTGTATTAAATTTCATCCAGTAGCTTTTACGTGATGCGAACACAAACATACAGACTAAAATTCTAATAATTGCTGTTTCATATTCCACTTCGATTACCAACTGCACCAGAAACAAAATTTTAAAAAAATATTTCATGTACAGAAATATACCTCTTACAGTTTTATTATACATATGTACAGGGTGGGCCAAAAGAAACCAAGGGGTGTAAAAGTTTAATAACTTTTTTGTTTATTAACTTTTTTTTATTTTTTCTTTCAGATTATATAGACAACACTTGGAATTGTATTATTTAAACCAGAGATCAATTATTTTAACGCAAAGAGCATATCGCCGACATTATTGAAAATTTGATTATGAGTGATGAAGCTCATTTTCATTTGAATGGCTTTGTTAATAAGCAGAACTGTAGGTTCTGGGGTTCTGAAAATCCAAGAGCCATTCATCAACGCCAATTGCACCCCATCAGGTGTACAGTATGGTGTGGGATCACATCTGAAAATGTCATTGGGCCCTACTTCTTCGAGAATGAAGATGGAAGTGCTGTAACCGTAAATGGAGAGCGGTATCGGTTTATGATAGAAAATTTTTTACGTCCTGCTCTTGAAAACAGACCTGGTATGTGGTTTCAGCAGGACGGAGCCACTGCCCATACTGCCCGAGACACAATGGCACTTTTAAGACAAATTTTTGGAGAGCCCTTGGTTTCTTTTGGCCCACCCTGTATAAATATAGATGATTATATACACTGTGTTGAGAATATATAATTCTAATAGTGATGATTTTTTGTGACACTGTGTGCTTATTTTTTTCTATTGTATTTAATAATATTACAAAAAAATATTGCGTAGATTGTGTTTAAATTTGGCATCTGTACTTAGTAACATAAAATATAATAATATTATTTTAAAGCCTTTGGCAGGATTCTTTTATTACACATTAAGTACACTCATCATAATATTACAACAATAACTGTGCAAAAAAATCCTGTTTTTAACCTCTCCTTTACGAGCATTAATAAAAATTTCTTTGCCTCAGGACAGCTTTTTACGTCCACAAATAGAGATAGCAAAATAAAAAAAGGCAACAAGAAAAATTTAAAATTTTTCCACTTACTACTGTTTCAGTATCTGCTGTAGAGCACTGCATGCAAACAAAGTTAAAACAAGAAAAAAATAAAAATGAAAATAATATCTTTAAAAAATAATAAAATAAACAGAGAATAAAAATGCTTTTATTCTGTGCTGAAAGAGTTTAAAAAAAATAAAACAATACGTTTGGAGGTGCCACAAAATGTTGAAGTTTTAACAAAGCAAAATTACAACAACTTACCTTTTATTATTGCTGCAACACAGCTACACATACAAAATAACATACATTCACTAAATGTATTTTATTTTCCTTTTTTCTTTTTGTGTACAATAATATTTTTATAGATAAAACGCGGTAGATGCTAAAGTCGCAAAAAAAATACAATAGCACTCGCAACTCCTTACAGCAGCGCTCTATTCGACACTACAACCAAATGCAAAACCGCTAACTGACTGAAGCGAAACCAAACAAAACAAAAAAATAAAACAAAAACCAATTCAATTCGTTAGATACAATCTCTCGTTTTAGCTTCTGTGGGTTTTGGCTGAATTTTTATGTTTGATAATGAAACGTTTTTGTAGCCGTTTTATTTTCTTCTCCTTTAATATTGTTGTTTGTGTCTTTGGACTATTAAAGTTTCAAAAGTAGAAATAACAGCAGCAGCAAGCAGTATTAAAAAATGTTATAAAACAGATTTCTCTACTCATCTTTAAACCTTTAAATCATATTGGTTAACGTTATACCTGCAAGAAGACAGAAAAAAAAACAAATGAAAAGAGTGATTAAAATTAAATGAGTAAATAAAATAACAAAGTTTAATGCTTTAACTTATTTGTAGTAAAATTAAATAAACAGAATACAAACAGAGCTTAAATTACACAAATACGAGCAAAACACAATGGGACACTTAGCTGAAGAAAACAGCAGTTGTAGGCATAAATTAGAGTTGTGTCGAATATAAATCAAATAATTAATTTCAGAGATCTTGTCCGAAAAGTATTAGTAAAAATAACAAGCATTAAATATTTAACCTTCAGTTTTATAAGTCAAACTATTTATTAACTTACAATTGAATTTTTCTTAAATCTACTCAAGTTCTTTATATCCCTCTAACAACTCAATAAGCTGGATAGAATACTTTTTACAAACAAATATTCTTTGTATTTATCTCAATTTGGGGTAGTGTTAAGTTATCTAATTAAGCAACCTAATTCAGATAATAGAATACGAGAAATCTTTATTGAACCATCTATTGTCAGTTGTTTAGAACAAAGTCTACTACTAAAGGGTGTTTTTTATAGAGGTATAGCACTTTAAGCTGGCATTACTTTTCAAGATGGCGACCGATTTAACAGCTGTCAAGTGATTTAATCCCAATTTGGTTTGGCAATTCATCATGAATAGACTCACGCCTGCACAACGCTTGCAAATAGTGCAATAGTGCAAATAGTGCTTGCAAATAGTGCAATTTCACGTTTTGGACCTGTGAATTGGCCTCCAAGATCTTGTGATTTAACACCGCTTGACTACTTTCTGTGGGGCTATGTAAAGTCATTGGTCAATGTGGATAAGCCACAAACGCTTGACGATTTGGAAGACAATATTCGCCGTGTTATTGCCGATATACGGCCACAAATGTTGGAAAAAGTCATCGAAAATTGGATTTCCAAATTGGACTACATCCGCGCCAGCAGTGGCGATCATATGCCAGCAATCATATTTAAAATGCAATGCCACAAGATTATATTTCGGATAAATAAAATTAATGTCAATCAAATAATCCATCGTTGTTTTATTGCAACTAAAAGTTCTAAACCTCTATAAAAAACACCCTTTACATAAAGCTTCCCTCTTGTTCATGACACACACAAACAAAATAATTGACCCAATTAAAGGTTTTATTTAGTTTTAGGTGAATTTTAAATTGACTGAATTATTTATTTAATAAAAATATTATGATGATCTTTTCTAATTAAATATATGATTGAAATAATCAAAAAATAGATTAAATTTACATCTGAAACTAATTAAAACATTTAATTGAAGCAAAATTTATTTTGCACCAACTACAAGTTTTAATTAGTTTTAAATTAAAGTTCAATTAATTTTTTAATTGATTCGAATATAGATTTGCTTAAAACAAATCAAAAAAAATCCTAATTAAACAAATAATTGCATAATTATTTAATTAATTAAATAATTTTATTATTTAATTAAAATTTAAGATTTAGACTGAAATTTTAAGGACCGATGATGATTTTGAATATTCAAATTATTTAGGAAATTATTGTCATTTCTTTTTATTTTGATAATATTGGTATGGTTCAATTATGTATGGAACAAAATATAGGCCAAATGGCCGCCGCGACTTCGGCGGCACTTCTCCATGCTCCAAATGATGATAACGCTGAGGCACAATTGAGATTCTATGCCATTAATGTGTCGAATTATCTCATCCTTTAGCTCTTGAAAGAAGCCAAATCACATGATCTTGGCAGCTATTTGGCATCTTCACCACGTGAGTTAACATGGCCAATGAATTTGTCGCGCAAAAGATCGATTGTTTCGTGGCAAGTTCCTGTTGAAATTAAATATCGTCCATATCCATATCTTCCAATTCGGGCCATGAAAAGTTCGTTATCATCTCACGATAGCGAACACCATACACAGTAACTGCCTGACCGGCTTCATTATGAAAAAAATGATGATGCCGCCACTCTTTGTAGGTGCATTGATTTTTCGACAATCACTCTTGGATTATCATTCGGCAATTCTGCTTATTGACGAATCCACTAACGTGAAAATATGCCTCATCACTAAAGATTGATCATCCACAGTTACCATATCTTGCCACCATTCTGACCATTGCTCGTTTTTGTGTCATTCCATGCTTAAAATTGAGTTAGTCTGAAATTGAGAAATGTCAAATTAATTGCAGAAAAAAACTTGACGTTGGGTGTTGTTCACATTCAACATCGTCCCTTGAACTAACGCGATATAAAAATAAAACAACATTAAGACATGGTTTAGTTTTATTCACCATATTACAAAAATTCCTATTAAAAACTAAATCTTGTTAACAACACTTTCAAAATTATTGTTAAGTCTAACAATATAATATTTTTATAACTTGAAAAAAATGCATACACCCATCGAATTTGAGACATCATTGTGATGTCTCAAATACCAACTTCCGTATGAAAACACTACATTAAATATCCACGTCCTAGAATTTTATACAACCTACACGTACACGTCAGTGACTAGGTCCTCAAAGAAATTCTTGCAGAGATATCAAAGCCTGCAGTTAGTCACATTTGCGTACTCTTGTCTTTCCTGGTTCTGGCAGCGCCTATAGTAGCCTGAGCGGAGGATGGTCTGATAAAAATCCAATTCTTACACGGTGCCTTCTAATTGTGAAAGGCCAAGATTGCTTTTGGGTTTGTCTTTCTACAAGTCGATAGCCATTGTTCCTATAACTATAGTGCTATAGTTTGTAGGATTTATTATAATTTTAATTATAGTAAATACATAAATAAAAAAATAAATAAATAAATAAGTCGTAATGGTAGACCACCTACGTATCGCGTGCTTTAGGGAGCAAAAACAGGCAAAGCGAAAACTTTGAATAGTCTTTCTGAAAATTTTCTTTCCTAATAACACTGTGCAACAATGAAAAAAAATACAAGGAAGTGACAGCATCGGTTCGATTGTAATATCAAAGGGTAGTAAAACCCTATACTCAGTTTCACGAAATTGGTGACCAATTTTTATTTATGGACCTCGAAAGATTCGGTAAATCAATGGGCCCTACAAAAAAGTCATTAGGTGAATTTCTGGGCCCACATTTATACTAATGTTACTAGCAACATGTTGCATATTTTTTTTCCATATAAAGTTTTTTTATATAAAAAATGTTGATGCAACATTTTTTAGATACTATTCGAAAAAATATTTTAAATTAGCTATGTTGGCAATAAAAAAAGTATAACAAAATAATAACAAACTATAACCAACAAAAAAATATTTCATTCAACATGTTGTTAAGCTTTAAATGTATGTCTCTTGAAAATCATACAATATGTTGGATTTATTGAATCATACGATTTCAATCACAAATAAATGTTACAGAATTTTGACCTACTCATAAAGTGCTACGGTGCTACACTTATATGTATACAAAAAGAAGAATTTGCAACTCTGATCGCATGGAAAATATATTTAATGAATTTTTTAAAAATCTTATCAAATTTTATAGACTTTTTAAAAATTCTGACACACGCAAACACTTTTAAAATCATAGAAATGTAAAAAAAAAACTTTAAAATAAAAAATTTCGCTAAAATATTATGTTTTAGTTATCTTCAACTATTTCTGAAAAATAAATATTATAACGAAAAAAAAAAAAAAAATTATATTCGTAAAAAAACCCATTGCAACATGTTGCACTAATTTGGTTAATATTTCTTAAGAAATAATCTGTATCAAGCAACGAGTCTGTACATAAAATATTTTTAGAAAATTTTGTTGTTGGTGGAGATTTTAATCGATATGAACCGCTTATTTTGAAAGTGGCATAAGTCACTTTTTCAAAAATATTAAGTTAATAATAACATTGATTACAATCTAACGGTATCTTTTATTATATAAAAAAATTGCAGTCAATGGGTCAGCATGAAAAAAATACTGGCTTAAATTTAATAATATTTTGCGAAGATTAGGTTCAAATATGGGTTCAATATAGGTTCATATAGTAAAAATATTTCATTGCCAAGAGAAAACAGAGATAACGCTGTGAAAGAAAAATCTAATACAATATTTACAAAACTCTACAATTTTATATCAAACGATTCTTGCAACATCTTGAGTAATTATCCAGAAATGGACAGAATTCTGTCATATTTGTTTGTGATTGAATCGTACGATTGTGTAGGATAGTGAATCTTGGCCTTAAATATGTAAACGAAATCTGCAACACTATAAAATTAAGAGTCTAAAAATTTGGCGCGGAATACTTTCAAAACAAAATCCAAATTGGAACCAAATATTTAAATAGAAGTATGTACACTATAAAATGTTCCTTATGAAATAAAACATGTAGTAGAATTATGCTTCTTACTAACAAGCTCGTGTAAAATAAAAATAAAAAAATTATACAAAATTATATTTAAAACAACGGAATAAGTAAAAAATCTATGAATTTATAAAAATTGTAAGATTGTTTTGTACCCGAAAATCCGTTAAACATTGTTTATTATAAATCCCATAGTGCACTTATCAAATGTGAGGTTATGTTAGTTATATGTATGCAATTAGTTTTATTTTACGTATAAATATAAATTTTATGCGTTAATGTTAATGTGTTGGTTAAGTACATGTTTAAAAAGGATAAAGTCATTACAAAATTAATGTAAAACATGCAACAAAAACGAAAAAAGGATAACAGGTCAAAACCTACAACCGTTTGCATGACAGACTGACAATGATGGCGTTGTGACGACTTAAAACACCACTTTAGTTATTTACTGACTTTTTTATTTTTGCCACACATTTTAACGTACATTTTTATCTTTACCATATTATCATTTTATAAGTTACAATTTATATATTTTTATTGGATTTTTGGTTTTTGTTTCTGTTGCCTTTTTCATTTACCATTTTTTAATGACCAAGTTTTATGTGCTTAAGAAAAATACAAACACAATTTGTGTATTTAATAGGTTGATAGGGGAAAAATGTTGCCATTAACATAAAAACATGCGTCAGGATATATTTAATCCTGGTTACTTGCCATAAAAACAAAAATATGGTTTATTTGTTATAACGACGGCGGCGCCGACCTGGTGTCGAATATCAGGTATTTATGACAAATATACAAATATTTATTTCATATTTGGATAGCTTTGGCTCCACAAGGCATTAAGAATGTGTGTAATTTTTTAATTTCCTATAATGCAATGTACATAATGTAAGAAGAAGCAATATTATTATTTAATTATATACATATATAAAAAGATAAAAGAACAGACTTATTAATTTGTTTTAATGCTGCACTAAAGAATAAAAAAGTAATATATTTGCTCTGCGGCAATTTGATATGTCAAACATGTTGCCAAGGATTTAGTTTATCAACATAAATTATTTTCTAGGTTAAACAACATTTTACTGCCCGCAGCAAAGATAAATAACGATGTACTGTTGTTGTTTAATTTATTAATTCTCAAGGCTTAATAAAACTACATAAAAAAAAGATGCTTAGGATGTTTGTTTTGGGTACAATGTTGCCAAAAATCCTAGCAACAAAATATGTTTTTTGGGGGAAATCTAAATTAAAAATCATGGTTACGACTCATTTGAAAGCTTTTTCAGCTTAAAGAAGCTCTTTAATATGTGCTGAAATATAACATGATTTTTGTACGAGGTTCTAGGAAAAACCCAAATTTTTCGCCTAATTTTAACGTATCCAGGAGGCATTTGTCTAAGCTAAAATACGATACATAAATTCAAGTGTTTCCAAATTCTAAAGTTTTCAGCTGGGAGTTCGAAGTAAAGAACTTTTTTTTATAAAATATGTAGGAGCGCAGCGAGATTTATTAATAAAAAACTTCGGAATAAGTTTTAGACCAACAGATTGATCTATTAAAAATTAAAAAATTTAAAATTTTAATCCATCGTATTTGTGCTTCGGACCGAATAAAAATATTCCGTATTATTTAACATCCTGACAGAACAGAAAAAGAAGAAGAATCAGTGACCTGATTATTATACAGTGTAGTGTAAAAGTAATGTGGGTGAAGTTAAATAAATTTTTCCAAATAGTGTCATGTTATATACCCAAAGAGAAAATTAGATGACATGGCAATATAGAAGAAACAAACTTGGCCCTTTCAAGGCAACAGAACTTAATTAAGCGATTGTAAACTAAGTCCTCACACGTAAAGTGAGTTAACTGAAAAGTACCTGGCTAAATCCTTCTGGTTTTGCAAAGAATATCCCAGCTATGGCAGAGATTGTTTAAAATTTCCACCAACATCGACTGGTCAGTGATGTGTGGTTGTTGGCTACTAAATGGGAAGAACATACCTCCATGTTCTGTTAAACTTGGTAAAAAAAAAATATGATCATTATGAGCGACAAAGCCTATTATTTATCTAATTACGAGCAATCCCACAGCAAATACATTAGGATCTTTTTCTCAAAATGACTCTTTGGTGCGGATTTCTTACTCGAGAAAACACCAACATAACATTCACAAGAGGACAATACAAACCACTGTTGTACGGCTTTTTTCACATAATTATATTTTTTGGCTTCAGACGGAAAGAGAAATCGCTCTTAAAGCTCGTATGCATACATGGAAATTTAAAAACAAAAATTTCAAACTGGTGATTTTAATTTGCTGGTCAGATCGCTAGACAAAAATTCTTTAGGGCTTTTCGGTGGTGAAATATTAAGGGGAAAATTTTTATTTTTTTATATAGAGTTTGATAGTTAAGCTATCATTAAAGGGAAAAATAGTAAGTTTTACTGTCAAAATCCATATAAAAAAAATAAAAATTTTCCCCTTAATATTTTCCCTCCGTAGTGAGGCTACCCTTGTAAAATGTGACTTGGTGAGACGAAATATTTATTTTCAATAATTTTTCCATGAAAATGCCTAAAACTTTTCCATATACATATCTATTTATGTACATATGTACATAATACATATACCAGTATAGTAAACATACATACATACATATATGACTTTTTTGTTTGTGTCTTTTTTCTCACTGTACAATGTTTCTAAACTTCGAAACAAAGAGAAAATAATTTATACAAACAAATTTTTTATTGAAACGAATAAAAAAACAATTTGATGTTTTCACATGACAAATTTTTGGTCACTTTAGACAGACATCATCTTCAACTACGTATCATTACAATATTAAAAAAATACATATGTTATTCTCCATTCTTCTTTAACATCGATATAAACACCTTCCGTATTCAATTTCTTTTTTTTTTTTTTTTTTTTTTTTTTTTTTCATAATTTATTTATTGTATCTTCAATAATTTTTGAACTAACAATAATTACTCGTAATTTAAGTCTAAAATAAAATATTCTTTTTAAGTCCAGCCAGTGCTAGACAAAAATAATGTTTGTTTCACGGATTTCGAAATCATTTGCTGGTCATCCCTCTAATGTACGGCCAAGAAAAGCAGTATCTCTTCTTTTTAGTCGAATGTAACCAGGTTCATTCAGCATGTTACGCGCCAAAGGGTTTGGATGAGATTCAAGCCTCTTTAGATATGTGACTGCATGTTCCGCTATTTCTGATTTAACTGATGGCATATTTAGGTCTTTGTGGATGTTCGAATTTTTTATATACCAGGGAGCAGATGTAATAATACGTAAAATCTTATTTTGGCGCCTTTGAATTTTTTCTACATTGCTAGCTGAGGCAGTGCCCCATAACTGCATCCCATAACACCAAATTGGTTTGAGGACAGACTTGTACAGTAGAAGTTTACAATCTAAGCTCAAGGTGGAGTTTCTGCCAATAAGCCAATTTAGTTGTACTGCTTTTAGTTTCATTTGTGTTAACTTGAAGTCAATGTGGCTTTTCCAAGTAAGGCGACGGTCAAGATGTATACCCTGGTATTTAACGTCTGAAAGTTGTGGTATCATTTGGTTATTTATGCAAATAGGAGGGCATGAGTCCCTACGCAGTGTGAAAGTTATGTGAGTACATTTTTGTTCATTCACTTTTATTCTCCATTTTTCTAGCCATTTTTCCAAATTGAGTATGTGGTCTTGTAAAAGTTGTGATGCTTCTTGGGCACTTTCATGAATACTTAAAAAAGCTGTGTCATCTGCAAAAGTTGATGTGTGGACTAGGGTGCTAATTGGCATATCCGATGTGTACAGTAAATATAAAATTGGTCCCAAAATACTACCTTGGGGAACTCCGGCTTCAATGAGCTGTGGCGAGCTTAAAAAGTCACCTTCTTTTAATAAAAACTTGCGATTCGTTAAATAATCTTTTAAGAGCTTATACAAGTTTTCGGGCAAGTTCAGCTTTAGTTTAAATATTAGGCCTTCGTGCCAAACCTTATCGAATGCTTGAGAAACGTCGATAAAGAGCGCAGAACAGTATTTTTTTTCTTCAAAGGTCGTTTTAATTACATTTACTAATCTGTGTGTTTGTTGGATCGTACTATGTTGTTTTCTGAAGCCGAATTGATGGTTCGGAATGCATCCTTTCGCGCTAAGAATTGGATTCAGCTTAGTTATTAATATTCTCTCAAACAACTTTGACACGTTTGATAAAAGGCTTATAGGTCTGTATGATTCTACTTTTGTGTGGTCTTTTCCTGGTTTAGGAATCATAGTTATCAAAGAGACCTTCCACTCTGTGGGAAAGTACTCAAGACGTAAGATGGCATTAAAAACAAACAGAATAATTCTGCGACCTATACGGGGCAACTCAACTAACATCTTGTTACTTGTTTTATCAACGCCAGGGGCTTTTTTGGTGTTTAAATCTGCTATTGCCCTTTCAATATCGCGAAATTCAAATCTTAGGGGTACTACGGCACTAGTCTCTACTGATGGTAACTCAGCTATATGAGTACATACATTTGGGGTGAAAACCTTCTTCAAATGTCCAACAAACAAATTGCCTTTTTCGGTATCATTCCTTGCCCAGTCTCCACAAGAAGTTCGCAAGGGAGGCTTACGTACGACCGGTCTTTTAAGGTTCCTACATGCACGCCATAATGAATAATCTGATTGAGCAGTTGCATCGAGGTCTTCCAAGTAATTTTTCAGAGATGCTACTCTTCGAGATTCTAGCAGCTGTCGTAGTCGTTTCGTGCAATCTTTAAGTCTAGATTTGAGTTGAGGAGATCTGTGTGCTTGCCACTCTCTTCTAATTTTTCTTTTCTCAGCCAAGAGCCGCTCGACATCTACAAAGTAAATTTGATTGTATCTAGCTGGTTGTCTGGTTTCTGTCGCATGTTGGGCAGCTGATTTAAGGTTTTGATCAAAATAAATTAGACTCTGGTCCACATCTTCTGGTGTTCTTAGCGGTATGTTTTCCGAACAATGGGTACTGAGATACTTTCTATATTTCAACCAATTAATGCTTGTGCAAGTTGTTGGCGACACGATATTTTGCTGATTCCATATATAGACAATAGTGGGTGAATGATCTGAGGATAATTCGAGTGACGCTTCAACCTTAATCATTTCTCTCGAAATACCTTTAGTCACGCCAAAATCAATAACATCAGGTATTTTTTGTCGATCAGTAGGCCAATAGGTGGGTTGTCCACTTGATATCACATTCAGACGCATTTTGGAAATTGTATCAAACAAAATACGACCTTTTGGAGTTATTAGGCGTGATCCCCAAAACGTATGTTTAGCGTTGTAGTCGCCTGATGCTATGAAACAGGGACCTAGTGATTTGAAAAAGTTGATATATTGACTCTCTGATATTTGAAATCTAGGAGGTGAATAAATCGAAGAAATAACAAAGTTTTGATGATATTCTTCAATACAGATGTTTGTTGCTTGAAGATAGTCCTCACAAAAATCACACAGTAAATGATGTTTAATTCGAGCCTTTATTAGAATAGCTGAACCACCACATGCTCTGCCACGGGGGTCTTTAGTGTCGTATAATATATAGCCATTGATTTTAAAAAAGCTATTTGTTGTTAAATGAGTCTCTGAAACCATCATGACATCAATTTGTTGGTTCTTCAAGAAGTACTCGAGTTCATTTTTGTGTTGGCGTAAGCCGTTTGCGTTCCAGAAACATATTTTTAAACAGTTCATGGTTTGTTAAGTACCGCCTGCAACATCATAGATTGCATGCGAACCATTTCTTGCATCATGCTGCTCATAGAGCTCATAAAACTGTTTAACGAATGCACTAATGTCTCGATACTTGCTTCGAGACGATTGTAGTTACCAGATGGTGTTTGTTCTTTAGCTTCTGGATGCATATTTGGGGTAGAATTAGTTGTAGGTGTCGCTTTGTGTGCTGAAACATGATTTGATTTTAACATATCCGCGTATGAAACATGTTTGGTTGTGGGTTGAGCTAACTGAGGGTAATGAGCATTTGCTTGGTATTGTGGCTGCCTAGCAGGAGTATTTAATTTCTGAGTTGACTTCCTTACCATAGAAAAAACTGGACAGCCTCTGTAGTTAGCGGTGTGATTTCCACCGCAATTGCTACATTTTTTAATCTTCGAGTCATCCTTTGGTTTGTCGCATTGGGCGGAACAATGAAGCTCTCCACACACAACGCAAACCGGAGGCAACTTGCAGTACGCCCTTGTATGGCCATATTCTTGGCAATTTAAACACTGGACGGGTCCTGACCGCTTATGTGGTTCCTCTACACTTATCCTGCGGTGTAACAGATATTTTAGATTATAAATGGGATGCGTTTCGTTCTTCTTCAATTTAATTCAATTTCCTTGATGAAATTTTCTTGCAACACTATTTCCAAAAAATATATAGTATATTTTTAGGGAATTTATTTTGGACATTTTTATTCACTACTACTTTCCTAAAGCCATTGTGATAAAACATAATATGAGGTTATAAAAGGTTTATTTATCAAGTTTTGTATGAAAATTAAACTTAAAATATTTACTTAAAAATATTTACTAAAAATACTTAATTAATATGAAAACCCAAATTGTAGTGTACTTTTAAGAGGATAAAAATAAACTAAAAAAAAATAAAGCATAACTTTGGAATTAAACAATTATTTATTAAAGGAATTAAAAAAATTAAAATCACTATCCTACACAATCGTACGATTTAATCAACCAAAAATCTGACAGAATTCTGTCCGACTTTAAAAATCGTTCAAAAATGGCGTTGTACAAAACAAGTTTTTGCAACTCTAATCGCATGGAAAAACAATATTTTATGAATTTTTTCAAAAGGTTATCAAATCGTACGACTTGTCAAAAATTGTGTCACACACATACATTTCTAAGCCACACTATCATACTTTTTGAGCACACATGCATTTTTTGACAGATCGTACGACTGAGTATGATAGTGAATCATGGCCTTAATTAGCATGTATGAATTTAACAAATACAATTTCAAATCCAATATCGAAGCCAGTGGTTAGGCTTAGTCGAGTGTATAAATATAAATAATTTAAACAATTAAATGCATGATGAAACATAATAAAACAGGACCGTCTCTTTACATGAGAATTTTTTTTTTAAACCCAGAGCCTTTGACGGAAATTAAAAACGCAAATCACATGATCTTGGCGGCAAATTCACATCGCCACCACGTTAGATAATATGTCGCGCAAAAGAGCCATTGTTTTGTTAGCTGTGTGGCAAGTGGCACCGTCCTGTTTGAACTATATATCGTCCACATCCATATCTGCCAATTCGTGCCATAAAAAGTTCGTTATCATCTCACGATAGCGAACACTAGTGGACGGTGGACAGCAGCACTAATTCCTGTAGTACGAACATGTACTGGTGTTTTCACATCTCCTACAGACCCGGTTTGCTCAAATTTTTATACGATTTTTCCGTTTGTACGCACATTTGGGCGATTAAATTGAACGAAAAAATCACGAAGCCCATTTTCACAATAAGCCTGAATAACATTAACGCGTTGCTGGATTGTGTATCTTTCCATGGTTCAACTTGAGTTAGTCTGCAATTGAGAAATGTCAAATTAAATGCAGAAAAAAACTTGACGTTTAGGTGTGATTCTCATTCAACATTGCCCCTTAAAATTTAATTACTCGCTATTAAACAAAAAACTTAAATAAAATTTTACTAAAAGGAGATTGCTAGTAAATATGTTTTAAGTTGAAAGTGTAATTGAGAGAAATAAGAAATATTAAGGTTGACAATTACAAAAATTAAATATTGAATATTGAAAAATATTTTATAAAATAAAAGATTTATAAAGATTAATAATTTCTTTTAAGTATTGAAAAAATAGAGTATAATTTTAGGAGGTTTAAAGTAAACAATAGTTTGGCTATTTTTAGGATGATTTCTCTAAGTTCAAGAATCAAAAGTTTGATTTCGCAAAAAAAAAACAATAGAAAACAAATAAAAGCAAAAATTTTATTTGAACTTGTTACCAAATGTCTTTGGCTTAGATTATAAAAGGATCAATTGCTACTCCGCACAGTGAGACAACGCCGGCGTTAAATACAAGGAGTCATTGTAGAGCTCTGCAATTTTGTACAGGTTATTTTTGAGACAATTCCAGCTTTTAGAAACTAAAATTAAGAAAATTCGCCCACTTTTACGCCCACTTCCCATACAATCGAAATTTGTAAAATGCTGTATTGTCCGTAATACTTTAGGTATAACTTTCAATATTGGTATACTTGAATGTTATATTGTTACAAACATTATCGGGAAAAAATTTTGTTCTTTGGCCCACTTTTATCCCCACCACCTATACAACCTCAACATAAAAAGTGCCATATTTTCTAAAATATTTTAGGTACAACCTTTAAATTTGATATTACTGTAATTTATATCTTTAAAAATGTTTCATTCAGAAATTACAATAACACGCCCACTATTACGCCCACCTCTCATTGAAATGCAATGAAAAAGAACCTTTTTTTTTATTTTATTAATAATTTTTTAACATCATCATGGTATTCTAACTTTTTCAATTTTATTTTCATTCCAAATTAATTAATATAAGGATCTGATGATATTTGCAAATAGTGCATTACATCTTCATTTGTAGAAATACGTGAATTTTTTCGAGAATGGAATAGCCTACAGTTACTATACTCCTATTCATTGCTTCTTGCGCTTCTTCGGATAATATTCCTGTAGCAAAAATTAATATTAAATAAAATTTTAAAAAATTGTTGAATTATCCATGACCTTGTAAATTTTTTTTAACACTTAATATAAACTTGTTTAAACTTGCACTCTCAAATCATAATCATAATGTTGATCAATAATATTTAAAACAACAACAATGTAATATTATTTTACAGTTTGTTTTTAAAAAGTTTTTTTTATTTTTGTAGTTTTTTGTATGTTTAAAGTACTTTTGCAAACTTTTACTATATGTCCTCTACTTCAAATGAAAGCTGAGTCTTCAATTATTCATTTGATACAAGTCTGCACCTAGGGCGAGGGGCTGCTCTATATTTCCTAGTCCATTGAAAATGCAAAATGTTAAATTTTTACACCACAATTCTCTTGTTAAGAAATTATTTTATTGTGTTTTTTTTTAAATTTGTTTTTTCATCTACTCATTAATAACTAAATTAATAAATTAATAAAATTAATTAAATAAATTATTAAAAAAATAAAATAAAAACATAATAAAATATTTATTATGTTTTTTTTTATTAATAAGCTGTTGAATATTACATATTGAACTAACATATTTCAAGCGCGTTGCCATACATCAACTTTGACTTGTTCGAGACCAAAAAGTAATGAAGTCATGAGGCTGAAATTTCAGGAAATTGTTACTGATATATCTGTTAATATACTGTGAAAATTTCATCCAAATTGGACAACACGCCAAAAACCATTTTTTGCCGCGGTTACTATAGGGCTGTCTCACTGTGCGCCGCATTCCTGTTTGGCAATGGTGCAAAACAATAAGTCCTGTTTTTAAACCATCTATTAACAAGAAGTTAAATATTTCACTTTCATAGAACATGCTTTATGATGCAAAAACTTCTTAAAATCTGCAAAACAATAGAACAAAGAAAAATATTTTTTCTTTCTTTTGTAATTGTGGTACGAATGAACGAATGCGTAACAAAAAGTTAAATGTTATTTTTTGAAAATAAAAAAAAATTATATAAAATAAAATAAACGTTTAGTTTTGTTGTTTTTTTCTTTTACAAAAATAAGAACAATTACTAAAAGACAATAATTTCAAACTTAGAATATACCAAAAAACGTTATTTAAAAGCAGCAAAGAAAGCAAAAGCTGCTATTTTAAAGACACAATAAAACCAAGTTGAACGCTAAATGGAATAACAAAAAAAAAAATGTAAAAACGGAAAACGGAAAATAATAATAGAATTTTTCTTTTCTTTTTCCTTTTAGAGTTTCGTAAGTAAAAGCTGTTAAATTTTATTCGAAAACAAAAAGTGGTGGGTGGTAGGATTTCGTGTGGAGGTTAAGATTATTTTACAATTTCCCAACAATAGCCTTAATGAGCATGACTATGGTCTGAAGAGACTATGATGATGAAGATTGTATTGTTCAAAGAATGAAAAATTTATGGGGTTCAAGGTTGGTTTGCCATTTACTTTTTATGTTTTCGTTTTCTTAAATTCTAAATTTCTATTATTTGATGCATCTGAAATATGTTTATAATTTCTTTCTTTTTATCAACCTTTTTTTCTACTACGAAATTTTGCATTTTATTGGAGAAAAGAAAAAAAGTTTCTTTGTTGATTAAATTTTCTAAAAACGCTTCTTGAATATTAAATATGTTCAGTTTTATTTTATTTAATATTCTTTTTACTCATTGTATTCTTTAAATAATGCCAAATGTCAAATTAAGTTTTATAAATTATTATCTTTACCACAAATTACCCTGTAAAAAATGCAACAAAATAAATTTGAAATTATTGTAAGAAGACAATAAAATGAACCCATTGTGCTGGCAAGTTAAAAATTTTAATTAAATGATTGTTGAAATAAAACTGGGATTATTTTAACTTCCGCTGAAGGTTTATCCTTTATAAATAATAAAATTTGTTAGTAAACGGAAATGTTCTCGGATTATATATTTTAATATATATGTAAATATATTTAATATATAATATCATATATTTACATAAAGAAAACTGTTAAATATGTAGCATACTTTATGGATAAATTTTTCATTTATGAAGCATCAATTCCATGTTTTTCAGATCTTGGTCCAACGTTTATAGTTTGTTTTAAATCTTACAAGAATTTGCATAGTTATTAAAAATTCGCACACTAATTTAGGATATTTTGTGTTAGGAGAAATTATTGTATAGTTCCCTTTCTGTAATCCATATACATATTTAAAAAATATTTATTAAAAATCAATTGCTGTATTTATTAAAATATAACAAACTTTCAGTTAAGGTGTTTGACTTAAAGTGCTCTAAAAGGGAATTGTATTATCAACCAGTTGCAAGCTATTTTATATTTAAGGCAAAAAAAATATGTAGAAAACTGTTTTATAACAGACAAGTAGACAAGTGCTATATTCGGCCATGCCGAATCTTATATACCCTTCATCAATGTAATGCTAGATATTGTGTTACCCTCTTATGATTCTATAACTTTTTTTAACTATTTTGTATTTTTTTTTTTAATTTTTTGTAAAAATCTTTTTGTTTTAATTTTTTGGTAAATTTATTTTTTTTTAATTTTTTTTAAATATTTTTTAAAATTTTTTTTTAAAGGTTTTTTTTTAAATTTTATTAAAAACTATTTAAAAAAATAGTTTTTTTAAATTTTATAAAAAATTTAAAAAAAATTGTTTTTTTTTTAATTGTTTGTAAAAATTGGGAGCTTCCTGCAATCTATATTGCGTTAGAATGGTCAGACTAAAGCAAAAAAATCCTTTAAATCCTTTCCTCCTCTTGACACCCCTGATAGGCCTATTGACTGCTCCTGGTTACCTCTATATGTACTGCTATCTATAAAGACCTTTAATACAAATCAACCTAAAAATAAATTGGTTCATGGAAAAAAACTATCAACATTTGATGAGTAGGAAAAATATTTCGAGGAATATTACCGAGATACAGCACCACATGTTTAGTAAAGTACATGAAAATAGATCATAAAATTCACCACATGCAAGTGGTTCGGCTTTACTTTGAAAGTAATCCACACCAAATTTACTTTATATAGAGGTACCTATCGCTGATTAACTTTTCAGGATTTTCCAATATAGGCTGTATAAAACTCTAAAATTATTGTACAGTTCTGCAAATAGTGTCTTAAATTTCCCGCTTACAAAAATATTAGGTGCTGCCAAGTTTTCAGAACCATTAAGTCGGTAAATTTGCGTTCTTTAGTTTTTTTTTTTTTTTTTAAGAAGTACCACTCAGGCAATTAATGCCTATAATAACTGTGTTACTTCCTTTGGCTGAGTATTGAACTCGTGATCATTGCTTAGTAGACAATGTGCTAACCACTTAAGCTAAAGCACTCTCAAATTTGCATTCTTTTACCATTTTATCACTATTTTTATTAAAATTCATGCAGCAGTTTTTAAGCGATACGAACAAAAAAATTAGCGACAAATTTTTTTGTAGAACCAAGGCATTGAAAAAGGTGCAACCAAATTTAAGTGTTCTGGAATTAAGAGTGACAATTTTTTACATACTTTTTAATGAAATTTACAATTAATAGAAACTAATGTTTTATCATTCTTAAGAAGGTTTACTTCACAATCACTATATTCAAAATCATTGTAACGTGTAGAATGGGGACAACTTCCAACCGAAATTAGGTAAGGGATTGCTAAAAATGCAATGAAAATGGGACTCACTCTAACTTTACTCGAATTTAAGTTACTCTAATTTAAATCGAAAAGCATGAAATAAATATGCTGTTGCTGAAACTTATTCAAAGTTTTGCTGGGTTACAGTGCCGGTCAAAATAATAGCACCAAACACAAAATGTAGTCTCTCATTCGAACGGAAAAATAAGTGGTAGATGAGTCCAGAACCCAAAACTTACTACTAAAACCATAAAAAACGGTGTGGATCTAGCGTAATTGTATGGGCTAGTTTTTGGAGTAGTACCTACAAACAATAAGAACTTTTATGTTGGTATACTTTATACTTCTGAAGAAATGCCATTGGTGTGGGTCTTCCAGCAAGATAATGACCCGAAGCACACAAGCAAGCTTGCGACAAAGTGGTGTCGGTACAACAAAGTCAATGTAATGGAATGGCCCGCTCAGAGCCCAGACCAATTAAGAATTTATGGCCAGATATAAAAAACCGTGTCTCAAATGCAACCAACTAACAAAGAATCGCTTTGGTCAGCTGTCTAGAAAATCTGTAATAAAATTCCAAATGAAAGATGCCAAAATCTTGTAATTTCGATGCCACAACGTTGTGCAGTCTTTATTACAAATAAAGGACACGAAGAAGATATTAATTGGCATATACAAATCATGCTCAACGTAATAAATGCATCCTTTATAATTCTTTTTAATTTGTTCTTAATTTAGTGTTTAATATTAGTACAAATTGAAGTGAAGTGCTAGTTTTTTGACTGATTGTTTTTCAAGTTTTTTTTTAAATAAAGTAAAAATTTCAAAACAACTTAATTAGAAAAAATTAAATTTATTATTTTAAGTAGTTGTACAGCGTCTTCTGAAATATTTTGAAATATATCAATTTAACCTATAGGAAAATATGTATCGTATCGCAGCTGTATATAGGAAAACCATTTGATAAGCAAGAATTTCATTATTGGTTTGAACAATTTTAATATTAAAAAAATCAGTTTTTGTTTCTAAAAATTGTATTTTTTTATCAAAAGTTGTCAGAAGAAAAATACGTCTAGATTTTAAATCAACTGTGCATTTTTGTAAATAAGCTTTTCATGCATGGCTTACAACTAAAGGAATAGTCTGTATTGTTTAAGCAATTTTTCCTTAACAAATCTGAAGAAAGGTGTCAGCGTTAATTAACCTCAAATTAAATTTTACTTTTTTTATTTCTTTTAAACATATTTGTCTGTCTATGTGTTTATGTTAATGTCTCATCTATCTGCTTTTTCAATATTTAAAATGGTTTTTTTTCTTCTCTTATCGTTATTGTATAGAAACTTAGATCGTGTTGGGTAAAAAAATAAGGCTGTTTATTAAATAAAAATCTATTTGACATTTAAAAAATAATACCTTCGTTACGAAAATTTATTTATTTTAAAAATTTTCCCCATTGTTTTTTTTTTTGTCCCATTCCAAAGGTGTAGGCGTTAGATTTGTTAAACTAATTGTTTAAATTGTGTATCATAAAATTAAAAAATAAAATAAAATAAATTGACAACAAAAGAGAGACAAACCAAACTAAAAAAAAAATTGTTCATGTAGACATAAAAACAAATTTGTCAATACTAGAGGAAATATTGTAAAGTAAAAAATCAAACCACATTTTGTGTGCTAAGAGTTTAAAATATTTAATTGCTTTGGCACGTTGTGATCTCTTGTTGATCTTATAAATTAATTTTTAAATAAATTTTGGTTTCAAAAGAAATATTTTAAAATGACATTAAAAATGCTTACAGTATATTTCTTCACACCACGACCATTGAAAAACCACAAAATATTTTTCCTTTAATTTTTGGTTTTCAATATTGGTATGCGAGGGCCCAGCAAAAATTATTTTAAACTAGAGTAGAAGAAAGAAATGTAGGTGAAAATATGAGTCAAACTCTTATTTGCCTCTAGTACAGTTTGTAGTATAACGTCTAGGAAGAAAATTTGTAAGATTATGTAGCATATGTTTGGGATGATTTTTTTCCTATTTATTTTATTTATATTGCATAAAACAAAGCGTGTGTGTGAGATATTACCAAATTTCTTTTTTTCCTAAAGTCGGTTATTACACCGTACAAATATCTTTGGCGATTTCGCTGGGTAGCACGCTTTCCAAATGCACAAATTTCCATGACTTTGGCGTCATGGGTCCACGTTTAGGTTTTTGAACAGTTGCTGACTATAAAAGTTGCATTTCCTAAATAAAAGTATGGGAAAACTGAGAATTTAATTTTTCAGAGGTAGTATTAGTTCTTCTAAGGTGAACTTTTTTCTCCTCGATCCGATTTTTCTTGTTTTATAGCTCTCACAGCCTATGACCATAGGAGATTTTTCTGCCAATTTTCATTAATCTAGGAGCACTCACTTTTTTTGTCAAGATTTACGTCAAGATTTACGTCAGTATATAACGGCCGTAGGCCGTAGTCTTACTACTGAGTAGAACATGGCAATTTCTGGATCATGTTCTTACCTCTTGCTTAAGGGTTCGGAAATCACGAAACTCCTGATGTCACTTACTATCTTTTGATGAGTGTACAACAGCACATTTACCAGTATTACACTATCCCTACAATGCAGTCCGTAACTACAGCCCTGATGGCTGTACCCCAAAAGAACCTCACCAATAACCGGTCACAGAGATGATTGGCTCTTTGTTTGGCTACCATTTAAAGTGATACTAGTTGTAATGGACGCTGTCCGGGCCTCGAGAGACATTTTTAACCAACCTAAACTCAAGATTCAGGTTCCAGCAAACCCATCAGTCCTAGAACCCCAATATACCTGGGAAGCATTGCGTCCAATCATTAACGTTTTAGAGATAATTAGTTTAAATCATCCTTATAAATTTGATGTGGATTTTTATCATTCCAAATTCAACAATTTTGTTTGTTAACGTTTCCATTCCTCCAGAAATAAGCCTCATCTCTGAAGATGACTTTTCGATTAAAAAGAGGTCCAGCGAGCGAACACACATGTGTTGCCTATATTCGTCCATGGTCATTTCACAGAACATTTTTTTTGCAACATTTAAAGGTTTTAATTAGTTTTAAATTAAAATACAATTAATTTTTTAATTGATTCAATTTTATACTTAGTTAAAACAGAATAAAAATTCCTAATTAAAAACATAATTGAATCAATCAGTTATTTAATTAAGTTTTAATCAGAATCCAATTAAAACCTTTAATTGGTAAAAATATTTTTTTTTTGTGTTGGAAAAACCGACTGAATAAATGACAGCCAATTCAGCAGTTGCTTTATTAACTATCAGGGTTGGGTAGTCCCTAATAGTAGTACGAACCTATTTTCCTAGTTCTAACACATAGTGTTAGATAAGTAGGGGTCAGTCATCTATAATTGCTGGTCAAATGTAAAAATTTCCTCATTAAGTTTTTTTTTTGTATATTTATTAATTATTTTCATGTTCAAGTTATTAGGTATTTGTAAAAGCTTAAGGGTATGGCAATCTAAAAAATAATTTATAACAGAAATAAATTAATAAAATGTTGTTCAATATTGTTATAAAAAGTAGATAGATTACTATTTTAATGGTTTAAATTGTTGACTAAAGTATAAAGAAAAAAAAACAAAAAACATATTTTAAAATGTGAGAAAATACTAAAATACCAATAAGGAAATATAAACGACTAAACAAAAGGTATCGAGCAAAAGGTTTCTTATTTGTATTTCTATAACATTATTTATTTAATAATTTTATTTATTTTTTTGCTCTCTTTGAATGACAGCTTATCGCTGGAAGTCGTATTGAAAGGAATTATTTATTTATTTGGAAGGAACACAGTACATTTATTTTCAATTATTGAAATACATTTTACAAATACGTCAAGGCTGCTGATGCTGCTGACTGCTGCTGGCTGTTGAACCGGCAACAATATGAGAAATATTTATTTATTTCTTAAAATTTATTAATGTTTGCTATTTTGTAGTTTTGTTTCTCTCCATCTAGATTCAATCTTTCATTTACTCGTTTAGTCATTTATGCAGATGCCAAAAATTATCATCAAGATTAAAAAAAATGAAAAATGATTTTTTCATATTTATTAGCTTGTATTTTACATGCTGGTACCTTTTTATTTAACAAAAAAGGAAAAAATATGTTGAACAATATTTATTCAATTTTTTATTTTATTTATTTTTTTTTTTTTTGTTTAGTAGTTATGAAATTATATGAATAATAAATTATAATTTAATTTAAAATCAATACAAATCAGCAAAAAAAAAAACCATTTTAGTTTTCTGTTCTTGGTACAGGTTAATTTTTTTAAGCGAGATAATTGAAATGTTGCGAAATTTTAATGGAATATTTTTTCTTAAAGTTTACAATAAAATTTAAACTGTAATGAAAATAAATCCTACTTTTCAAAAGGTTAATTTGAAGTAAAAAAATGAGATACATAACTTAAAATGAAAAACTGGTAGCTCATGAATTACTTAAGATATTTTAATCAGAGTCCAAGCAGTGGTATTTAAGTTAAGTTGTGGTCGGTCGGCCCCCTGGAGTGAAGGGGGCCAATCGACTCTTAAAGTAATAACCCAAAAAATTATATGCCCGAGTTACCTAGCTATGGCTGCTTACCTAGAAACCCCCATTTACCCTAGGAACGAACGTCGGCAACTTCACTCCAAAACACCTCTGCTTTGACGCTATAAAATGTTATTAAAATGTCTTTAGTGGTTCATGAGCTAACGAAATATTTTTAAAATAAAAAAATGTCATGTTACGCCAATGTATATAATGACAAGTTATTCTTGAAATTCTGTCTGTTTGGTGCGGCAAGTTTATGAAAATTTTTAATTCAGTTTACCTATTGTATACGACGTTCGCGCCGGCCACATACTTAAATATATGTTAAGTACAGTGAAATTTTAATTTAAACTCGCTGTACCAGACAAGTCGTAGGCACCCTGAGAATATTTTGTTGAATTTTGCTTTGAAAGTAATCCACACCAAATTTTAACTCTTACATTTATAGTGCTTCAGTTATGGTTTATGTATTTTTTCATATATAGAGGTACCCATCCCTGGATAAAATTCTAAAATTTATACAAAAATTCTAAAATTACACTGGGGAACAAATTCAAGTTAGCAAAAGTTAGATCGATTCTGAGAGTGAGGGGTGAAAATAGAGGCTAAATTAGAAGACCCGTATCACGGCGTTTGTTTATGTTAGTTCGAATTTTTTTTTAAATGACCTTTGAAAAATATGCCTGTAATAAAAATTTTAAAATATTATGCAGACAAAAATAAAAGGTGCTGTCAAGTTTGTAGTGCCTTTAAATCGATAAAATTGCGTACTTACACTGCTTTTTCTCTATTTCCTCTTAGTAATGAGATATTTTTGCGAAAACAAAGTATCCTAAATTCGAACCAAGATACGAAGGTACCTCCTCAAAAATTTTATTAAAATTCATTATGTAGTTTTTAGGTGATGCGAACACACACAGACAGACAAAAAGTCTAAAAATTGCTGCTTTGTATTTCATTTCGATAATAATCGAATACTAACTGCACCAGCAACAATATTGTAAAAAATATTTCATGTACAGAAATTGTCCTGTTACAGTTATATTTTAAACTAGCTGTACCCACACACGTTGTCTGCGTCCTGACAATATCTTTTCGATTTTGCTTTGAAAGTAATCCACACGAAATTTAAAGACTCTTACGTATTTACTTTATGTAAAGGTATCCGTTCCTGGATAAAATTCTAAAATTGATATAAATTCTAAAATTTTAGAAATTATTGTAAAGCTATGTAAAAGACAAGCAGGAAATGAGTTACTTATTATTTTAAAACAGCATCAACTGTTTCGCAACAGTGTTTGAAATATACCGCATTTAAAAATAAAAGCTGCTTTAAAATATGCAGTACCCTCAAATCGGTAAAAAAAAATCGGCGTACTTTCACTGCTGTTTCTTTTTCCACTTTCTCTTGGAAATACTTTTGAGCAAAAAAATATACCCTATATTGAAATCAGGATACTAAGGTATCTCGTCACATGATTTTGTTAAAATCCATCCAGTAGTTTTTACGTGATGCGTACACAAAAAAGAAAGACAGACAGACAGGAAATGAGTTACTATTTTATTATATGGATAGACTAGGTGCGCTTAAAAAATTTAAGTAACAATTTAATTGCACAAAATAAAAATACAAATCAAATACAAACTTTATTCAATTGGCGCCATCTATTGTGCAATTTTGTTGAAAATATACCACTTTAAAAAATAAAAGGTGCCCAACCGTGTTTATAATATCACAGTTTTAAACCAAAAATTTCAGTACATTTAAACGGGAAATTACTTACTTTCACTGTTTTTTCTCCACTTTCTCTTGGAAATGTGATACTTTTGCGAAAAAAGTACCCTATATTGGAAGCAGGATGCTAAGGTACCTACTCACAAAATTTTCTTAAAATCCATGCAGCATTTTTTACGCAAAAGAAAAGTAGACAGACAGACGGAAATGAGTTACTATTTTATTGTATGTATAGAAATTATTTTATTTATATTATAAAAGTTCACATTTCACCTAACTAAACACTTGTCATTTAACCGTCCCAACTAAACATTAAAGTCATGGTATTTTAAGAAAAAAGGTGCGATAGTAAATTATTAATAAGAGAGAATAGTGCGAGCTACAAATTATAATTCTATAATAAAAAATTCATGGTAATGAAACAAGTGAAACATAAAAAATAAAACAAGTTGGCATGTGCTAAAGAAATTAAATTAAATTACAGCAATTGTAACTCATGATTTTCCTAAAAAAATGCTAAATAGGTATTTAAATGTTTTTATACAAAAATGCTGCGTGGAAGAAAAAAAAACAACTACACCGTGTGTCAAAACGATATAATAGAGAATTTTTTTAAAGGTAAATATGTATATTTTATGGCTACTACGGTGTCAAAAAATGATTATTATACTTTAGGTTATTATATTTGTAGTTTGCAGAATTATGGGTTCCCATAATGTTAGAAAAACTCAGTAAAAAAAGTAATTAAATTCTCGTGCTTATAATACATTTCCTGAGTTTATTTTTTTGCCTTAAGTGTTTTTCTGCGACTGTTAGTGGTTGCTTAAATAAACATTTTTTTTCTTTGGTAGTAACTACAACTTAAATTTTTCTAAGTGCCTGGACAGTATACTGGGTAGTTGGCGAATCTATCAGTTTGAGGGTTCGGGGCCGATTACTATACACAAAAACTCTGGATATTTCACAACAAGGGGTGAAAACCTTAGTTACTATACTTCATAAATTACGCTAGAATAAAATTTGTAATTGTATTCTAACATTTAATAAGTATATAAATACTATTGTTTTATCTGAGCTTTATCACTTTCTTTTAAATTTCTGTAATTTAATTCTCATTTTGTTAAAGAAATTTTCAACATATTAAGATCAGGGTCTAACCAAATATAAAGGACTTTTTAAGCATGGAAAATTTACTCGCAGGTTACAATAGCTAAGGCTGTTCTTTGCAAACCGTAATAAATTCCAACTCTTTTATAATTAGACTAGCTATGCCCGCCACGTCTTGGATGTCCTCACAATATTTTGCTCGATTTTGCTTTGAAAGTATTACACACCAATTGTAAGACTCTTACTTTTATAGTGCTTCAGTTATGCTTTATGTTTTTACTTTATATCTGTGGCAATAAGGAATAAGTGCTTAAGTCGACTTAGGCAAAATTTTAGTTACTGGCACCTTTGCAATCTCCGTAGTTGAAAGTACCCATGTGCAAATTTTCAATTATTTTGTACCATTTTTTAGGAAGTTATAGCGAAATTACTTTCTGCTTATCTTTTTTCAATGTCTAATCGCATTTGGAAAAAAGCTTAAGAAACTACTAAGTTATTTTTTTAAAGGATAAAAACTTCTTTCACAACTTATTTATTGCAACGCTTGCGTACTTTTGGTAGATATAATATTTTGTTCCAAAACATACTTTTGACTCTCTTATGTAAAGTTTTAAGATACGCTATTTAAAAAAGAAATTAATTTTAAAGTTTAAAATTGTTCTCCTACAAAACCTAAAAATCAGACTTAAGCACTTTTTCCTTATTGCCACAGATATAAGGGAACCCATTCCTATATAAAATTCTTAAATTTATAAAAAATTCCAAAAATTTTTGTAAAGCTCTGTAAGAGGTGTTTAAAACAATGTAATTCCACAAAGTAAAAAAAGAAATTTTATTCAATTGGCGCCATCTGTTGCCAATTAAACTTTAAACCGAAACCTGTTTTTTTCTCCACATTTTCTTCTAAATAATAATCAATTTAAAATATAGGGTTTATCCGATTTTCGAATCCAAATCACTTCATTAACACATTAAAGGGCACCTCCTTGAAATCCCATACAAATGAAAACTTTTATACTTTGTTTTTTTTTTGCTGCAGACATGTGTTTAAGAAAAATGTTAAACATCAAACACCTGAGGAATTTCTTTTGTTCTACAAAACAACAAAACAACAAAACAAAAAAAAAAACATAAAAAATAATGTTGCCATGAATTTTATGTATTTGTCGGTTTTGTTGACTGCTTTTGTTTTTCCTTTCGTCATTTTTATAAATCACAGGTTTTCCTCTGTTAAATAGAAAATTAAACAAAAACAAAAGTAGATAAAAAAAGGTAGAGAGTTCGATTGTATGAACTGGTTGGGTTTGATGGGGGTTGGGTTTGGTGCAAATACAACATCATTATTTGGTCCGTCTAAATGATTCCTTTTTCATTATTATTGCCTTCCTGTTTATATATGTATGTACGATATACATACATACATATATGCATGAATGTATGTGCTTTTCCGAGTATATGTTTTATAGTCTTGTTCACGTTTGGAGCAGATTTGCGTGAAACACGCAACATCAACAACATCTCAATGTTTTTTGGCCGGATATGAAAATGATGAACTAAAATTAAGTTGTACACTTTGGTTTATTTTGTTAATTTAACTACAAAACAAAAATGCAAGACAAAGCAGGAGGAGTTAAATAATTGAAAGATTTTGGAGTAAAATTATTGAGAAAAAAGTTTAAATAATAAAGAGAATTTAATTTCTAATTTACAAGGTGTGGAAAAAAGTAATATTTTTTGTCTAGTTAGAAAATTTTTCTTCATTTAACAATAAACAGTTGCATGAGCAACCTCATTTAATGGGTGTGCTTATAATCTCATGAGCAATTGGTTATACTTGAACATAAATTAGCTTACTACCAGAGTATTAGCAATGAGCTGACCAAGTAAAACGAACTGTCTATTCTAGTGAGCACCGTGTTTACTCGTCTCATATTCAAAACACTCAGTGTGTTTTGCTTAGTAATTGTATAGAACTTTTGGATAAGGCTTAGTGCGTCTTGTTTGAACTATTGTTATTTTTTTTTTTAAAGTTCTGTGTTTTTTGTTTGTAGACTTGAACTATGATCATGTTTCTCTCAAAGCATAAACCTGCTGGAACTCGCCCAAGATAATCGTTATTATATTCAATATTTACTCGTACTTATTCAAACTTTAAAAATCTGCAAGCCCATCGCAATAACCTTGTTGGTCTTTGCTATTTATTACTGTCCAATCATTGTTATTCGGCTGCAATGAACATACGTGACTTCAATGAAATTTTATAATGAAATTAATGAGAATAGAGAGCATAAAACGAACTCAAGCTTGACTACAATTTTCATATGCATGTAATATAAAAAGTTCGACTAATAAAATTTTAAAATTAAAAATTTCAAAATTAAAAATTCGCAGAGCACCGCGTAATCATGCTTACCAAACAAAGTTTGGTTTGATACTAGATTAGTATTAACTAAAAAACGAATGTTGGAAGAAAACAAATAAACTAAAATAGCTTTAATTGCTAACCGAAGGTTGGTTGAAGCAACATGAAATATAAGGTGGTAAATATTAAAGTAAAAATATTGAACAAAAGGGAAGCTTTATGTAGTGGTAGACTTCGTTCTCACCAACTGACGATTGATGATTGAATACATTTTTCTCGTATTCCTTTATCTAAGTTTGGTTGGTTAAATAAATGATGCTTACAACTTAACACTACCCAAAGTAGATAAATACGAAGAGTGCTGATGACGGACGTAGCTGTCTAGAAAATGTACATTCCACTCTGCTGGGTCTAAAAATGAAATTTTACCAATTTCTCTTTAATATTATCACCTAATTTGTAATTTAATTTATTCTTTCTTAGAGAGAATAAAACGAACTTAAGCTTGACTTCAAATTTCATATGTATGAAAATTTTTAATCGTATAACATTTCAGGTGATTTGTCATTCGTGACTAAATGGTTTAACTTAGAACTGACTTAGTTTAAACTAAATTTAATTAAATATTTACATATATTTAATAAAATATATTTGATGTAAAAATGCTTTAAAAAATATATGGGCGATATATGTATATTTGAGGGAATCACATGGTGTGGTATCATGTGATATTGTCATAATATTGTACAATTTCACCATATAGCATAGCAAACGAAAGAGTTCCAAGATAATAAGACCAAAAATACATTTTTTTTTATTAATTTTCTATCAGATTTAATGGTTTTGTTTTTAAACGATTTCGAAATAAAAGAAGGGTATAAATTCGTCTGTTTCTTACTTCAGGTTTCAGATTTTCAATTTTTTTTTTTTTATCTGAAAAGTTATTTTTACAGACTGTCCAATTTAGACAGTACAATTTAGAAAAAAATAACTTTGAAGTGGTGTTGCCACTGAGTGACATAATTTGTGCAATCGGGATGATTGTGCTATGTTTTTACTGCACGCTATAACACACAAGTGCAATGACCGACAACAGCACCTAAATACCATTATCTCATCATCGTACATTGCTAATGAGTAGCAATTTATAGAATATGGACCCATGCTCTAACCTCTTGTTTGGGGGTTTGGAGACAATCCAACTCCTGTTGAGAGTTTAACAGCACACTTGACCAACCATATCTGCATCTATTGGTTCAAACCACAGCCATGACGTGTTCCCCGAAGGGACCTCATCAACAACCAGTCACAGAGATGAGCGTGGTACCAGTCGTTTGTACACTGGCCGGGCCTCGAAGGACCCTGTATTACACAAACATGTTCTTTCATATTAAAGTTTCAGAAACTCTGACGTCTGCTGTACTGCGTCAAAACTTTGAGAATCTACCGCAATGACAATCAGTGCTTCGATTTTTGGAAATTTTTCTGTCCGCTATAAGAAAGATTATGACAAATAAAATCAAAAATTAAAAGATGTTGCTATCGAATATGGTTTTGTCTTTACGCAATAGGCAGATACTTGAAATTTACACAGAGTTTGCATTACTATAACAACAAGTCATAAAAATATAAAATAAAAAATTCGAATGATTGCACACAAATTTCTATATCCTTTTAAAGTTATTTTAAATCTTTTTTTGCAAAAATTATTATTTATTTGAAATCGATAGCTTTCCACTTATTTTTGGCATTGTGTTAGAATTTTTATTTATTTTTTATTTTCAAAACCATATTAATGTATTTCATTAAAAAATATATTTTATTTTGATTGTTTTGTACAGAACACTCACTTGTGAGGAGTTATTCACAACACTCATATATTTTTAATTCAACATACATAACACGTATTACTTTGCGACACCTTATGAATACCCCAATTGCATATAATGGGTGATTTTTTTGAGGTTAGGATTTTCATGCATTAGTATTTGACAGATCACGTGAGATTTCAGACATGGTGCCAAAGAGAAAGATGCTCAGTATGCTTTGACATTTCATCATGAATAGACTTACTAACGAGCAACGCTTGCAAATCATTGAATTTTATTACCAAAATCAGTGTTCGGTTCGAAATGTTCAAATGTGACAAATTTTGTTCAGCGATGAGGCTCATTTCTGGTTGAATGGCTACGTAAATAAGCAAAATTGCCGCATTTGGAGTGAAGAGCAACCAGAAGCCGTTCAAGAACTGCCCATGCATCCCGAAAAATGCACTGTTTGGTGTGGTTTGTACGCTGGTGGAATCATTGGACCGTATTTTTTCAAAGATGCTGTTGGACGCAACGTTACGGTGAATGGCGATCGCTATCGTTCGATGCTAACAAACTTTTTGTTGCCAAAAATGGAACAACTGAACTTGGTTGACATGTGGTTTCAACAAGATGGCGCTACATGCCACACAGCTCGCGATTCTATGGCCATTTTGAGGGAAAACTTCGGAGAACAATTCATCTCAAGAAATGGACCGGTAAGTTGGCCACCAAGATCATGCGATTTGACGCCTTTAGACTATTTTTTGTGGGGCTACGTCAAGTCTAAAGTCTACAGAAATAAGCCAGCAACTATTCCAGCTTTGGAAGACAACATTTCCGAAGAAATTCGGGCTATTCCGGCCGAAATGCTCGAAAAAGTTGCCCAAAATTGGACTTTCCGAATGGACCACCTAAGACGCAGCCGCGGTCAACATTTAAATGAAATTATCTTCAAAAAGTAAATGTCATGGACCAATCTAACGTTTCAAATAAAGAACCGATGAGATTTTGCAAATTTTATGCGTTTTTTTTTTTTTAAAAAGTTCTCAAGCTCTTAAAAAATCACTCGTTACATACGTATATATGTACGTATATATGTATGTGAGAGCATATAAATATTTTTTTCAACAATTTTATTTTGATGAATGATTCTAAAAAACTTTTCAGACACATTTGTTTTGCAATTAATTAACTTTTTGTTCTTCTCATATTTAAAACTAATTTAGTCAATTTGACTTTAGGCTACTACAAAATGACTAACACAATTTTTCAGTTATAATTTATAAAAAAAAATATTTTTTTTTTCAATTTCATTAAGTTTCTTTTCTAAATATAGGAGCCCTGTTAGGCAATTAGTATGTAGCATGTTGTTTTAAATAAATCCGCTACAACAAGCGGATTTAAATTTTAAAAGGAAACATTGTTCAATCCCACGCAATTTTCTTTGTGCCATGTTGTCTTTAAATCTTTTAAATTACAAAGAATTTGGAAGATGTAAAATGTCTTGTGATATTTGTTTCTTACATTTTACCAACTGACAACTGTTTTGAAAAGCATCGATTATAAATGCAAACAAATACTTCTTTATTGAAATTTAAATAATTTTTTTGTGACATCCATATACAATTCTAAAACAGAGTGACTGTTTCCGAATTCCAGCCGAAAGATTAGTTTAGAAAATTTTTATAAAAAATGTATAAAAAAATCTTAAGTCATTTCTATACAAGTATATTGATTGAAAGACAGAGAAATAGGCACAAAGTTTTTTAATTTTTCCGAACGAAACTCTTCGATTTTGTTGCCAAAAAAACTTGACTGGGTTTGCTCAACTTATGTCTACAAAAATGTCGTAATGTCCTAATTATTGCTACTAATCTATATACATATAATAAAATAGTAACTCATTTCCGTCTGTCTGTCTATATGTCTGTCTGTCTGCTTTGCATTTGCGTTCGCATCACGTAAATACTACTGAATGGATTTTAACAAAATTTTGTGAGGAGGTACCTTAGTATCCTGAACCCAATATAGCATACTTTTTTCCGCAAAAATATCTTACTTAGAAGAGAAAGTGGAGAAAAAGCAGTGAAAGTAGGCAGTTAAACTAACCGGATATGCTTACTTTATTTTTTATAAAGTAAAAAATACATAAACTGATATGCAGTATAGTTTAAGGCGGAACTAAAAACGTAAGGGTCTTTGGTGTGGATTGCTTTTAAAACAAAATCGAACAAAATATTGAAGGGACGCTGACGAAGTGGCGGGCATAGCTAGTCTATATATATAGTATAAATAGTAAATATAATGCAAAACAGCAATTTTCGGAGTTGTGGTCTGCCTGTGTTCGCATCACGTAAAAACTACTAAATGAATTTGAATAAAATGTCATGAGGAGCTACCTTAATATCTTGGTTCAAATATAGGATCCTTTTTTTTGCGCCAAAATATCTCACTTCGAATAGAAAATAGAAAAAATGTAATGAAAGTAGGTAATTTTACCGATTCAATTGTACTGCAAACTTGACACTACTTTCTGTTTTTAAAAACTGGATATTTTTAACTCTACAGTAATTTTAGAATTTTACATAAATTTTAGAATTTTATACTGAGTAATTACCCAGGGAGGGGAACCTCTATATAAAGTAAATACATGAACCATTACTGAAATTTAAGTGGAGCACAAAATCAGTCATGTCAACTTTGTATTTCAAAAAGGCCTAAAACATTTTTAACTATAACTTTCCGTTTTCGTTTTAAACTGGACTCAACATGTTTCTACTCCTTCTTTAACTTCGTCTGATGACTTAATCTGCATAATCATAACAATAATAGTCTTTAACTGTAATAATTTTAACTATAATAATTTTAAATGAAATATTACTATTAAATATTTAAATTTTATTTAGTCAAACTATATTTCTTAACATTGTAGTCGTTGTACAACTTAAGGCATGCAAACTGGTAGTGGTAAATTTCGACAAAACACTGTGTTTCGTGACAACAAAGCTGTGTAGGCCTTTGAACTGCAGTAAAATTCAATAGATATATCTCTCCAGTGTACTTTATGTTAATCTTGGAACACCCTATGTGTGATTCTTGTTTTCTGTAAAGGCTGTCAAATATTGATTTAAGTTTGTTATCTCATTTTAAAAAGATTTTTCACCGGCAAATGGAAAAAATATTATTATTTAAATCAATTAACCATTAACATGAATTTTTTCTCTGATGTGTATAAGTTTTTTCCATTCTTACTATTATATATCACAGCGTTCTCATTCACCGGTTTTACTCTATAGCACTATATTGTCGGCGAAGTAAAATATTAATAAAATGACTACTTGAAAAATAAATATGACGTATCCTCAGTGTTGCCAACCCCCTGGGGTTCCAATTGTCACTGTGCACAGTACATTGCAAATGCTTTGACGCGGTTCTCCCGGGGAAAATAGGGGCACCAGACGCTAGGGTTCCCAGAATCTGGTAGAAAAGGTTTGTTGTCTTATAACACGGGTTCTCTTCGAGGCCCGACCAGAGATCAAATGACTGGTACCACGGGAATCGGTAGCCCCACAGAGAGCCTACTGCTACTCATTGTGACTGTATCACACATAAATTGCGATATACTGGCGGCCTCATCATATCGTCGAGTGTTGCTATACTACACGCTTACATTTCTCTTGGTGGTAAGACCATTGTGGGATAAGGCCATCAAGGCAGGTGCCCACATTCATCTTGTTCCACATCATCCTCAGTGGTACCTAGTAAAGTTTTCTCTATTCGTTTCTTTCTATCCCTTTCCCAAAGAAAGTAACACAATTAATTAGTTGGCATAATTGCCAGAATACTACTTCTCTTCAAAAAAATAAAAATTCTGGAGTGGCCTACACTCAACTTTACCATACCCAATGGAAACAAATTTTTTTATGGATATATTTTATAAAGAATCTAAGTTCAAAGTATATTCGAATCGAAAAATTTTTTATTTTCGGTTTGGGGTGTTAAGTAAACTACCCCTTGCCCCCTCCCGGTTATGCTCAAAATTTATACAGCTTCTCATCTCCATAAGCCAAAGCCACATACTGAATTTCATTTCAATATGTCATACGGTATGATCTGTAGAGCGTTCAAAATTTGGTGGTAAAGAAACTACCCCTTACCGCACCCGATTATGCCCAATAACTATACAGCTCTTCATCTCTATATACCAAACGCACATACCAAAGGCACATACTAAATTTCATTTTAATATGTCAAACGGTATGACCTGTACAAACTCTACAAAAATAGTGACATACACAGCCACCCACCCAACCAACCCATAGACATCATTGTGAAAATAGGATTCAAATTGGATTCAGGAGACCTTGTAATCCCGACCTCGATTTTTTTTTTTCATGATTACTATACTTTACCTTAAACGACGTAGGGTAAAGTAAAAAATTCTTAATTAGTACCACTGTGCGGAGTTGACCAAGTATTTACGTGTTAAGATTTAAAAGATGTGTAAGTGTAAAAATATTTGGTGCTAAATAAAATGCCATTGAATCAAGCGACGCGTTAATTAATTATTCTGTTTAGTCGTGCTTTTTTTTTTATTTGAAGAAAATGTGTTAAATTTGTGCTAGATTTGGGTGATTTCATTTAAGAGGGCGGTGTTTTTACTAAATAATTCCATTTGCTTGTATGCTAGCTGTTCGTGTGTAGATGTTAAATGTTCTTATTTTTCGGTTGTCATTTTATTTCTCTCGCTCTCTCCCCCCAACACAAACAACGACAAATGTCAGGTGTCAAAGTGAATAAATAACAAGTCCCATGAAAGTTCATTACTTTTTCCCATTTTTTTTTTTTTTTTCAACTGTTAAAGTCAAATGTTTTATTAACTGAAAAAAAAATTAAAGTAAAAAAAAATTATTTTAGCTGCTACATATATTAAGAGTGTGATTGCAAAAAAAAGTATAAAATTTAATTTTTATGCGAGTTTTTACACGCTTTGACACAGTCTTGGGTTTGTGGCTTTTGTTGCCATGAAAAAGCGTATTTATTATGACCATTAAGTAAGGATTTTAACTAAGTTTTCCTTTTTACAAAATACAAAATTTATTAAACACGCAATGAATTGGATACTTGTACCACACAGCAAGTACTTGTTGTAGTTTCTTGCTGTTTTCTCGTATTTGGAGCAGGAAAAATTGGGTTGAACCATAAATTAATTGTTAGAAATTAGAAGCACGAAAAAAAACGAAGCGTACGAGTTTATCAAAAACGTCAACTGAAAATAATGAAAAAGAAAAATAAAAGTAATATTTTATTTAAATTTATTATAGTTAAAAACACCTAACACATTTATTCTTATGATTATGCAAATGAATTCATTCACGAAGTTAAAGAAGGAGTAGAAAGATGTTGAGTCCAGTTTAAAACGAAAATGCAAAAGTTTCAATGAAAACTGTTGCAGGCCTTTAAAAACCGTTTTAAAAAAGTGCAATACAAAGTTGACATGACTGATTTTGTGTTCTACTTAAATTTTATTGCTGTGTTTTTATGACTTTTAAAATTAACAAAATTGCATTGAATGTTAGTTTACTTAAACTTTAAAGTATTTGCTAACTTTCTGAAGAGCCATGAAAACTTAAAGTATGTTAAATTTATATTCATAGTGAAGAATATAATTTACAGTTTTCTAATTTGAACTTTTAAATATTGAAGGAGTGCCATTGGGATCCTCCTAGTATTGGCCTGATGCATCCCAGCAAAAAGTAATCCATTTTTTAAACGTATATTATTTTTCTGCCATAAAAAAGGTCTTAATTGTAAATACAGTTATATTTTTTTTTTTGTTTTTTTTTTTTTTTAAGAGAAGTAACACTCAGAAAATTATTGCCCATATTAACTATGTTACTTCCTTTGGAAAGGGATAGTAGTAAATAAGACAGATGGTTAGTTGAGAGTAAAGCTTCGCTTCTCGCAACACTGCAATTGCACGTTATGATTATTTTTAGAACAGTATTGCAGTGCCTCTGGTGTTATTTAGGCGAATTAGTTTGAAGCTAGCATAGCCAATTTATAATTATTTTACTTCGCCGGCGATTTAGTGCTATGTGGTAATAACAGCGAAGGAGGGCGCTGTGATATGCATTATTATAAAGAGAAATTAATATATATCAGACAAATTGATGGTGCCACGGCTGAGTATTGAACTCGTGACCATTGCTTAGTAGTCAACGTGCTAACCACCTAAGCTACAGCACCCCCTAAATTGACTAACTACCTGTGCCAGCCACGTCGTAGACGTCCTGACAATATTTTGCTCGATTTTGCTTTGAAAGTATTCCACACCAATTTTAAGACTCTTACTTTTATAGCTCTTCAATTATGGTTTCTGTATTTATTTTATATAAAGGTACCTATCCCTGGATAAAATTCTAAAATTTATAAAAAATTCTTAAAATTATTTTAACGCTCTGTAAAAGGTGTTTAAAATATTTTAATGTAATTCCACAATTTAAAAATACAAACCAAATACAAATTTTATTCAATTGGCGCCATCTGTTATGCAATTTTGTTTAAAATATCCCACTTTCAAAAAAAAGGTGCGCAACCGTGCTTAAAATATCGCATTTTTAAATCGAAAATTTCAGTACATTTAAGCCGCAAATTGCGTACTATCACTGCTTCTTCTCCATTTTCTCTTGGAAGTGAGATTTTTTTGCGAAAAAAAGTATCTTATATATCAGTATTCTAAGGTAAGGTACCTCAAAAAATCTTGCAAAAATCCATTTAGCAGTTTTTACGTGATGCGAACGCAAAAGAAAATCAGACAGACAGACGTACAGATAGACAGACAGACGGGAATGAGTTAGAATTTTATTATATGTGCAGATATAGATTAAATACAATTTTGTATTTCCTAGTATTACAAAAGTTTATAAAAACCAACGAACATGTTACACTTTTTTTACAGTAGTACATATTAAAAAGTTGGGATGTCTAGGAGTAAAGGTGGTTCCCAACAGAAACCGACCTTTTTTATAAAAAAAAGCCGAAAAACATGCTTTATAATAACAAAAATGACCATTTACAGTTGTCAGATAAAATTTGTACAAAATCGTTAAATTATAAAAATCGTCAAAATCTTTTAAACATCGTGATTCCCTTACAAAGCTGCATACGGCGAATGGGAATTTTTTGCTGTAATATCTGTCTTTTACTATGCTGTCGCTGCAACAATAAACAATAGAAATATAAATCTAAAGAGCAAAGGAGGTCCCAAACAGTAACTGACCTTTTTTATAAAAATTTGAATAAAGCCTAAAAACATGCTTTAAAATAACATAAATGACCATTTACAGTTGCCACATAAAATTTGTAGAAAATCGTCAAACTATAAAAAAACATTCGTCAAAATCTTTTAAATATTTTCGAATCTTTAAAATTTGTCACTCATCTCATTCAATTCACAAAACATTTTTATGATGCTTTAAAGGTAAAGATAAATATTTAATTTATTTGAGAGGTTCTTAATAGACTGATTGGTAGCGCGCTGGTCTATAAGTCTGGGAGGTTGCGGGTTCGATTCCCACCAAAGACTATAGGTTTTTTTGCAGAAAAGCTAAAAGCTTCGTTGATTGTGTTGGCTCTACAAAAAAAAGGTAAGTTTTAGTTTTTTGGCGCTTCTTGGGGATTCTCTGTGAGGATAGGTAATTCTAGTGACGATTCGACCGGGTGTTTCTTAAAATATAATTTAAATTTTGTTACAAAATTGGGAAAAAAATTTAAAAAACTTTTAGTTTATAAATATCCTTAGATCATAATTTGACAAACATTTTCGTTGGCAAAGTTAAAGTTTTGTTTTTCACTGTATATTTTTTTGGTTTCTGTTGCACTTGTCAAAGTGCACCCTCAGTTGCTATTTCTTTTTGCAAAAGCCAAATATACAAACGCAAAAATTTTGTTTAAAATGGCGTATAAAATGCAGTTTATTAAGGAACTGAAGCTAAAAGTTAACCAGACACGGCGTCTAATTTTCGGTAGTTGGGCCTTTGAAAAACTTAAGAAAATTCCCCCAACACTTACTTATGCATCCAGCAGAATGAAGTTGTTGGCTAGCGGAGTCTATATTTCGTTACAGTGTTACGTTACGGAGTTCGTGCTTTTCGAAAACTTAAGATCTCAACATCATGTGTCATGTAGTAAGCAATGTGGAGCTACAAGGAAGAACCTATTTATCTCACGCTATAACCCCCGGGGGTTCCAATTGTCACTGCAGGAATTGCAAATGCTTTGACGTGGTTCACTCGGGGAAAATAGGGGCACCAGACGCTAGGGTTCCTAGAGCCTAAATCTGGAAGAAAAGGTCTGCGATAAACATTGCGGGTCCTCTTCGAGGCCCGACCAGTGCCCAAAGGACTGGTACCATGGGAATCCCCCCACAGAGAGCCTATCCTCTCTGTCACCAGTTATTGGTGAGGTCCCCTTCGGGGGTTCACGTGGTGGTTGTGGTTTAAGATCGATTTATGTAGGTAAGGTGCAAGGTCGATCAAGTGTGCTGTTGCACTCTCAACAGAAGGAGTTTGGATAGTCTCCAAACCCCTAAGCAAGAGGTTCTAATGTGGATCTAGGCTTGCCTTGGAAAGGCTTGCCATATTATATAAATTGCTACTCATTGTGACTGTATCACACACAAAAAGCGATTGGTGGCAATCGTAAAGTGTTGTTATGCTACACAATGGGGGCGCTAGTCTACGCCTAAGTTTCACTCGGTGGTAAGACCACCGTGAGGTTAGGCCGACTATGCAGGTACTCACGTTAATCTTGTTCCATAATCTCACGCTTATATGCAATTAGTAGGCTTTAATGCAAAATACGAAATCCTCGAATTAATCTGTATTTTTTCAAATTGTCAAAAATTTGTTTTCGAAAAAAAAAATGTTGAGAAAGAATCTTCAGGAAAAAAGTATAAATTGAAAAAAAAATTAAATATTGCAACTATGTCTCAGTAACAAATTTCAATGGATTTTTACACTATCAATGAAAATTTACCTTTGGAGTAAAACAAAAAATTTTTCCGAAAAGAAGTCGTCTGACTCACCGCAAGTCAAGCAGAGAATTTATTTTGACTCAAATACTTTTCATAAATTATTTCTAAAGTCAGGTCCTTAATAAATTCTCTTTTAGTATAAAGAATCTTTTTAATAAATTCTTTGGAAACACTCTAACTATGTTGAGTACATTAAAGTGCATCTACAAATTCTTAACAAACTTTTTTGTGGCATTTCAAGTGTTTTATTTCGGTTCTAAATAATGAGAAGCAACAAGAAAAAAAACTAAAAAAGAACTTTGTTGAAATTTAAACACTTTATTCACACTTTAATTGACTGAATTTGAATGCGACAACAAAAACAGCATAAAATATGCAAATTGATTTATTTTTATTGTTGTTGTTGATGAGTTTACACTAGAAGTTCAAAAACTTGAAATGCATTTTAATTTTTGTAAATAAATATTTTCAAATGCAATTAAGTAATTTGTTTTAACATAAACGAAGAAGAGATGGTATGTGTGTGTGTGTAACAGTGTGAATAATAAAAAAAACTTAATTAAATTCCCTCTTTTGTATAATTAAACAAAAAAACAAATAAAATAACTGGATTTGCTGTTAGTCTAAATATAAATTTAAAATTTAAATTAAAAGCAAAAAGATCGCCTATAATGGGAAGTAGACAAATAGAAATGGTATTTGAGATCGCATTAAATATTCTTATAAATTCTGACGTCTACATGAAAATCGCCGATACACGTGTATTTTTATTTTTTCTCCCCTTTCCGAAAATGTGTATTTGGTTCATAGGACAGAGCAAAAGCTCATTTTTGCGATGCGGTGTAATATTTTAATAACAATGAAATTCCACAAAGTAAAAATACAAATCAAAAACAATTTTTTTTCAATTGTGTATTTGGCAAAACAGCGCCATCTGTTGCGCAACTGAGTTTAAAATATGCCGCTTTCAAAAATAAAAGTTGCCTTGATGCAGACTTCAGTCTGCAGTACCTTTTAAATTGGTAAACAAAATCGACGCACTTTCACTGCTTTTTCTCCACTTTCAAGATATTTTTGCGAAAAAGTATCCTTTATTGGAATAAGTATACTGAGGTACCTCCACACAAAATGTTGCTAAAATCCATCCATTATTTTTTACGTGATGAGAACGCAAACAGACAGACAGATGGACAGGAAATAAGTTACAGTTTTATTATAAGTATAGATTCGAGATCTTTTTGTCGCGAGAAAGCGACAGTGTATAGCACACTGATCGCCTAAATAACAAAAACTGATCACCCGTAAACACTGCCAGCAAATCAGAGATGTCCTTCTGGCCCAATTTTTTTATTTAGTCGAACCCTTGTCTTTAAAGCACTGCCATATTTTTCTGGAAATCTTACCAGAAGGCTCAGATATAATATAAGTACCTTAACTGCGTGACAGGTCATGGAAACTTCAGGATGAAAATCGAAGAAGATGATACTTGTACATTATGCCTGATAGAGGCTGAATAATCAGCACTGGCCAGCATAAGACTTTTAGGACCACGGGCGGAAACTTGTTAAATGTAGATGCCATGGGGGATGAAGGCTTTGGATAAATATTAGCAATTACTAGAGACTGCTTGAGTAAAGGCTAATCAAGGTAAGCAAGGTTGCAGTAACTTACAAATCGGTTACTTATAATCATTGAAGACGGGGTTGGGTCGAAAAGGAATGCATTAAGGAAGTTTTCTCCTTTGATATTCTCGATATATAAGTCTTCAGAATTTTTGATTTATGAGCGTTGAAATTTCAACATTTTTGATATTTCTCATGAACGAGATTTCTAAAATTGTATATATTTTTAATCGGTCATAACTGAACAACAAAAAATGCTCTGCCTACGACCACACATGTATGAGTATAACTGTTTGTTTTATTTAGCATACATACATCAACGGTTAAAAACGAAGAATATTCACATTATTCATATGTGAGAAGTTATGAATTAGTCCATTCCCATTATAAATGTTTGTAGATTTTTTTCATTTCAAAATGATTGTCATTTTCATTTATGAGTGTTCATTTATGAAATGTCTCATACATGAGATTTGTAAAACAATTTGTTGCTGCATACGCCGGCCGTTGCTTATTACAAAATGTGTGTTTCTACATACACACACGATCTTCTCATTTATGAAAAATTATCAAAATTGTAAATTCTCATATATGAGATTAAAAAACAAAGTATTTTTTTTCGATTTATTTACTTTTGAATAGAAAGGAAAAATGATTAACATCTTCACTCGTAAGTGAACAAACGCAAAATATTTTCTAGTAGTCTCTCATACAAAAGAAGTAGAAAAGAGCTAAAATGTACATACTCACTCAAGATTGAGCAGTGAGTGAGCATTTCGGTACTCTGATATTAACAATACAAAACATCCTAAATTATCGAGTGTGGGATCATTTAAGAAGTAGGGATATTTCTTCTTTTGGTCGAACATCATTTTTGTTGTTTTAATAATTTCACCACGTACACTGAGAAAAATATATGGCATGAATAACATGTTTATAATTGTATATGATATAGATTTGTTCTGCATATTATATCCTAAAAAATCGGTTATAAACGTATTAGGTTTAGTGAAACCCTCGAGAATTTGTGGGGTATTATGCATACCTCCGCCAATGTTGATTGTAATTAATATTTTAGAAATTGCTTTTTAATTAGATATTATCTTCTTCCTTACTGTTATATAAGTTGCATTTTAAATTAAATTCCTCTATGAAGTTGCACTTTTAAAAGAAACTTTTTAATTTTAATTCTATTATTAAATTGTAAAGTTAGTAATTTCCTTGTAATTTCTAATGTAATTGTATAATTAACAATAAAATTTCACGTTTTGCATTAATTATTACCCAAGTTTCCATTTTAATATTCAATCCATTTCGAAGAAATAACAAAAAAAAATGTTTAAAGAAAATAGCTTTACGATGTGATAAAAGTTATAAGTCAGTAAGTTGAAGAGTTTTTGCTTTACATTTATATTGTTGTAAGTTTTGAAAACAAACTGCAATAGTGGTTATGACGTTGATAGCAGAAACCACCATGATTGGTTTTTTTCCTATTTGTTTCAAGCCAACTTAGTTAGTGCCTCAACCAGCAACGAGCCATTCAGTCTGCCGTTTAATGCTTGTCATATGAAAGACAAGTGAAAAAGAAGTTTTTGAAAGACTTTTCGAAATACACTCTGACACATATTTATACGTGGAAATATACACAATTAACATACAATATGAAAATTGTTTTAATATAAATATTGCATAACATCAATTATGTAAAAAGCCATACATACACAGGCGTGTGTAATTGTATTGTTTTAAAAGAGTCACGTTATTTACAGGAAATTACTTTAATAAATTTCATTGCGTTTATTCATTCATTCTTTTTTGTAAAAAGTTTAACAACAGCATTTGAACACCCTCAATGTCGTAAGACTTTTTATGAAGAAAGAAGAAACCCCTGCTTTTGTATGCATCGTGAAACAGGCTGTTCAATGCGTTCTTCGTGATATTTTCTACGTATAATTTATGACTCCCCAATGTGAGTGCTTGTGGAGTGGGGGGTAATAATGGGAGCACAAAATATTTGTTTACGTGCTTTTTTTTTCTTTCAACCCAATTATTGGTTTGTTGTCATCATGGTTTTCATCATGTTATTTTCTTACCATCGTCATCAATACAGCGGGTGGTTTTCTTTACCCTTTAATGGCTTAAAAGTGTTATGCCAACATTCATTTATACTCTTTCCATTAAAACGTGTGTGTGTGAGGAGGGATTTGTACCAAAATCAAGCACATATATACATATACATATGTATATACCTTCTCATATCAGTACGATTATGAAGCAATCATTTTTGTTGTTGTTGTTGGTTGTAATAAATAAAATATTTATGCGTTCACTTTGTATGCGAAATTTGTAAAGAATAAAGCCGCATCATATGGGTGTGTATGCACGCGTTTTTGTGGATCAGCCTTGAGGTAGGCATTAAAAATTGTTCAATATTAAAAAACACATACAAGAAGGCTTTTTGTATTATAAAGTTAAAAAGGCTTATTGGGCGAATTTTAAAGCAGACGTTATTGCATATAAAATATATAATGATGTAAGCAGGCCTGAAAGAAACTTTTTAAATAAGAGAGGGTCTTTGAATACAATATAATAAACAAAATTAATAAATGCTTGAAACATCACATATCGCGTCGAAAAATAACCTTACGAAATGTAGAATTGGTTTAACACAAAAGCTGTACAATTGATTTAGTTATTAGTAGCCCTATGGAACAGTAATGAATTTTACATACATGTCAAAATAAGAGTTAACAAAAAAGAAAGAAAGAAATGTACCACCTTAGTTTAACCAATATCGCCTGAATATACTCTTAGCAAATTTTTAGCCACTGGTGAAATTGATAGCCTTGTAGCCTGTTTATCCCCGGCATCCTCTGTATAAATTCAAAACAATTGTTTTGGTTTCAATTACAGCGCGATCTAATGGACTAAGGGAGCCCAAAGAAACTACTGCATGGATATCGACACTTTCGGAGATTTACACACACGTACACAGTAACATAATTGCCCCCTATTCTTTATGAACGCATTAGGAACATTACTGTGAACTTAACCTGTTCCCAGGCTGACAATTTTTAAAATCAGATAACACGTTTTTATAAACCTCAGCATATTTACTGATGGTCATTGAATGGATTGAAGAGTACGAGCAGGACCCTTTTCAGTTGAGTTTAACTTTTCTTCAGTCTGCGTCTGGGTACTGATGGTCATTGAATGAATTGAAGAGCACGAGCAGGACCCTTCTCAGTTGAGTTAAACTTTTCTTCAGTCTACATCTGGGAGGGTATACCAGGCAAAAACGGTTGGTTTCCTGCATACGTCAGATAACCTGTTGAAATGTCGGGTACAGAGAAAAAAAGGTTATCATTGCACTCGACGATGAGTCGGTTATAAAACACCTGGGAATACTGAACGTGTGCTCCAAACTAGTATTTGAATGTTGGGACTGAACCTGCAGACTAACTTGGAAAAAGGGTATCTACTATGAATTTTGTAGACCGACCAGAAACTAGAGATGCATTGGGGAATCTGAATATGTGGAAGAAAACTATCAAATTTTGTGGTGTTCAAAGAGCCCCTCCGTAGGAAGATCAGAAAATTGCTTGGATATAATCGAGGACCTTAAACTGGATTACTACATTCGTAAAAAATCATGGAAACCTCAAGTGCATACTGTGCCTGGAAGAGACTGAAACGCTAGCGCTCATTTGTTGTGTATTTACAGCACTCCATAGCATAAGACCATGAACAGACACATATTAAATGTGGATGCCATCGGCAGTCTATGCTTTAGGCAAATGCTAGTAACTGCGGGATTTTGTAATGAGGAAGAAATTCGAAAATACCAGGCGAAATTCCTGCAGTTGAGAGTAACGGCTAGAGATAGAGTCTTTCTGTCTGTGTTCGCATTACGTAAAAACTAGTGGGTGGATTTTAACAAAATTTTGTGAGGAGGTACCTTAGTATCCTGATTCCAATATAAAATACTTATTTATGCTCTTTTATATTTTTTAAATTATTTCCAAGAGAAATTGGAGAAAAAGCAGTGAACATACGTAATTTTACCGATCTAAAGGTACCGCATTCTCTAAAGCATCTTTTATTGTTGAAAGCGGTATATTTCAAACACGGCAACAGATGGCGCTATTTTAAAATAATGACAAAATATGAATTGAAATTGTTTTATTTTAATTACGGTTGCGCAACAGATGGCGCTGTTTTAAAATAATGACAAAATATGAATAACTTACTGCCAAATAGCCAATTGAATAAAATTTGTATTTGATTTGTATTTTTACTTTGCGGAATTACAATGTCATTAAAATATTATAAACACCTTTTTTATAGAGCTTTATAATATTTTTAGAATTTAAAAATTTCATATAAATTCATATTCATATTCAGGGATGGGTACCTTTATATAAAGTAAATCTTAAAATTTGTTGTGGGTTACTTTCAAAGTAAAATCGAACAAAATATTGTCAGGACGCACACAACTTGTGTGGGTAATTACCCAGGGATGGGTACCTCTATATAAAGTAAAAACATAAACCAAACCTAAAGCACTATGAAAGAGAAAGACTTAAAATTTGGTGAGGATTTAAAGCCAAATCGATCAAAGTATTGTAAGGACGCAGACAAAGTTGCGAGCACAGCTAGTGCCCATACATAAGCATAAAGTAAAATCTGTGAGTATCTCTTTTTCATTGGATTCCCAACTTCTAGAACATTTTGAGATAGGCATAGGTATTTCAGGGTACCAATGGAATTATACGGAATTACTTTGAAAAGCGCAACGGCACAATATATATACAAACTGTACTTAAACTTCTTGTACTTTCCCTATAACAAAGTTTTGGTATTTATCGAACCCAAGTGAACTTCTTGCTTGATTGCTAACATAACCTCCTTCGATCAGTTTATAGTTGATTCTTTTATTTCACAGAACAGTTAAAAACACAACGAAGTGCTCAGGAAAATTGAATATTTGTTTTTAGTTTTAATCGTAAATTCAGCTTCCACAATACTCTTTTCTTCTAAGGCCTTTAAAGGAAATGATGAATAATGTACATATCTACCTTTTCCTAGAAACTATATTAAGTTTAATACTTAAGAAGTCTCTTAGCTACCGTTTTCCAAAAGCAATTGTGTGTTAACAATTACTTTTGCAGAGGGGTAGATGAGAGAAAAAAAAAGTTTAACATTAAACCAAAAATATGAACCTCCATTTTAATTCTTATGAATTGAAAACTTATGAGCTCCATAGTTTGCACACACAGCTTCCCATACATTCTTGAAATATAAAAAACACTCCCTTCCACCCCCCCAAGAAAACGAATACAACAATGCTTTATTTAAAATGTGTGGCACCAAAAATTTGCATAAGAGTGACACTTACACGTGAGTGTACATGATGGTTTTTGGCACAAAATCTACTTGTGGCAGTGTACATCATGAGCATTTTTAATACACACAAGTATGCACATTCCTGTTTCAAACTTAAAATGTATGAGAATAATAGTGAAAAATAAACCAGGAAGAACAAGAAAACTTTCAAGTGTACTAAAGAAACTGTTACTAAAGTAATAAAATACTTTTGAAAAAATAATAAATTCAACTAACAAAAAGTTTAAGTTATAAAAAAAACCTGAAAACTCAGCAAAAAAAAATCAAGAGCATCAATAAAATAAAAAATGCAAAACAAAAAATTGGAAAAAATATTAAATCCATATGCAAATTATGATGACATATGATGCCAACCCTAAGAAATTATGAAAAAAAAACAAACTTCTATACACTCAAGCACAGAGGAGAACTCTCATAATGTATGTGAGTCTTTTTGAAAAAAAATATTAATAATAATAAAAATAAAAATAAAAAACAACATAGTAATAACAAACAGATGAAAAATAATAATAAAGGCAAATGAGAAAAGCAAAAATATACAAAAAGTATGACGTGATGTATGCTTTGTTTTGTTTGCTTTCCTAAAGCCCCTAAAGTATACAATGTTTCCTTCGTTTACTTGCTCCTAAAACGAAAGCACATACTTGCATACCAACATGTATTTATTTATTTTTTCTAACTTGTCGTTTTAATCCCATAAACTAACACATGAGTACAAAAGCCGGTTACAAGATATTTAATATTTTTTTGGTCCTTATAAGTCAGCGTGCGATCGTATTTTTTTTTTTTCTAAAACATAAAAAAAACTTACGAAAAAGAGAAACAGTAGTCGGGTTAAAAATACAAAAGTTATCTACATCCTGCTGTACAATTGTATTTTTAAGTTTCATACGAGTGTAGTAGAATAGTAAATGCAATCGTTGCAGGAAACAAACATCTGATCTATATACCTTTTAATCGATTAAAAAATTTATAAAAAATTCATAATGTCATATCCAGCTTTTCAAAAAAAAAACATATTTACAAAATTTTATACTAAAAACTCTTACATAACACTACGTCTTGGCCTGCCATTAAACAATATCATGTGCGCACATAAAAGTGTTTTGTGAAGACCATCGTGATCGATGTTATGTTTTTGATCAAACAGCATTGATAGAAAGTTTATTCGCACAACACATCAGGGGATGACCCCTACTCTTGCCATGCATTGTGCCAAAACTAGGAAATTTGGTTATGGGAAGGAGGATAGATGAAGTAGTGTTTGAACTTTCTCATATTGAAGTTCATAGGAAAGACATTCGCAGGAAGTTTATTCCACATACGAACCGTTTGGGCTAAAAACGAGTTCTCCCTATAATGCGTAGTGCGATTTACTGGCAAATCGACCACAAATAGATATGCCCTTCATGTGAAGCGTATTGTACGCAAAAAAGTGTAGGAATCGGGAACAACTTGCCAGATTTCATTAGAGCACATTCCATTGTAGTAACGGTAAAACCGCGAAACACATCCCACATTGCGTAAATTCTACTGTCACCAATGAGCTTCTTCGCCCTCTCCTACACGCGGTCGAGTAGCTCCAAAAAATAGACTTTGGGTCGCCGGCCCATACATGAAAGTTGTATTCCATTTTAGGCTGGATGTAGGTGATATAAATAGTAAGAATATCAGATGGAGTAAAGTATCTCTTACACCGTTTTAAGAAACCAAGGCACATGTTGTAGCTATAAAATAATAAATAATTGTGTCTTTTTTATAAAGCGACCCGTATAAACATTGCATGGGTTTTAATCATATAATGATTTAATTTAACCATATAATGTCTATATTTTACTATAATATAATATTTTTTATTATATTATAATGCTAGCTAAACCCGCCACGAAGAAGGCATCCCGACAATATTTTGTTCGATTTTTCTTTGAAAGGTATCCACACCAAATTTTAATACTTTTACTATTATAGTTTATGGTTTATGTATTTTCCTTAAAAAGAGGTATGCATCCCTGAAAAAAATTCTAAAATTTATATAAAATTCATAAATTATTGTAGAGTTCTGTAATAGTATTTAAAATATTGCGCTAGCAGTTTACAGTACCATTACATCGGTAAAATTGCACACTTTCAAAGGTACCTCCTCATAAAATTCTAAAAATATTGCGAGTAATCTGCGCCAAATTTTAACACTCATAGGTATTTACTTTATATAAAGGTACCCATCCCTGTATAAAATTCTAAAATTATGTAAAATTTTAAAATTCTAAAAATTTTCGTAAAGCCCTTAAAATATACTGCTTCCAAAAAAAAAAGATGCCGCAAAGTATGCACTACCTTTAAATCGGTACAAATCATCGGCGTACTTTAACTGCTCATAAAATTGTGTTAAAATCCATCCAGTCGTTTTTACGTAATGCGAACATAGAGACAGACATACAGACAGACAGACCGACAGACAGACAGATAGACAGGAAATGAGTTACTATTTTATTACAAGTATAGAAATAAATAATTACTATATGCAACAGCAACAAAATTTTAAAAAAATATCATCTACAGAAACGGTATATTACAGTTTTATTATATGTATAGATACAGATATTGATAATATTACATAAATATGAGTTCTCGTTGGATGACTTAATTCGCTTAATTTAAATTACACAGATTTTATGACGTCATTCGCCCTTTAAGACAGCGAAGTTGTTCGGATGGCGCAAACTGGTGTTTATCGTTCTTGGTTTAAGGCATAATGACGTTAGACAGAATTAATGTGTTGTTATTGTAAAGACAATTTTTGCACATTTCATTAGTTATTCCAAAGAAATAAATCCTTGAATAAATAACACCTTGATGTCTAATGCTACCAGGATTAACGTCAGTACCGACCTTACGATAGTTAAGACACCCAGATCTCTTTATGCTACATAAGGGGCAAGTTTTGCACCATAGCTTCATGTTCCATAAATCTGTAAAGAGGATTTGAAGCAGAAAATTACGATCGGCGGCGGTGGCTAAACAAGAACATACCCGGCGGTTAAACAAGAGCATACTCGACGGCGGTAAAAAGTCGGCTAATGCTGAAAGTTTTTCGTCGGCGGCGGCCAAGCAAATAGTTGCGGCTTATGACAATAGTTTTCATAAACTCAAAGACTATATTTTATAGTTTTTTGCTCACTTTCAAAAAATCCTAGAAGTTCAGAGTTCAGTTTTTGCAAATTTTTATAAATATCATAAATTTATTTTCTTATAAATTTCGAAATTTTTTCTAAAACCACGTGTTGCAGAACATAAAAATATTGGATATTTGTTTTGAATTAAATTATATGACGGTTGTAAACATTTTTAGATGCAAACTATAATATCAAATACATACGAACAGCACAAATAAATAGAAAAGAAATTAAAAAAACCGGCTTAGCACACTTCGGCGGCGGCTAATAGATGACAAAGTTGGCGGCGGCTGCTAGCCAATCGACTTCGTGCTCTGTTTTGAAGAAGGTTGCTTCTGCTGCTGTGCAACACGCATCGATACATAACGCCGATTCGCTACATTTGGTTTCTCCCCCAGGGGGACCCTAACTAACTGGGTTATAAGGATCCCTGGGGCTTCAGGAACTTGTGCTACCAGCGGGGTAAGTACCTAATTAGATCATTATAGACTTCTTTTAATCTTATGTTATCGTCACCAAGAAATCCGATTTTCTATTGCATTTTGCTACCACTCACTATTCTTCTATGAAAACTTTTAGACCTTCGTTTCCTTCCCTTATAAAGCACAAACGCCAGCACATGATACTTTAGGACTTTACAACAAAAGTGAAAATTACAAAAAACAACAACAACAAATAAAATAAAATAAATAAGAAAAACAAACATACAAACATTTAACATGTGTAGGGAATGTATGAGAAATAAAATATTTCTATGGCATAAAATCATCGCGCCATCGCTAGTATACCATATTCCCTACCAGGGTATATGAAGTAAAATTATTATTAAAGTATTTGTTTTTATGCAAAAAAGTAGGAGAATTAAAAATAAACAAATACGAGTGGAAAAAAATACAACAGAAAAGAAAGTAAATTTTTCACTTTTCATTCCCACTATTCATTTGCTTTTTTAAAGGACGAATAAAATAATTTTTTATTCCGACTTTAATTTTCAAAGCAATTGTGAAATTTATGTAGGGATACATATATACTCGTGCATGTGTATGTTAGCGATATTGCTACACAAACAAACAAACAAACAAACAAACAACTACAACAACACTATAAAGGATAATACTTTGTAGGAGGAATGGATACTTGAAAATATTTGTGGATGTGTTTGTATAATCAGAAGTTCAACGACATTTTAAGTAGAATGATGAAGAGTGGCATAAACTTGTTGTAGCTTTTGTTGGTGTTGGTGTTGGTGTTTACTAACGCTGTTCTAGCTGCAGCTGATGTTGTTGTTGTCGTTGTTGTTGTTGACGGTACCATTTTAACATAACAAAGATAAAAATGATTGTATAATCAGGGGAAAGAACATTGTGTTTAAGGACCTTCTTGATATTTTTTCTTCTCTTCCTTTCCTCTATACTTTTTTTTTTTGTTTAATTCTCCTACAACAACCCAGGACTTGAAAAAATTAAGTGGAAACTTAATGCAGCTTTCTGCTTCGGATTCTTGCTGTAATTATTTAAAATAATTGTTTGTAGTTGTAGGAGTAAGTACAAGAACAAGTAGTACGAAAATGAAAATGAAATTTAAGATTTTTAACCTTAATGACTGATGGGGAATGTGATACATTTGTAGTTGAGTTACTTTTCGTTATATAATATATTGAGTTGTGGTATACTGCACGGGCTGTGAAAAGAGTAGAGTAGAAGTGGTTGCAATTATAAGGATTTATACTTTAAACAAACTTAATAATTATTTTTTAAGGGCTACAAATGTAACCCTTTAATTTCCTTTGTCTTTATAGGATGTTGTCTTAACACATGACTTCATGTTACATTGAGGGTAAATATTAATATGATATAAAAATATATATTTAATAACAAAAGAAATAAAGGATATTGTAAACTTAGGTGAGGTTTAGTAGGTAGTTGTACTCCCTTTAACATAATTTCCTGATCTCTCTATATATAAACTACAAAAAAGAGATTTGAGCGAAGGGAGAAAGTTTAAATAGAAATGACTTAAAGACAAAGGTGTAAAAAGAAACAACTACCACCATAGGCTAACCTGGTGGGACTTACATTTTAGTAATAACTAGATCACGCCAACTGGGAGTGGGTTAGAACATCATCCGCAGCTCCTTAAAAAGGAACTATTTTTAATTAATTCCAGTAATGAAATATCATATAGGCTCTCGAAATGCCAGTGCCCAATGTACTGAAGTCATTGATGTTCTAGTGCAGGGCATGGGCAAAGAAAATATTACATTGTTTTCTGCTCTTCCTTACCTTGGCAGCATCTTCAAAAATCACTGCATGGAATTGCATATAATTTAAATCAATTTTGTACAAAAATCGTTAAAAGTACCGACAGAAAACTTTAATTTGCCTCTGGCTGTGCAGTAAAGTATTGGTAACCCCAAAAAAGAATTTGACAGCTGACAGTTAAGGTAGAAAATTAAGCAATACTTGTAGTTATTGAAGAGTATTTTACAAATATTTATTTAATGCAACAACTACAAATTATATTCTACCTTAATTAACCGTGCACGGTAACGTAAACCTTCACTGATTGTGGTAAAGTACCCAAATACTTTGGCGTGAATCGAAACCCACAACTTCCAAACAGATAGCCTAGCAATAACTCGAGTACCGGGGCAGCCATTTTTTAAAAAATAATAAAGTCTGGCTGCTAATTTTTTGAACAGTATCATGCTAAGCGCAAAGTGCGTTTAATGACTTTGTTAGTCATCAAAAGTGCTGGACTATAACTTGGGTCTAATTAATTAGAACTACAACTGTTAATTATAATTACAACTGTTATCATTAACTTTGTAATGAAACAGTTTCATAAGTAATTATTTACAAAATAAAATCATTATTATTAGCCGCATTTGTGATTAAATAAAATTAAAAAAAGACAAAAATCAGAAAAATATGATCATATATTTGTGTTTTATACAACGCGTTTTTTTTTTTTTTTTTTGAGAGGCTCACAACTTTGAGTTGGCAACACTGCTTTATTTGACAATCAGTTTAATAGGTGATAGTTGCTTTTGGTTTAGTTTGGATTGACATTTCATTACCCACAGCCTACATTAGACATAAAATGATAAACATTAACACTAACATCATGTTAGTATTAAATGTAGACTGCCCATGTTAATGTTATTTACAAGTTTTAACATGGTTGTTAAAACATTGTTATAAAAATATGGCAATGGTGTTGTTGTTGTATTTTAGGTTGACAGTAGTATTTGCGAACAGCGCCATCTGTTGCGTAATGGCACTTCTACTATCTGCTGTGCAATAAGCATTCTAACAACATTGTTGGAAAACTGAAAATTATGTTTAAACATAAAATGACATAAACACGCTTTGGTCATCTATAACAACATGCACAAATTAATTCCGTTGCTTTCCGGAGTCATGTTTATGTTTTGTTCAATTTTATGACTAGTGGATACGGCCTCTTATGGATAGACTAACACTAGAGCAACGCTTGCAAATGGGCTGAAATGGAAATTGATATTGATTTTTCATTCAAAATTTTGTTTTCCAAAAAAGCCTATTTTTCGTTGAATGGGTATGTAAATAAGCAGAATTGCCGTATTTAGAGTGAGGATAGCACACAAGCTTTTGTCGCAACACCATTATATCCATAGAAAATTACTGTTTGGTGCGCTTTATGGGCTGGTGGAGTCATTTGGTCCATATGTCTTCTGAAACGATGATGATCAAAATGTTACTGTCAATGGTGAACAGTATAGGGACATGAATATAGAGATTTTTAATCTCGCTGAAATGTAGTTCCAACAGGATGGAGCCACACAGCGCAATTTATTTACTCAAAAAAGATTTTGATGAAAGAATAATTTTACGTAATGGTCCAATAATTTGGCCACCAAGATCGTGTGATTTCAACCCCATTGGATTATTTTCTTTGGGGTTATGTTAAAGGCAACTACAGACAATTGAACACCTGGAAATCAACATTCGCAGAATTATTGGCGAAATACGGCCACATGTTCTAAATAATCTTTAAACATTAATGCCATTGATGAATAAATTAATTATTTAGGCTTAAGTTCTTAATTATAAAGAGATAAAGAAAAAATTAGATACCAGCCGAGTGGATATATACAATTTTCAAATTAAAGAATATATGAAGAGAATAAAAATAAAGAAAACTGTTTACTTGGTAGTATGACATAAAGAAATAGTGTTTAAAAGTGTAAAACAATTTCAAAAGGCTCTATCTCCTAAGAAATATAATATAAAAATTTATTTTTCTCATATCCAAATTCTTTGATAAGTTTGTTTAAATAGAAAATTAACAACAATTAAAACTACCTTGTAGATAGATACGAAGAGTCCTGATGACGGACGTAGCTGTCTAGAAAATTCATTCCACTCTGCTGGTGTCTAATTTTTCTTTATCTCTTTATAATTAAGAACTTAAGCCTAAATAATTAATTTACTCATTTAAAAATGGTTCAAATAAAATTTAAATTCATATAACTATTTCATTGATATTAAAAATTTGTTGTAGTGATGTTTTTAATATTCATGTATATTTTAAATCAGTACGAATGTGTTGTGCGAAAGCTTTTTGCAAAATAGTTAAATTATATAAATGTAACTAAACGTGATCAGCTGTTTGCGAAATTAACTCAAATGTCAAAAAGCCCGGTATGAACACTTTAGATTTCATTCGTAATTTCAGCTCGAAATTACTTAATTTCGTGGCAGCCTGAATGGTCTATTTGACAGTTTTGATAAAATGTTGCCAGAAACATTTCAATGTTTTTCCACAGTAAAAACAGAGTACTTCTTCTTCAACATTTTTTCATGACTTTGTCAGCATTCCGCATAAAAAACTAAACAGAGTACCAGGCTTTAAACAATATTCATCTATAAGGAGATACCTTTTATTTTTGAAAGTGGGATATTTTAAACACGATTGTGCAACAGATGGCGCTGTCTTAAAATACATAATGACAAAATATGACTTACTTACTGCCAAATAGACAATTGATAAAATAGATTAATGAATATACATATAAATTTTAGAATTTTATCCAGAGATGGGTACCTTTATATAAAGAAAACACGTATACTATAAACGTCTTAGTGTGAATTACTTTCAAAGCAAAATCGAACAAAATATTGTCAGGACGCACAGAACATATGTGGGGGACACAGCCAGTAAAAAAAAAATATTGAGTTTGTTTGAAATCAATAAGAAAAAATTTTGCAAATGATATTTTTTTATAAAATGACTACAATAAATCCGATATAATAAAAACTACATTTAAAACCCAAACTGTTTTGACACTTTTATTTTGGATTACGATTACGATTATTATCATTATTATGAATTATTTCCCACAAAAGCAAAACCTCATTAAATATAACAATTAGGTATTTGTGTCAACATTTACTTAAAGATTTAAATTACATCTTACAAAAGATAAACTAACAAATAAACTAGATGTGAAAAACTAAACTCCTGGAAATATATTTGAAGCTAAAACCAAAATATTATATTAACAGCGCTTTACAAAAGAAAAAAAAAAAGAAATAAATCCACACAAAGAAATTTTGTCGTACAAAGCATTTAGAAATTCAATGCCAACAACAAATAAAGAAATAAAATCTTTGTGGAAAACAACAAAATACATTAAAGGAGGTGGCAAAATAAATCCTCTATTCTCATTTAAAATTTGTAAGCTAATCTAAGAAAATTTTATTATATTCTTCTTCTATAAATAAAACTGGATGCCTCCTTTTATAAAAATGTATTTCCTGAGAACCAAAAAAAAAAAAACCGAAAAACACTGAAAATTACATCTTAAAGGAATATGCGCTACCAAAATGGAAGAAGACATTACTTAAAACCAGTCACTACATATTTATGTTATAAGACATAAATAAAGCCACTAACATGAGATAAAGAAATAACTGAACAACTACGACAATGATAAAAATGAAGAAAGAAAGAAAAAAGAACATTAGCTAGAAGATACAAGTGAAAGATAGAAATTAAAAGAAATCGAGGCAATGACAGGAGTTTCAGCATGTGTGGATTGTGAGGTGTGCTTAGTAGAGTTTATTATTATTCATGACAATTGAAGAATTAAAGTCACACGCACACAAATATATGAATAACAAAGCAGGGATGGAAATTTATTTTGCCAGTATCTAAGATATTTCTAAATGGTACTTTCTTGATCTTCAAATATTAAATCACAAGTTTTTATTATTTTTTTTTTTATTAACCAAAACCATTAAAAATTATTTATTTAATTAAAAACTAAATTTAAAACCAAAAAGCATATCTATTTTTTTATTTTAATAGATACTTTAAACAAATAGTTGATAGCGACTACAAAGCTACATAACTACAACCGCCGCACAGAGGGGTCAAAAGCCCTTTTTCGCAGATTAATTATTATCTCCTCAACTACAATAGTAAGGCTCATAAATTATTATGTGGGTGGCTCTTAGAATAAACTGCATTTGTGGACAAAATCTTCGATATATACGAGAGGAAAAATTATTACCCCCATTCAAAAACATTAATATTTTCTCTATATCTGCAGAGCTATAATATCGGGGCATCCTAAATTGAATAGCTAATTGTTTTAACAATATCTTGGTGTTATAGGAGGGGATAGGTGAGGAGAAACGGGTACCCGTCTAATACTAATAAGTTATGGAAATAACTAACATCTAATTAAAAATGGTATACAAATGATTCCATAGTCGTATTTTTTTACGAAATTGCTATTTTTGTGAAAAAACCTAACTTGAATTAAAATTAGTCACCGAACTAAAAGAAATTAAATTCTACAAGCAAAGAAAAAATATGGCATGTTCACAAAAACTATCTTATGCTCTTTGTAACAATAAAAGATTACAATGAACAACTTTAGTTGTTTCTATCATTACTATGGTCACGACAAACAAGTCATTGGTACTATTTGATCGTTAAATGTTTACTACAGACAGAAAATTCAACTTTGTTGTCTTCAACTATATAATTTTCCAACCACCACCAAAGTTTTGTTAGTTTGTCAAAATAATATTGTATTTATAACCATAATATTATTATTATTAAACAAATTATGATAACTTTACTCGTATGTAACCAAAAAAAAAAATATGTTTCATTTCTTAACGCGTTAAAGTTATTCAGTCTTCAATTTTCAATTTTCGAAGAAAATCATCTTCAGTGATGAGGCACATTTTGATTGTCGAAAGACAAATACACCCTTTTTATGGGCCGAATTGGAAGATCTGGAAGTGGACAATATGTGATTTCAACAGGACACTGCCACTTGCCACACAAATTCAATGGCCGTGTTATCTCACGTGGTGGTGATGACAATTGGCCGCAAAGATCATGTGATTTGACGTTAGACTTCTTTCTTTGGGGTAATTTGAAAGAATAGGTGTACGTCGATAAGCCAGCAACAATTCAAGAGGATGATGTGTTCAAGATTAACGTGGGCTCCTGCCACGGTGGCTTTATCCCACGGTGCTCCAAACACCGAGTGAAATAAAGACGTAGACTAGCGCCCCCATTGTGTAGTATAACAGCACTTTACGATTGCCACCAATCGAAATTTGTGTGTGATATAGTCACAATGAGTAGCAATTTACACAATATGGCAAGTCTTATCCAAGGCAAGCCTAGATCCATATTATACCCTCTTGCTTAGGGATTTGGAGACTATCCAAACTCCGTCTGTTGAGAGTGCAACAGCACACTTGATCGACCTTGCACCATACCTACGTTAATCGATCTTAAACCACAACCACCACGTGTACCCCCGAAGGAGACCTCACCAATAACCGGTCACAGAGAGGATAGGCTCTCTGTGGGGCCACCGATTCCCGTGGTACCAGTCCTTTGGGCACTGGTCGGGCCTCGAAGAGGACCCGCGATTTTTATCACAGACCTTTTCTTCCAGATTTAGGCTCTAGGAACCCTAGCGTCTGGTGCCCCTATTTTCCCCGAGTGAACTGCGTCAAAGCATTTGCCAATTCAAGAGGATAAGATAATTCGGCACATTAACGGCATAGAACCTCAATTACGCTTTAGCGTCATCGAAAATTTGGAACATCGGATGGAGGTGTGCCGCCGAGGGCGCGGCGGCCATTTGTCCGATATTTTGTTCTATACATAATTGAAGCATAACATTATTACCAAAATAAAAAGAAATGACAATAATTTCCTAAATAATTTGTGTTTTATTCAAAATCAATATCGGCCCTTAAAATTTAACCACTCTTTATAAACAAATAAACTATGTTTTGATATTATAATATATTTATTTCATTTGATACTATATTTATTTAATTTATTGCATAAAGAAATTTTCTATTTTGCAAAGTTATTGTTAAGTTAGACAATAATATTTTTTCAACATAACAATATTATTATTATGGTAATAATGATATGGTTTGAATACAACCATATAAATCAATCATAATATGTTGGTCTTAGATTATGGTTACCTCAACCATGTTTTTCTTTATGTGTATAGAATAGTCTATAATTTAAAATTTCAGGTCCCAAAGATCGTAAGCTTTGTACTGGTGTGTCTTATGTATTGTCTATTTATAACAGTTTATTTTAGTGCTAAGTATTTCAGGTATTGATAACAACTAACACAGCCTATTGTCATTTGCTTTTAAAAATACATTTCTTCTAACAATAGAGAAATTTGTCCAATCGCTTAACATTTCCCATATAAACATTTACATATTTTAAGAAACATTAAATACACAACCAATATTTTAAAATAAATTAATTAGAAAGTCACAAAAAAATAATAATAAATACCATGACATTAAAGCTTACTCATTCATCTAACAATAAAGTTTAATATCCATTAAGGCGGCTGATTAAAAAGTACCTGTAAATAAACAAAATAAAAACAATAAAAATTTATTAGTAATGAAACGAAGCAACAAGATAGAATTTACATTTCTGATTAAAATTCCACTTTGAGTGTATATTATCGGTGTCATAAAATACATCATCATTCATACCGTATGAATTTTTTATTGAGGTTATAAAAGATTTTTAATTTTTTTTTTTTTTTTTTTTTTTTTTTTTGTTGAATAAAAAACTAATTTGCATTAAATTTATTTCTCCTAATCAATTAAGCGAGGAAACAACTAAAAGCTTAATGGTCAATTTGTATGGCTTTGGTGACTATTATTTGAATCATTAATAGATAACGATTTGAAAATGACCAAATAAGAAATCTCATGGTGAGTTTTACAACATCGCAATAAATTAAAGTGCAAAATAAAATTCGAAAGAAATAAATTAAAAAACAGAAGTATGTTCATATATGATTTTTATTTAAAATCAATTTCAAAATAAGTTATTACTGCTATTAACTATAAAAAAAAATTAATTAAAAAATTGTTTATGGAGCACAAGAAAATTTTATAAAATTTGTTTACAGTTTGTTATAGTCTTAAGAAAAGTTC
>OX451218.1:101715271-101849174 GCA_949628195.1 Phasia obesa | reverse complement strand
AAAGTTCATATTTAAAAAGTAAGCTAAATAAGAGCTTCTTTAAGAAATGTATTTTTTAAATGTTCCTCTGAGAAAAGTATTTTTTAAAACCTGCATTTAACAAATATAAAGAGAATTTTTTTAAAAATAAAAGAGAATTTTTTAAAACTACCATTTAAACAAGTTAGAGGGCTATATTTGGTCGTGCCGATTCTTATATACCCTTCACGACAGTGGTTTTATTTATGGATAAAAATGTTGGTATATATATATATTTATATATATATATATATATATATATATATATATATATATATATATATATATATAAATGGACGTAGAGATAGCGCACTATCAACTATTGGTCCTACACTGGAACCACCATCCTGGAACCTTTCTCTCATTATCGCCGGATGGGTTTCATGTAGCTGCACATCTTTTCCTCATATCTACCCCCCAATTCTGCTCTTACCTCATCAGGGCCCCTGAAATTTTCAAGAAAACAATCATAAAATGCGTTCAAGGTACTCCAACTTTCAAGTGAAGCGACCAATCAAAAACGGGTCCAGCATTTTCCGTCAAATCACTGAATTGTGGAGAGTACTGTGAGATATACACTCTATATATAAGTATTTACATATATCTATAAATGGACTTAGTGATAGTGTACTATAAACTATTAATCCCACACTGGAATCTCTACTAATGGTACCACACTGAAACCACCACCTCGGAACTAATTTTTGTCAGTTTGTAGTCGGTATCCTGATGTTGTATGTATGTGTTTAATGCATCTAGGTGAATTGGTTTTAAAACAGAGATATCTCATATATTTAAGAATCAAACGCATTTAACAAACATGTGTCTCTAAATATGTATATTCTTAATATGTATTAAAATTATATTAGGTTACACTCATCGTTTTCATAGAAATATAGAATTTATTTTAATATTTCGAACATCGTTTGTAAAAAGTTTGGAAAAAATTTTTTGTAAAATTCTTTTCGAAAATTTTTTTTTGGAATATTTTCTGTACAAATATGTTTTTAAACATGTTTTTTTAATTTTTGTAAAATTATTTTAAAATTTTTTTTTAAAATTTTTTTAAATTTTTTTTTGAATTTAACAAAAAAAGCAAAAGATAATCATTACAACCGAAAAAAAAATTAAAAACAACTTAAAAAAATATTAAAAAAATATACGTAGGCTTGGTTTTTTGCCCGCTGCCTCCAATTGGGTGGTCTGATGTCGCTGAGTCTCAATAGCAAAATTTTCGAAACTATGCCTTGCAGATTGGTGTGCTTAAATTTCCTGTATCTGTTCGGATGCCTTCGCAAAGTTGATTTCAACCCGAATAAAGACGGACAGACGGACATCGCGAAATCAACTTATCTATTTATAAGGATCCAGAATATATATACTTTATAGGATTGATTGTTTCCTTGAATTTTGAACGGTTTGCTACCTATGGCCTGAACAGGGGAAAAAAGGTAAAAAAATTGAATTTTTTAAAGTTGTTTGCGATTTTGACCTTGAAGAATTGAAGAATTTTTGTTCTTTATGACAAGAGCTACAACTTTGCCTCAGAGAGTATATCAAAATTTCAAACGGTTTGCAAAATATGAGCTTGAGTAAATGATCATTTTTTGCAAAAATGACATCGAGACCCACATCTTTGAGGGTCCATAAAAAAAACCTGGAGGACTTTGGGCAAAACTGGGAGACACGGGTCTTTTTTTTGGCCTTTTATCACGTAGTGGTGCCCGTATATGGTTATTTTGCCATGACTTAAAAAATTACACAGTGTGATATTTCCAAGATATACCTATTATAGTTCTCTAGCTATTAAAAAATGGGCATGAACAACTATTCTTTCCGTAAAAACGTAAGATGGGTTATGATGAAGGTTTAAAAACAATTTGGCGAAATCTGTGCTGCCCTTCTTAAGTCATGCGATTACCAACGGACGACATTTCATTTTATTTATATAGAGTAGTATGTATAGAAATCTGTCCAAAAACATTCCGATAAGTACGTTTGAAAAAGTGTTTAAAAATTAAAAACAATTTTGCAAAAAAGTATAAACTGAAAAAATTTTTTTCTTGAATTCTCCTTGTAATTAGCTTTTGTTCTATATTTCAAGTCATTCCATATAAATTCATAAAACACATTGCAAGACAAACTTTTTTTACACTTGTTATGCGTATTGAAACGACTACAATATAAAACTCGAAGGAGAAAAAGGACATATTTATTTACTCCTTTTCCATAAACTTGCGTTTATTTTTATTATTCACACTGACTACTTGTGCAAAATGAAAGAATAAATTTTCTTACTTTTTTCTGACATTTTTTAAACTTACTTAGGCGTTACTTAAATTTTCTCTTTTAGTTCTTAAAAGTTGCCAAGAAAACCTGACACTTTTATGGAGGACAAAAAAAAAATGCAAAAATATACAACAACTTTAGCAACAATAACTTTACAAAAATTTTGTTAAAGGTTTGTCATTTTCAGTTTTCTATATTGCTTTCCTTTTTTTTCAACAACTGCACAGCAGCGTCGATTTTTCCCAAAGTAAAAGTGTTAAATAAAGTTGTAAGTTGTACAGTCAAAGTGCGAAATTCAAATGTATATTTTTTTTAATTTTTTTGTCGTAGAGTTAAAAAGAATAAAGAAAAAAAAAATAACTTAAACTGATAAAAAATACGTTTAACACAACTCAATAAAAAACTTTATTTTTCTTATTTTTTGCTTTCAAAGAGAGAGCACGAGGGTTGTTTGAAGAACACTGTAATCGAGATATTTGTGACTTGAATACTGTTGTTGAAAATTTGTAAGCTCTTGATTTACTTACATCAAAAATGTTACTGAGAAAATAATTTGAAACATGGCAGAATAATATCAGAGCGATTTGTGTACCGCTAGAAGATTTTTTGAATTCAATTTCAAGAAAATTTTTGCTCAAGAAATTATTTCAAAATTTGTAAAGGATAAAAACAAATTAATTCGACAAAATCTATACATAAGGGGTGATCTATTTCGAGGTTTCCTACTTTATTAAAAAAAAAAACACAGAAAATTCAAATTTAATGGAGAATGTTTATTATCATTTGAAGGAACATTCTTTGGTATTTATTTTTTGAAGATTATGCCTATCAAATGTTGGCCATTGCTACGTCGCAGATGGTCCAGCCGTTTAGTCCAATTTTCGATGAATCGTTCGAGCATTTCGACTGGTAACTGGCGAATTAGACGTGTAATGTTTTCCTCCAAGGCCTGAATCGAAGCGGGTTTGTCCGCATAAACTTTAGACTTTACATATCCCTACAGGAAAAAGTCTAACGATGTGATATCACACGATCCTAATGGCCAATCGACCAGACCAAAACGTGAAATTATGTGCTCACCGAAATGTTCTCTCAATAAATCCATTAATTGATGTGATGTGTGGGAAGTGGGGCCGTCTTGGTGAAACCAAATGTTGCCGAGATAACGAGCTTCAATTTCAGGCATCAAATAGTCGGTTATCATGGCACGATAACGGTCAACATTGACGGTTACGTTCGCACCGGCACCATTTTTAAAGAAATATATACCGATGATTCCACCGGCCCACAAACCACACCAAACCGTTGTTTTTTTTTAGATGAAGTGGCAGCTCTCAGGAGAGCCAATAGAGCGAAGCTATTGAGGCGTAAGTCTTTCCGTTATGAAATTCCAAACAATACTCAACAAAAATAACATGACAGCATGACAGCATGACACGACTCACACGTGATCTGTCAAAAAAGGCTATTGAAAAAAGTACCTCGAAATGGATCTCCCTATATAATAAAACAGCAACTCATTTTCTGTCTGTCGATCTTTCTGTCTGTGTACGCATGTGTATGCATGACGTAAAAACTACTGGATGGATTTTAACAAAATTTAGTATCCTGAATATAATAAGGGATACTTTTGTTCCCCAAAAATTTCTTATTTCCAAGAGAAAGTGGAGAAAAAGCAGTGAAAAAACGTAAATAATTTTACCGATTTAAAGGTACTCCATACTTTAAGGCATCTTTTATTTTTGAAAGCGGGATATTCTAAACACGGTTGCGCAACAGATTGCGCTGTTTCAAAATAATTGCTGAATACGAATTAAAATAATTAATAATAATGGTATAGGAGCAATCCTAAAGCAGAACTCAGGGGATCTAGAACACTCAGTTCCTCAATCTATTCAACACATTACCAACTAGTCTATCAGATAGCCAGTATGAGCCTCTCAGATACCCAGTATATTGAAGCGCAATAAGACTGAAAAATAAAAAATTAGTTCATAATAATGACAGTCATACCGAATATTGAAGGAACAAGAACATACTGGCTACTTAATGGATCCGGTGTTTTATAAACCGTTAAAAACTTTTGAAGTAATCGTTGGTGATCCTCTTCGAACACAGCTTATACGACGAGCATTGCAACAAATTTATTGCAACACTAGCCATTGTTTCGATAAATGGCATTCTGATCCTGAAGAGAAGTAAACAACTCAACGAAAGATGCCCAGTAACGAAAACGACAGAGAAGACAGAGAAAATTAGTGAGCAGCATTAACCTAATTTTTAGGTCATATTAACTAATTTAGAAAACCTCTTTATGTGCTGTAAATCTATGCGAATTGATAGTTCTCGAGGGAGAGAATTGAGAAGGAGCCAGCAAAATGAGTTGCGTTCAAATGTCCAGCTCAGGCTGTCATTTCAACTAAAGTTTACAGGCAGAGATATGTTGGACCTGATCTTCATAGCTAAGATTTTGTGGACCTAGTGAGAAAAAAAAATTTTTTTAAAAACCTCTCAATCACCAGTAGCCCATACCCGAAAGTAAATGGAATTTTTTTTCGCAGGACTCAGTGATTAATGAGAAGGTCGACTATTACTATTTGATCTTCTCACACGACACTGAGAAACGAATGACGATTTATCGGGTATGTTCACATTTCTTAATTCAATATAAATGTTCAAGTCAGAGAACCAAAAATGTAAAAATATTTGGCATTCGAGTGATTGTGGAATAAGAAAACATATCCGATTATTTAATGAAAAACAAACTATTTTTAAAAGAAATTTATAAAAATATTCACTAAAACTTTTACGTCTAGCCTCGTTTAAAAAGTATATATACGAAAAATACAAAATTATTTCAAATGACAAGACTGCAACAATTTGCTACAACTTCTTGGCTGTAAAATGCCAATTGTGTGTGAAAAATATACGAAGCACAACTAAAAGTACATGAAATAACGCATTTTTTCTTTGTGTGTATAAACTTTAAACTCAATGACACTCAGAAACCCACTATATTATTCCAACTACAGCTGAGCTGTGCTAGAATCGCATTTCTTGTTATTTTTTAATGTACATTTTTGAGGGAATTTTGTTGCCTTTTACTTCTAGTTCATCCTTTACAAGTTTTTGGTTAAAGTTTTTTCTTTTTTGCATTAAAAGTATGTTGAAGTGATGGCAGCTACTGCTATCAAAGTATTTTTTTTTTTTTTTTTTACTAAACAAAAATTAAAAAAATTGCTGCTAAAAAAACAGTAACGCCAAGAAAAGTCACAGATGCCATTGCTGTATGTTTTTTTTTTATATAAACTCCCTATAGTTTTTTGTGTCCACTTTTGTTGGGAAATTACAATGAAGTTAAAACTACTTTGGGTTTTGAAAGAGGAAAAGGAGTGACCAATTAAAAAAAGTTGAGAAGTTTTGTGGTTTTACCACGCCAAAAAAAAAAAGGACGAATGCGAGAAGTTAATTAACCAGAACTTAAAGCGTAAGTAAGAAAAATAATAAACTTTTAGTTTTTGGTGAAACACATTTTGTAGTGTAAATCTATAGAATTATTACGTTAAAAAAATGTGGAATAACAACAGAATGTTAACATGTCAAAAATTAAGAGCTTGCTGCATTGAAATATATAAAACAAGATTAATTATATTATGAAGTAAAACATATTCAACATCTAAAGAGTAGAGCGATTATAGAACTAGTTCTCTAGTCACTGTTACATATCACTTAATAACTGCATTTTCCCAATAAAGTCTCGACAGAGTTTAGCTTATATCCAGAGATGTCCTTAGCCGCTTAAGAAATCTATAAATATAATAACTCATTTCCTGTCTGTCTTTCACTTTGTGTTCGCATCAGGTAAAAACTACTGAAGGGATTATAACAAAATTTTGTGATAAGGTTCCTTAATATCGTGATTCCAATTTAGGATACCTTTCGCATTACAGAGTGTGGCAGTACGCCGGTATTTTTACCGATTTAAAGGTACTGCATACTTTTCTTTTATATTTGAAAGCAGTATATTTTAAGCATGATTGCGCAACAGTTAGCGCTGTTTTAAAATAATGAGTAACTCATTTAATGTCTGCCTTTTACAGAGCTTTACAATAATTTTTAGAATTTTATATATATTTAAGAATTTTATCCCGGTATGTATGTCTTTATATTTTTTTTCTTTTTTAGACAAAACTACCTCTGCGAAGCTTTTTGCTCGTCTGAAAAAAATACCCAAAATCTTTGGTGGGGATTGAACTCACAACCTCCAGACTAGCGAGCCACTGACAAATAAATACCTAAGAGTCTTAAGATTTGGCGTAAGTTTCTTTCAAAGCAAAATCGAACAAACAATTTTCAGGACGCACACAACGTGTGTGGGCACAGCTAGTTTTAGATATAAGTCTTTGGCTTCGTAATACCGGGAAGTGACTCATGTGCTTAATTGTGTCTAAATCCTCTTCTTCCTTGCACATCCTACAGAAATCTGATAAAATAATAATCCATCACATCAATCCATACATCACACCAGAATCTTTGGTGGGAAACGAACCCACAACCCCCAGACTGATAGATTAGCACACTACCGACTACAGTGCAGAGGTATGTTGGTGCAGTACAATGTGTGGATTTTACAACTTACTCAGAAGAAAACGGATAGAGCTCTTTAAAACTCTAAAATTGTAGGAACCTGGGCGGTTACTCTGTAAATACTTTAAAAATGTGTCTTAATTGATATCTAAATTGTTATTTTTAGGGAAATCATGAATTAAACTGGGTGTTGTATGTTTTCTTTCACAGCACATGAAGAAGAAATATGCACATTCACTTTGTTCATAATCAAATTTTATGAGTGAAAAATGAAAATTTTTTATTTTTTACTTGCGCATAAGAAATTCAAATTTCAAGCGCATGTACAGATCTATAGATGTATAAATATATTATTCAGAAAAATCCAAATTTTTTTTGAATTTGTTTAACTGACAAATTGATTTTTATAAATTAAATAGTTTTGTTATAGTTTTTAGGTAAGCGATCTTTTTAGCTCAGATCACTTTAATGAATTGCGTCGATCTTTTAGTTCATTTGCGTAGTAGGTCAGTTATAGTTGCCATAGTAATACACCTTCTGTGATAATTTCATAAGTTTATATATTGCGGTTCCCAAGATAGAAGGCAATGACAGACGGATACACATTGTAGCGAAAACAATAGGGCTACGTTTTTACCCTTTCTGTACGAAACCCAAAAACTAATAGGTTTTTCTATCATCATTTCTAAGATTAATTTTATTATCGTTTAAGCATTATCAATCAGAAGTTAGTGTAATAAGAATTTTATAAAAATCATCATTGTGGAATGGCCAGTTATATCAACATATCTAACAACCCCAATTTTACAACAAAACACTCTAACTGTCACACTCCGTATATACACCTAAACTAAAAAGGAATATAAACTAATAAGCTGAAGTGAATAAATCAGCTGAAGTAAACTATGAGCTGAAATCAACTAAGGAGCTGAACTAAGCAACTGGCTGAACTAGTGAGCTGAAATGAACTAAGGAGCTAAACTGAACTAAGGAGCTGAACTCCACTAAGAAGCTGTTATGAGCTCAGTTTGGTGAGCAGCTCACTTATAACAGTTAAATGATTAGTTCAACTGAACTAGGTAGTTCATGAACTACAAAACTCTTGTTTTAGTCTTATGAAACATGTTTGGCAAAACATTTTTAAAACTGCTCATATTACGCAAAACCTTAACTTTCTATCTATTCATATAATTTTCTCTCTATTCATATAATATATTCATATAATTTTAATTATTCGCTTTTATTTTAAACATTAAAAAAATTTTGAAAAGTTTCCAAAACATTTTTGTTATTGACAACAATGTTAAATGTAACTAAAAATGTTTACTAGTAAAACTTCTGAACACTGCTTTTTAAGAAACCTTGTTTGACTTGAAATATCTTTGAAAAAAAACCATTCCAAAGTTATTCTACTTCTTAAATAAATATTTAATACATTTAAACAAATGTGATACGTACATCCTTGTCAAACATTCTCATCATTGCCAAAAATAGCAAATAGCAAATGGCAAATAGCAAACAAAAATGTCAATAGTAAATGCATATTTTTCTTATACTCGTTACAAAACAATAATATGTGAAAAAAGCAAAAGTATTGAAAGCAACCCAACATTTGCAACTATATTTATTTGTAACACATGACATATAAATTTAAAATGACAGCTTTCTGCAAGAACAAAATTTGTAGAAGAAAAACTAAATTAAACGATAATGTATAGAGAGACATTGTTATCTAAAGAAAAAAGAAATTGTTTTAAAGCCAAAAATGATACAAAAAGACAAAAAATAATATTTAAGAAATGCATGTCAGTAATGAAAATAATTTTCATTCATGGTAAAAATTCACCAATAACCACAAAAAAAAAACTGGCAACAATTTCTATTCAATTTGTATTATTTTCAATACAAATTGAGAGCAAACAAACAAACAACTTTTCTACATTTCTACTAAATATTAAACAAAAATCTAAATAAAGAAAAAAAAATATTAAAAAAAGGAAATGTGATGACATACTGAAATTACTATAATTGTAATAAATTAGAAATTAAACTGCAAGAAATCAGAGCAATTTTTACTCAATTATTGATTGATAAGAAGGCAGTATGATTATTATTTTTATTGTAGCAATTTTAATTTAAACCCATAATAAAATAAATATTTTAAATAATAATAATAATAAACAATTTTTTCTTCTCATTATTTTTTAGATAAAACTTGCAAACTTCGTTGCACAATGGACCATTTAACGAAAAGTCGATAATAAAAAACCATAAAATTGATTGGATTGGATTTTTTATTTAGTTTTTGCTATAAAACGTAAAAATTTACTGGTAAGAAAAAATTTTGTTTTTATTGGCTGGGTCCGTCAAAAGTAATAGAAGCTTTTTCTGTAGATTTGTGTTAAGAGGGCCAAAATACTTCATGAATAAACGTTTCAAAATTTTTTTTACAAAACTTTTTTTGCCATAAATATTCCACCAAATATGTGACCTTGTTTCAGAAAAATTATTTAGATGCACACGGCTGGCATCCGACTATTGTATAATGGTGTAGAGTACTATAGGGCAGGGTTCGGACTTTAAAATGATAAAAATTTTTTTTAAGGTGTTTTGACGGTAATAAGTTATGCTCTATGAAGTAGGAGATTTTTGGGCAATTTGGATCTTTTTTTTTGAGTTAAAAAATGTCTGAAACATACGAAAGGACTTTCAAACTGGTCAAGTTATTTTTATTTAAAACTTGCTGTGCCCACACGCGTTGGGTGCATCCTGACAATATTTTATTCGAATTTGCTTTGAAAGTTTTTCACACCAAATTTTACTTTTATAATGCTTCACGTATAGGTATTAACTTTATACAAAGGTCCATCCCAGGATAAAATTCTAAAATTTATAAAAAATTTTAAAATTCTAAAAAAATATTGTAAATCTCTGTAAAAATTGTTTAAAATATTTTATTAACAATATAATTCCACAAGTATTAATATTTTGTGATTATTTTCAAACAGCGCCATCTATTGCGCAACAGTTTCAAAATATCCCGCTTTCAATTCATTTTTCGATTATTTTAAAACAGAGCCATCTGTTGCTTAACCGCGTTTAAAATATCCTACTTTAAAAAATAAATGTTGCCTTAAAGTATGCAGTACCTTTAAATCGATAAAATTATGTACGTACTTTCACAGCTTTTTCTTCACTTTCTCTTGGAAATAAGATATTTTTGCGGAAATATCTTTTTTCCAAGTAAATTATTATTTATTAAAATCCATACAGTAGTTTTTAAGTGATACAAATACAGAAAAAACACAAACAGACCGACAGAAAACAAGATACTATTTTATTATATGTATAGAAAATGTATAATTAATTGAAGCGGGGTCTGTACGGTAATTAACTCAATTTAACAAAAATAAATTTATTTCATACAATTTTCATACTTTAAATATTTAGAAAGTTTTTCAATTAGTTTTCTTGCTATAAAATTTTCTACGTTTTAAAACTTGGCCCTCTTCGTATGGCATTTTTCAATACACAGATGTACACAGCAGCGATCACAGTTTAACATTTTGCATTGCCTTTCTTGAACCCTTTTTCAACATGTGCGAAAAATAAATTACTTCCAAATAAAAAATAGCAGCAAAAATTGAAATTCAACCATAAACTTCCCACTTAAGTACTTTTTAATTTTCGGTAAATTTCAAACAGAGTTTTTTCTCTTATTTATTTTGCCATAAACAACACAAACTGCTGCACAAACAAACTCTTACCTATAAAGAGCAGGAAAGTAAAAAAAAAAAAAAATACGAACACAAAAAGTTAAGATTGTTGTTGTATGTGCATATATAAAGCTAATTAAACTAATGACCTGTTGAAATTGTTTTTTCAACTTTTCTTTTTTTTTCAAAGTATTAAAACGGCTTTACTTTTTTCATTATATATTTTTTTGTCCTTGCTGCAGTCTACTAGGAGCGTGGAGTTGGCTGGTTGTTCGTTTTTTTAAATTTATTACTATTTACTTTTTTTTATAGAATTTAAACCTTTGACCTCATAAAATGTAAAAATTAAAAAATGAAAAAAAAAACTACAACCACTACAAAGCGATTTTACTTGTACAACACATTAAAATCTGCAGAGCAACAGCTACTACCAACCCAACATACACTTAATAACACTTTTGTAAATTACCTGGTATTTTATCTATGGAAATAACAAGCTTTACAACACCAAAAACAACCACAACTACACACAACAAACATCAAATGCAGCAACATCAACAAACAGTATTTTATTTAGTTTTTATTTTTAATGGGAAAAATGGCAGAAATCCTCTTAATAAATTAGCACCCACTCCACCGAGTCACTCTACTTATTGACTCACATGCATACATACATTCAGTCAATCATATTTGCAAAGTTCATGTTAAGGAAAGACAAAAAAGGAAAGTATGTTAAAAGGCTATTAAAACTCAACGAGTAGTGAGAGATAAGTTTTAGGATTTTTTTTATGTTAATATTTCTAATTATTAGAACATGAATTTACTAATGGAAGCCACACAGCAACTACTTTGTGTTTTTTATCTATAACTCATTAAATTCAAGTGTATGATGTAAATTTATAAAAGTTGCAGAATTTGTTGGTGTCAAATAACACCTTAGAAGAGTTTAGATTTTTATACAAAATAATTTACTGGTATTTGAAACATTGATTTATCATACCGTCCTTCAGTTTGAAGAGGTTATGGAAAAATTGTAAAGATTTTTTTTTAATTATTTCTTGTCTATTTGTTCGCAACAAATTTACATCGGATTGTTTAGTAAATAGAAAATTCTTTTAGTTTGTGCAATTAAATGTAAAATAATTTTATTTAATTGCAAAACAGTTGCGTCACAATACATATCGATACCTTCCCTCAAGAATGTATTAAGCGACACTTTTTTCGAAAATAACATATTGATGTGGAACTATACAAGAAGTTATGCGCCTTATTTTGGCCTGGGTTTCGCTGCCCTATCATGGATAAAAAGGAAACTAGAGAGAAAATAAAATTGTATTAACCGCCAAGTTTTTTCATTGGAATAATGTTGCTACCTGAAATTTGTATTATGTCAAGTTTCGTATTTTCCAAATATTATTTGGAAAGCGATTTTCAGAATGGATAGTATGTTCCTTTCAATAAAATACACAAATAAATAACTAAATGAGACGTTTTGAGACGAAATGTCGCTTAATACAGTCTTATGGGAAGGTATCGATATATCTGTGGCAATAAGGAAAAAGTGCTTAAGTCTGATTTTTAAGTTTTGTAGGAGAGCAAATTTAAACTTTAAAATAATTTTTTTTTAAAAATAACTTATCTTTAAACTTTACCTATGGGAGTCAAACGTATGATTTGGAAAAATATCTTATATCTACCAAAAGTACTCAAGCGTTGCAATTAATAAGCTGTGTAAAAAGTTTCTATGATTTTGAAAAATACCTTGTAGTTTCTTAAGCTTCTTTCCAAATGCGATTCGACATTGAAAAAAGATAAGCAAAAAGTTATTTTGCTATAACTTCCTGAAAAATTTTACAAAATAATTAAACATTTGCACATGGGTACTTTGAAATATGGAGATCTCAAAGGTGCCAGTAACTTAATTTTTGCTTAAGTCGACTTAAGCACTTATTCCTTATTGCCACAGATATACTTTCCTTAAGTTTTAATCGCCAGTATTAAACAGAAAAGAATGAAAATGTTTTCCATAAAGAAACAGTACATAAAGTACTTATATCAAAAGGAATTAATTGCTCAATGTATATAAAATAGTACTTTTACGAAAGATAAAAAGGTACTTTTGCGAAAGATAAAATAGTACTTTTACGAAAGATTCTTTCTCAAAGTTTTAAATAAACAGGCTATATTAAAAGCACCACAAAAATGTCGTTGAATATATCGCACTTGATCAACAAGAGGGTATTAATTCAAAATTTTTAAATTTTTAGTAGAGGTAAAAAACTGTTTGTGATTAAATTTTCAGATAATTTAAAAAAGTAAGCAAATTCCATTTAATAATATATTTATACTGTTTTTTCTTTTAAATTTTTTACAATTATTGCGAAATAAAAATAATACCTTTTTGCTGATATGTATAAAGGTACTCAAGACATTAATCATGAAAATGGTTTCATATGCGGGTTTCGAGATGAAAGAGTAATCAGAATACGTTAAAATTTTTTCAGTAGATGGATAGTGATGTTGTTGGTTGATTTCTTGCAAAAAGTGAAAATTTAAGAATTTTGATTTAATACCCTCTTGTTGATCAAGTGCGATATATGTATATGCATATTTTTTTTGCTTTAAATTTCTTAAGACTTACTTTGCAGAATGTGATAATTTTTTTATTATTTTATCTGCACGCAGAGAAAAAATATGGTTATAACTAGTAGGGTAAGAAAAACAATCCTATGTTCTCTGTAATAATATGTGGTTGTAAAGAACAACCTTAGTTGTTTGAATCATTAATATGGTCACGACAAACAAGTTTTTGTTACCATTTCATCATTAAATGGTTACTACACTCAAAAAATGCAATATGGTTGGTTTGAACTATACAATTTTCAAAGCACAACCAAAGTTTTATTAGTATGCCAAAATAATATTGTATTTATAACCAAAATATATTATTAGGTAACAAATTATGATAAGTTTGCTCGTATGTAACTACATTATAATTAAAAAAAAAACAAATAATGTTTTTCTAAGTTTTGTGTTTAATTTTTAAAATTATTAGAATCTAATTTTACGGGTTTTCCTTATATCGAAAGCTTAAAAAGTAAACTAATAAAAAATTACTGTTGGCTTGCCAAACGTACCAAAACAACAGCCAGTGACGACGGTCTTTACCGAAAGGCATGACAACTGTATTTAATTTAGTGGCGAAACAAATCCAATCAATTTAATAATAAATAATTGTGTGTGATTATAATGTATATTTATATGAATAAACTAGCTGTGCCTGCCACTTCGTCACCGTCCTTGCAATATTTTGTACGATTTTGCTTTAAAAGCAATCCACACCAAATACCCTTACGTTTTTAGTGCCGCCTTAAACTACATATGCTGCATATCAGTATATGTAATTTTTACTTAATAAAAAATAAAGTATTCATATCCGGTTAGTTCAATTGCGTACTTTCACCGCTTTTTCTCCACTTTCTCTTGGGTATAAGATATTTTTGCTCTCACTTTCTCTTGGGTATGAGATATTTTTGCGGAAATAATGTATCCTATAGTGGAATAAGGATACTAAGGTACCTCCTCAAAAAACTTTATTACGCGATGCGAACGCAGAGAGACAGGAAACAAATTACTGTTTTAATATATGTTTAGATACAATTTTATATTTCACAATGTTATTTTTAAGTTACATAATAATATGATTCTAACATGACAACACTACTGTTATATTTATAATAATATGGTTTGACTGCAACCATATAATTCAATCATAGTATGGTGCTTTTAGATTATGGTTACCTTAACCATGTTTTTTCTTTTCGCGTAGGAACTATAAATTATTCCAAGTATATTATTAAAAGCAGTTTTTAAGGATTTAATACACTCAAAATAAAATAAATTCACAAATATCAGACGTCTACCTATAATGATTCAAGCCATGCAGCCGTGTAATATTCATAATTTATTTCAAATAGTACTGTTTCAGAAACTTATTTAAAAAAAAAAAAACTTTTTTAACATGCCTTTTCAAAAGGTATAGTTTCAAACTCGAGTTTTTTAAAGGTACTTTTTTAATTTTGTACTTTTTACAAATAGCTACTTTTTAAAAAACTACTTTTTATTTATTTTTTTTTTTAATGTTACAGTACAATTAAAAATTATAGTCTAACTTAATTTACAGAACTTAGTAACGAAGACGAGTAAAGACACGTTGTAGTGAAACAGTTACACTCTTTGCTGGGAATAGAACCCAAAATCCCTAGATTGATAGACTAGTAAACTACCCACTAACCTACCGGAGCAGCCAAGTTACTTTAAAAAAGTAGCATTTTCCGAAAAGTACTTTTCTTAAAATTACCTTTTTTATAAAGTACCTTTTAAAATACGTTTTTCAAAAGAAACCATATAAAAACAAATTATTTTAAAAGGAGCTACATATTTCAGAGAGTTAAATTTGTAATTTGTTGGTTTTAAAAGGTAGCTTTTTCCAAAAAGTACTTTTCTTACAGTGACTTTTTTTAAAGTACTTTTTTAAATTACTTTCTTAGAATACTAATTTTTAAAGGAGTACTGTTTTCAAAACCGACTTTTAATGCAGCACTTTTTACAAAAGGTTTAAAGGTTATTTTTCTTTAAAGGTACATTTTATAAAACTTGATTTTTTATTAAGAGTATTTTAAGAGGATTCTTTATTTATTCTATTATATAAAATAATATTAATATTAAAAAAAAAAATTAAACAACCCCTTTTATTCCATCTGAACCAACTAATCAAAATCTGCTTAGTTTTGACTTGCATACAAATTGCAAGTTTTTTTTTATTGATACAAATAAATTTCCAATTATGAAAGACTTTAGCACTTTATGCTGCTGTTATTTTTGTGGGTTATATAATTGGGGCACTCGAGGTTGTGTTCCAAGCGGCATACGTGCACAATATATTGTATAAATCCTTTTGTCCAAAAATTATTCACACACTCTTGAAATCAAACAAACCGCCCCGTATAAAAAATAAATTACATATAAAGTGTTACAATTGTCCAGTTCCTTGTAATTAATAATTGTACTCATATAGTACAAGCCGCAAATATTTTTCTCCCTCTTTTGGAGAAACAAATTTAACTTAAAGTACCATTGATGATGGTGTACTTGTAGTATTTAGTGCGCGTGTGGTTTTCAAGTGGGCTTATTTTCTATATCCACATTTTTCATTTAATTTTTTTTTTTGCTTGGAAATGAAGCCATGGCAAATTTTTTACTCAACCAAAAATTTACACTCTTTATTACATAAATTTAGCTTTACATCGGTCGGTAACACACATCAGTGGGTGTTTCTTTTTATTATACATATACTTAGTACAACATATTGTAAATGAAATTATAATTTTGAAGTGCTGAGCTGTTGTATTTTTGTATTTAACGACGTTCGCCCAACTTAACCATCATCTACATCATGTTCATTGTCGTTGTCCAGGTTAAAACACATGGTTGTTTTATTTTGTTGTTTATGACAGCCTTTAGGAGATTTAAGATTTATATATGTATGTATATATGCCTGCCTTTGTAAGTTGTTAATACTCCGAGGCATAAGATTAGTATGAATTTGAATTGTTTTTCTTGTTTTGATTGTTATTGGGTTGTAAAATTCAGAAGAATTGAAAAAAATGGTAGTTAAACTAATAAAATTGATACTTGTATACACTTCAGTGAAAATAGTACACACAACAAAATAGGCTACTCAAAATGGATACTATGTAGTAGTGGGCGTAGCAAAACTAAGTAGTCGTATTGCATACTAACACAATTTAAGCCGTTAGAGTTTCAATTTTTTCTATTGTTGACAGCAATTAAAATTTTCTCGTTTTCTATTTCTCTATAAAAGTTGCTTAAATACAACAGGTTTAAAATTTAAACTGATAATAGATAGATACAAATAATGCTGAAGGCTGTTGTAGCGGTCCAGAAAATGCATTACGTTCTTTTAAACGAAAAAAATTAAAAAAAAATATTTTAGGGTAGTGTTTGTTGGTTGTAAACATCATATGTTTAACCAAGAAAACTTAGATAATAGAATACGAGAAATTGAACTCAATCATCTATCATATCAATATCATCTACACGCAGAGAAAAAACATGATTATGGTATGGTCACAAGAACCATCCTAAGTTCTTTGTTTATGGTTGCGATGAACAACTTATAGTTGTTTTAATCATTACTATGCTCACGATAAAAAAAATGATAATTGATAAGTTACAACAGCCAAAACATGCAACATTTTTTTTTTTTTAAAGAGAAGAACCACTCAGGCAGAAATGCCTACACTACCTGTGGTACTTTCTTTGGAAAGGGATAGTAGTAGATAAGACAGATGGTTAGTGATAGTAAAGCGTCGATTTTGGCAACACTGCAATTGCACGTTATGATTATTTTTAGAACAGTATTGCAGCGCCTCTGGTGTTATTTAGGCGAATTAGTTCGAAGCTAGCATAGCCAATTTATAATTATTTTACTTCGCCGGCGATTTAGTGCTATGTATGTGGTAATTCCGGCGAAGGAGGGCGCTGTGATATGCATTATTGTAAAAAAATTAATACATATCAGAAAAATTGCCACGGCTGAGATTTGAACTCGTGACCATTGCTTAGTAGTCAACGTGCTAACCACTTAAGCTACAGCACCCTCAATGGAATGGTTTGACCTATATAATTTACAAATCACCACCAAAGTTTTATTAGTATTCCAAAATAATATTGTATAACCATAATATATTAATAGTAAACAAATTATAATAAATTTTAACCACAGTATGAAGTTTTGTGATTGTGTTTTTTTTTTAATTTTTAGGATCTTATTTACGGGTTTATGTGTATAAAATATTATTTATTGAGTGATTTCGCATATCGAAGACTTAAAAATTAACTTAAAAATTATTGTTTTTACCACAGGTGTGTAATTTCTACAATATTTATTTCCGATCTAATAAATTATATATATATTCTGGATCCTTATACATAGAGAAGTTAATTTAGCGATGTAAGTCTGTCCGTCTGTGTTTGGGTTGAAATCAACTTTGCCAGGCACAGTTTTGAAAAGTTTGCTATCGCAATGCAGCAATATCAGACCGTTCCATTCGAGGCTGCGGGTAAAACACTACGGCTACTTATATTTTTTTCACATTTTTTAAGGTTGTTTTAATTTTTTTCGGTTATAATAATTTTCGTTTGCTTTTTTGTTGTTACTAAATATTAAACCGCGACTAATATATTGCGTACAGATCTCGGGCGGCACTAGCACCCTGGGAGGGGCAATTTTGTGCTTGTTTTTAGGTTGATAGGACCTTCTTTCTGCATTGATTTGTATTAAATGCCTTTGTAGAAAGCAATAAACATAGAGGTGGTGAATAGACTCATAGGGTGGTCACTGGGAATCAGGAGCTTTCAATGGTCTCCTTGGCGGCTAGGCCAATATGGGCAAAATTGTTTTAAAGGTTTTTATTGCTTTAGTTTGTTCATTCTAGGGCAATATGGTTTACAGGGCGGTTCTACGGTGTCCAGGGGGAGAGGGATGGTCCCTTTTTAGGGGGAGGTGGTTTTTTTGAAATAAATATTGAGTTCGTTTTTTTTTCGTTTTGTCGTTTTAATTTTTATTGTACTTAGGCCTGACCGTTTTTTTTTTTTTTTTTTTTTTTTGTAAGTCAAAACAAAATCTGCGAAGCTTGTTTTTGCTTGAAAACACCCAGAGTCTTAGTAGCAATGATTTTAGCGCAGACCAACCGAACACAACTCATTCATAAAATACCATTTCTTAAGACCATTGTAACTCAGCAGCACCCAACGGCCAACAAGGGTGTCTCATTATAGGGTTCGCTTTTTGTAAGTTTTAATGATTTATTCGCTTTCATCTTACCATTGTAGGCCTAATGAGTGGTAGTATTGTAATATTTTTATAAATTAATATAATTATAATTAATTTTGTATGAAAAATTAGTTCTAAAATAAATTTCAAATATATTTTATTTTTTATAAATATGGGGATAAATAAGTAATTTATTTCATAATAAAATAAAATTTAATATTATATTGTTATTCTAAAGTTAGACATAAGATGGTTTGACTACAACCATGTAATTCAAGCATAGTTTACGGTTACCTCAAGCATGTTCTTTCTTTGCGTGTATTACACCTCGAGTAAAGAGGAAGCTTTGGGTAGTAGCAGACTTCGTTATTGACAACTCTGCAATTGCTCGTCATAATTATATTGAGAACAGTGTTGCAGAGCCTCTGGTGTTAACTAGGCACATTAATTTTAAAGCTGTACAGCCATTTTATTAATATTTTACTTCGCCGACGATTTAGTGCTATAAAAGTATACCGGCGAAGGAGGGCGCTTTGACATATACTAGTAAGAGTAGAAAAATTAATAAATATAAGATGATATTTACTGTTGCGAACCAGGCTACAACATGTAGCTACGGCACCCTTGCTGTATAACTTGTCATGTTAACTCATCCCTATTATTTATAAGTAGCTGTGAGGGTTGTGAGCGTCCTGACAATATTTTGTTCGATTTTGCTTTAAAAGTAATTTGCACTCAATTCTAAGACTCTTACGTATTTACTTTATATAAAATTCCAAAATTTATATAAAATTCTAAAAATTATTGTAAAGCTCTGTAAAAGACAGACAGGAAATGAGTTACTCATTATTTTAAAACAGCGCCATCTGTTACGCAACATTGCTTAAAATATACTGCTTTCAAAAATAAAAGATGCCTTAAAGTATGCAGCATGGCACAATAAACAAGGTAAAGTCGCAGCGAAAAAAAAGTACAACTCTGTAATAAAAATACTTACATTTTGTTTTTGTATAAATCATTTTAGGCTGTCCAAACCCAATGACTTCAATATACAGGGTGGGCCAAAAGAAACCAAGGGGTGTAAAAGTTTAATAACTGTTTTGTTTATAAACTTTTTTTTAATTTTTCTTTCAGATTATATAGACAACACTTGGAATTGTATTATTTAAACCAGAGATCAATTATTTTAACGCAAAGAGCATATCGCCGACATTATTGAAAATTTGATTATGAGTGATGAAGCTCATTTTCATTTGAATGGCTTTGTTAATAAGCAGAACTGTAGGTTCTGGGGTTCTGAAAATCCAAGAGCCATTCATCAACGCCAATTGCACCCCATCAGGTGTACAGTATGGTGTGGGATCACATCTGAAAATGTCATTGGGCCCTACTTCTTCGAGAATGAAGATGGAAGTGCTGTAACCGTAAATGGAGAGCGGTATCGGTTTATGATAGAAAATTTTTTACGTCCTGCTCTTGAAAACCGACCTGGTATGTGGTTTCAGCAGTACGGAGCCACTGCCCATACTGCCCGAGACACAATGGCACTTTTAAGACAAATTTTTGGAGAGCCCTTGGTTTCTTTTGGCCCACCCTGTACATATATATAAATTGTTTTCTGCAAGTGTAATTAGTTTTTTACGCAGAAACTTTCACATGTGTTGTACAAGAAAGAAAAGTCAAAATCTAAGGGTATGAGGTTTTTGAATAAAATTGTTTATAACAATAAAACGAAAACGAAAACAAAAACAAAAACAAAAAGTACAGAAAAGGATTAAGTGCGCGGAGGGAAGAGGCAAGTTAATTGAAGGTTATTTTTAACACCGTTTTTTTTCGGAAGCCATAGAGTACATTGAAAGTTCATTTTATTATTATTTATATAAGAGTATTAAAAAGTCATGTCATTAGTTAGACAAACGATGACGGGGTCGATCAAAGAAACACAACAAATACAAACAAAATAATTATAATGGAAACGTGTTTCATAAAAAACGTTAACAAAAGATCAAAGGATAAAACTAACTAATTGAAGTAGTATTAAATGTATTCGAACATATGCTTAGATGTGTGGGTGAGTGGAATGTGGCATAATTATAATAAAAGTGGTAATAAATAATGGCAAAAGAGGGTGGCAATGTGGTGGTTATTATCGCAATAATTTCGAGTGATAAATTATTGAAGGGTGCAATTAATGAGAAAGAGAGTGGCAATTAAAAATTTATATGTGAAAGATAAAATATTGCGTAATAGCAAAAAATATGATTTCATTTATTAAATTATCGAGTACAAGATATAGAAAAATTATATAAATCAAATTTAAATTTAAAACAGTGGCCAATTGCGAATAGGATTTACACATAAATGATTTAAAGTTTTAAATTTTATAATGAATATAAATAAATATTTAATTCAAAAGAAGATTTTTGACATAATTTAAAGATTTTGTACTAATTTAATCGACATCTTTTAAGTTGCATTTATATTATTTAAAGTATATTATTCATACCATGCTTTTAGGGTTTATTAATATTTTCTATTCAAATAATAAGACGGTAACAGGTCCTTGTCTGTACTTGAAATATTTTTGGAAAGCTTTCCTGTTGTTGCAGATACCAATCGAAATAGAATATATACATTTAATCATTTAATTCCCAGTGGAACATAGGGATGATATAGAATACAAAACGACAATTTTCGAAATATATTTCTGGCTGTCTGTTTCTCCGTCAGTCTGGGTTCACATGACGTAAAAACTACGGAATGAATTTTAATAAAATTTTGTTCTAAGTTTCGTTAGAACCTGGGTTAAATATAGGATACTTTTTCCCTTAAAATATATCTTATTTCCAAGAGAAAATACAAATAAAAATGGCGTTATGCAAGTTTACTAATTTAAAGGTATTGAAAACTTGGCAGCACCTTTTATTTTTGTAAGCGGACAAATTTAGACACTACTCACAGAACTTTACAACAATTTTAGAATTTTATATAAATTTTAGAATTTTGTATGGATTACTTTCAGAGCAAAAAATAAATACTGTCAGAACGCTGACGACTTGGCTGGCCCTACCAGTGTAAAATATGTTGTTTAGGGTGATGCTATATATTTTAACTTTATTATATTTCAAATATTTTTCTTAGCGGCCATAATAAAACAACTTCTGTAAAGGATTTATATATCTACCTTTTACGGTTCCAAAGCTACAGCATTGTGACAGATCAACACACATCATCGTAGCATTATTTTGAAGGTTTCAGTTCTACTGTAAGGGTACTAAAACCTAACAAACACAGAAAAAATGTCACAGCTAATCAAATATATAATTCTTAAAATACGTCGGCGTATTTGATGATTCCTTCCTTTTTTGATAGGATATCATTTTTGGAAAAAAAAGTTTTCCAATTCTTAACATAATCTGCCTCAGCTCCATACATTTATGTCAGCGTTCTTCGTATGTTTTTATTCCTTCCAAATAATAAGAATTCCCCAGGCCTATCAAACAGGTGTTTGATTTAATGATAATCTCTTCGTTTGACATAATACTCTTACCATCCAGCAATATCTTTAAATTTGGAAAAGGATATAGTCTCATTCACTGTTTGGGCATTGCATTGGATGGGGTAGCAGATCGAAGCCCAATTAACATATAATACCCTAGTGGCTTCCCGTGTATTACATTGGTCATTTTTGAATAATATTCGGCGATAATCATCGTACTCTATTCAAGGTAATCGATATAAATGACTCCAAATGCATTCCAAAAAACTATCGCCTCTTTCTTGTTAGCCCATTCACCTTAACCTTCTTTGTCGAACTTTTACCCAAAGAAACCAGATTTCAGTATTTTTTGTTCTAAGCGTATTCTTACGGATCCATGTCGGAATTTAAAATCGTTTGGATTGCGCCTCAGCATTGTCAAACACTTCCTAGAAGTGAACAAACAGTCGGGATTATAATAGAGTTTGAGTAATCGCGACAGCCTTTCTTTCTTCGTCTTTCTTCGATTTGGGTGATGGTTTTTTAATTTACGTTAAAATTAACGAGCTTTCACAGCTTCTCATGGCTGTCAAAAACAAACTAATAGCTGAAGGTTGCGTTGGAAATACAAAAAAGCACTCAATTGTTATGCTCTCGTATTCCGTTCATTTATAGATCATTGAAGTCATAGTAATTTAAACAGTTACTGTCAAGCTTGTTTATAGGAGGGGATACCGAAGCAGTAATTTACCTTACTTCCATTGAGTCTCATACTGCACCTAGCCTTTGTTCAAAATTGTAGTAATTTCAAAATAATTTCAATCTGGTAACTGTCCCGCTTCTTTCTTATCTCAGAGTCTCGAACAGTTGATAACATTTCTCTTAGGCTAAGAGTACTTATAGCATACATATTAAATATATATCTGTTTGTGGTCCTAAGTCTAATGCTAAACATAAAATGAGCGCTACCGTTTTTGCCTCTTCCAGGCACCATCTACAAGTATCATTTTATTCCATTTTCATCGTAGTCAAATAATACTTAAAAGTTGCTCCGAACAACTTTCTGGCTGTTTAGCAGAGGGGCATTAATTCAGCAGTGCCCTTAAAGACTTTCCCGCCCACCTCTTCTAACTTCTTTTCCATCTCTTTTAAATTCCTCTCTTGGTCAAACAGAGTCTAACCTCTCCAACACTTACGAAATTGTTCTTCGATGTTTGTCGGATTCTCTCAGCCATGTGTGTTTTAGCAAAATTTTAATTCAAAAGATATTTACCAGTATTGGATGTCCATCCACACAGATCTCCATATACGCATTTATGTTTATTTTGAAACTTGATTACGACGGGTATCTAGAATTTGCATACTAACAACCATGGCTACACATACCCCTGGGATGCTGATTCACTGTGAAGTAGTGTAGCTTATTTGTAGGAGAGTATAAATTTCCTTCGCTCGTCTTAATTCAATAAGCCTCTTAGCAAATATAAGACCTTACTAAGAGCCTGATACTGGTCGTCTTCTGATACTATTCTCAGTTATGGCGTGTCATACCCTAATGCTCCAAATAAATAAACTTTTAAATACACACTGTGCAATTTTTGAAGTCATGGAAAAATAACCATATACGGACACCAATACGTCATAAAAGACCAAAAAAAAAAAGACCCCTGTCTCCAAGTTTTGCCCAAAGTCCTCCAGGACCTGAACAGGGGAAAAAAGGTAAAAAAAATTGAATTTTTTAAAGTTTTTTGCGATTTTGACCTTGAAGATGAAGTTTTTTTGATTTTATATGTTAACAATTTTTGTTCTTTATGACAAGAGCCTCAGAGAGTATATCAAACTTTCAAACGGTTTGCAAAATATGAGCTTGAGTAAATGATCATTTTTTGCAAAAATGACACCGAGGCCCCACATCTTTGAGGGCCCTGGAGGACTTTGGGCAAAACTGGGAGACAGGGGTCTTTTTTTTTGGTCTTTTATCACGTAGTGGTGTCCGTATATGGTTATTTTTTCCGTGTTGCCCTGTGATATCTTAAGCCCGAAAATCCCATTTTTATAGATTTTTTTTCAAAATGTTTATATTCTTTTTATAAATTTTCCCAAATGTCTTTTGAAGTAAATCCTTTACATACTTTGAGTGCAAGATTTATGAGAATTTCTTAAATTTGTTTTTTTTTTTTTTTTTTTTTTTCACAACTGAAAACAAATGCGTAATTAAATGTTTTTGCTTGAAATTGCCATAAATTAAATTGGCGTCTTCTTTACAATCAACAAAAAATAAATATTTTATTCATAAAGGCGACATTTAAAAAGCAAAAAAGTATTTGGCCCCAAATAAAAATCTTTCTCTACAAGAATAAAAATCAAATTCTTTTCATTTGAGGAAATTTTTTAAATAAATGTCACAACGAGGTCATTTCTTTTTATGGAGAAATGTCTTAATTAAAGTAACAAACATGTTGCAACACATAAATTCATACAGATGAGCGACAGTTTAAAGCAAGAAACAAAAAATTGTTTAAATTCCACAAAGATTTTCTTTAATGAATTTAACATATTTATAACCAAAAGATTATGTGAATGAGAGTGACTGTGTTTTAGATCATTTTAGGAGAATGGCTTCAGCATATTGTTTGGAAATGTATTTTTATACAGTTCAAACAAATCTGTTTCGAAAAAATTCTAACAACATATGCAGCAATCTACCGAATTATGAGAATTTTAATAAATGGCGTATAATTTTTAATTAATCTTAAAGAAAGAACAATTTAACAACAATTGTACATTTTTGTTTAATATTAAACTCTTTTTACCTTTTTTTAAGTAACAATCAGGCAATTAATGTCTATATTAACTGTGTTAGTTCTTTTGGAAAGGGATAGGAGTAGATAAGAGAGATGTTTAGTGTGATAGGAAAGCTTTACGTATGGCAACACTGCACTGTTTCTTTTTAGTTTGGGAAGCTCATTTTGGTCTAAAATATTATTTTCTTACTAATATCATTTTTAACACCCGTTGTAACCGTTTTCGTTTTGGAGATTAAATTCGATTACCTAGGCCTAACATAAAAAAAGACAATCAAGTATTCAGTATGTAATGTATGTAATCGGTTAACCTAAGGGAAGCTCACCAAGCAGATCGGAAAATGGACTTCAATGTTAACAATTTTAGCATTGGAAATAAAAAAAAAATATTTATTTAAATTTAAATGTAATAGTTGCAATTCCAATTCCAAATTTTTTCGTAATAATCTAAGTATTAAGTACGCTGTGCGCTGTAAAGTGAGTAAATGAAAAATGGGGAATTGCCGACTTCAATTGTGCCAGTAATAAAATGTACTGGCCAGCACTCAAAAAATATTTGATCTTTGTTGTTTCAGTTAAAAATTACTATATTAACTGACAATTAGTCTCCATATATACTATATATATAAGATAACGTATGTATAAGACCTATATGAATAAGACCATATATGCTTAAGATTACGACCGAAAGCAAATAACTAATACAGCTAATAAAATGCCCTTATTATATTGCTTCAGATATGGTTTATGTATTTATTTTCTACTAGCTATGGCCGCCACTTCGTCAGTATCTTTACAATATTTTTTTTTTTTTTTGATTTTGCTTTAATAGCAATCCACACCATATTTGAAGACTGTTACTTTTATAGTGCTTCAGTTATGATTTACTTTCTTTAGTTAGAGGTACTCATCCCTGGATAAAATTTTAAAATTTATATAAAAGTCTAAAATTTTTGTAGTTTTGTAAATAAAGTTTACAATATCCCGCTATCAAAAATAAAAGTAGCCACCAAGTTTGCAGTACCATTGATTGGGTGGAAATGACAATATTTGCATGAAAAGGTATCCTATATTTGAACCAAGATACTAGTTTTATTAAAATCCAGCCAGTAGTTTTTACGTGATGCGAACACAAACAGACAGAAAATTTACTCTGGTATCTATCCCTGGATAATAATTCGGCAATATAGGCTTTATATAATTTTAACAATTATATAAAATTCTGAAACTATTTTAGAGTTCCGTAAATAGTGCTAAAAATGTCCCAGTGACAAAAAAAAGCTGCTGCCAAGTTTGCAGTACCATTAAATCTGAAAAATTGCATATTTTCATTAAGTTTTCTCTATTTTCTCTTGGAACGGGAAAAAGTACTCTATCTTTGAACCAAGATACTAAGATACCTTCTTGCGAAATTTAACTAAAAATCATTCAGTAGTTTTTACGTGATGCCAACACAGACAGACAGGCAGACAGAAAAAAATTCCAATAACTGCTGTTTTGTATTCCAATTCGATTACTAACTGCATCAGTAACAATATTTTCAAAAAAAATATTTCATGTACAGGAACAGTTTTATAGTTTTATTATATGTATAGGTAATACAGTCTAACCTGTGTTGGTTTCAACTTTACTGTTGTTTGATACTGATGTGAACCCAACGAAATGGAGCTCAATCTTAATTGCAAATCTCCAGTGTAAAGATGTGCGAGTAAACTACTCCGAGGTAACGTGAATGACAATAGAGATTTAGGGGTAATAGAGATTTAGGGATTTAAAAAATTAGAATTACAGGGCCGGAGTTAAGACATACTTTAGGTAGTTGAAACTAAGATCTTAGAAGACTTTTGTAAACATAAACAGATGAAATGAAAAAAGCAATTTGTGGACAAGGTAAAATAAGCTTGAGAGCTTTCTAGATATAATGTAAACTGTTAAGTTTATACAGTTATAATGATGAAAACCTAAAATAATAACTGACTGTGATAAAAATATACATAGATACACAGCACCAACAACAATTGCACCAATTAAAGGTTTTAGTTGATTTCAAATACAACTTAATTTTAATTTTTAATTAATTCAATAATATAATTTATTGAAATAATATTTTATTCATTCTTAATTAAATATATAATTGAGTCAATTAAAAAATTAATTAGATTTGTATCGGAAACTAATTAAAACCGTTAATTGGGGCAAATAATTTCTTCTCTGTAGATAATTGTTGTAAATAATTGGGACTTGGTTGGCAGCTCACTTTGTTTGATATTTTAGCACACGTCGGCATAGAAATGAAGTAAATACTGAATATTTTTTTTGCATAAATTATTTATTGTATCTTCAATATTTTTGAACTAACAATAATTACTCATATTTTAAGTCTAAAATAAAAAAAATATACTTTTCAAATCCAGCTAGTGCTAGACAAAAATAATATTTGTTTAACGGTTTAATACTGAAAATGGATAACATGAAGGACCTCCTCAGCCTTAATGCTAGGGCTATGCGGACTTAGTGATAAGAACTCACAAACCTTTGACAGGCAGTAATACATAAGGTAGAAAGAAGTAAACGTTAAAATTACATGGGACTCAGAATAGTATCACTTAATCTATTACTTATTAATGAAGAACGTATATGTTAACTAAAAGGACCCCTGTAGTAAGTGTCTGCTCTAAAATCCCTTTATTTTTATTTATAATATACTGTTGCAGGCATGAAAAAAATATTTAAAAAATAAAGAAGGTTTTTCTCAAATGTTTGAATTTGAGAACTTCTGGAACCGTCATCGTACCCTGTAAGCCATAAAAATATTCCAATTTTGTTTAATTATTTTTTCCTCTCTCTTTCAAAGAACAATATATTTTCTAATGAAAATCCAATATTATTTTTCCAAGGTTACAAATCACTTTGCCAAATATATTTTTATTAATTTAACAAGAATTTATTTATTTATTTCTACACCTACAAAAAATTATATTAAATATTTAATAGTTTTTTTTCTATCTTTTTTGTGCAACACACCTTTAAGTTACACAGAAATTTTTGTTAAACAAAAAACAAACAAAAACGAAACAAAACATGTGTGTACGAGTATGGTACAAAAACAATAAAACCAATAATAAAAAAAAAATTAACTTTAATTTATGTTGTTGTTGTTGTTGCTGCTGTTGTTGTTGTATGTTAAACATGTTTTATTGGTATTAAGAATGAGTTGGCTAAGAATTAAAATGAATTTTTTGTGGCATGTTCGATTTTTTTTTCTTTACATTTCATAAGACCACCAAGTATGCAGGCTCGCAGTAGTGGCCAACCTAAAAAATCAGAATGTGGGTACTGCGAAGAATACTATGATGAAAAACACCAATCGATCCACAAAGGTATTGTGCAATTTTTGGTGACGCACAATTAAATCGTCTATATAAATGCAGAATTGAAACATTTTGCGGAATCTGACGTGAATAGACGTCAAGACAAAGTTTTCTCATGGGACATGACGTAAATCTATATGTATGGGTAGCTTAAGAAATTCTTTTGATACGTTGGCTCAAGTTAGTACTTCTCTGCCAAAACAGACATAAATGAAACAACAAACAAAATAAATTTCTCACAAGATTTTTAACAATTAAAAACAAATTGTGCAATGAATTGAATTTTTAATGACACAAATGATAGCCAGTCACTAAACAATAATCTGTAATACTTCAATATACAGTCAAGATTTAATTTGATTCCAATGAAAAACTTAACAATTTGCAATACAATTATTTGCTAAAAAGAATGCGTAGAAACATGAAAAAAGAAAAACTTAAAAATCCCAGCAGATTTAATTTTTTATATAAATAATTACATTTTAGAAAACAAATACTTTAAATTATAGTCAGCAATAAATTTTGAAGCCATTTATACCTTTTTAATTTCTGTAGACATACCTGCAAAATAAAGGAGAAAATATTATTAAGTAAATTGTTTTTAAGAAAAGATTTTTATAAAAAAAATAAATTTATTACTTTAAAAAATTCTATAATTTTTAATTACTTCGTAATGTTTAAATTAGAAGCAATTTATAATTCATGAGTTTATTTGCAAAATGAACTTTGCACTTTAATAATAATCATTAGCATATTTTTCGGTTTGTATTTTTAAGTATATACACACACACACAAGCGTAGATATAAAAAATAACAAATAAACCCCTAAAGTTATGCAAATTATGCAGAAATGATTCTTGTATTTATTTTTGTAAAAAACAATTACGTTTAAATGAATGATTTTAAAGACCATTGTTTGTTCTCTTATCTATACATCTATACAAATAATAAAACTGTAACAGGAGCATTTCTGTACCTGAAATATTTGTTGAAAGTTTTTTGGCTGGTGCAGTTAGTAATCGAAATGGAATACAAAACAATAATTTTTGTCTGTCTGTTTGTATTTGCATCACATAAAAACTACTGAATGAATTTTTATGAAATTTAGTAAGAAGGTACCCTAGTATCATGATTCAGATCTAGGATATTTTTTGCCCAAAAATATCTCATTTCCATGCGAAAAACGAATAATTCTTGCAAAAAAAAAACCGACTTCAAAACAGATATAAGGGCACAAATTCTAAACTAAAAATGTAAGAAGTAATCTGTAGGATTTAGATTTAAACCAAATAAAATATGCGCCAAAATTAGAGGGAAAAGAAGTAAAGACTATGTGAAGCCTCTCCCTATTACTGTTCAAAAGTTAAGCATTCAAGCCTCTGTGTACAACGGTTTCAAAGATATGGTCACATAGATCAAATAACATCTCATATTGGGACACCCTTTAATTTACAATTTTAAATTAAAGACATGTTGTTATAAAGGACGTGGTCACAAAGATTCTTTGTAAATTTCAACTGTCTATCTATTACGGTTCAAAAGTTTGGTCATATATATCAAATTACATGAACTATTGGGACACCCTTTACATTATAATTCAAAATATATATACTTGTCATCATACCAGAGAAAGTAGTGGACATTCTGCCTAATTTTCCAGTGTTTGTGTTTTACGGTTCAAGAGATAGGGCCATATAGATCAAATTACATAATTTATGGGGACACCCTTTAATTTCTGAATTCAAATTGTATATTTGCTATAGTGGACTTTGGAATACAGGTTCCTTGGAAATTTCAGCTGTCTGTCTATAACAGTTCAAAAGTTTAGCCACATACATAGAATAACATTAACTATTGGGACACCCTTTTATTTCCAAATTCAAATTTTATACTTTTTGTTATAATTGACTTAGCAATACAGGCTGTTTGTAAATTTCAGCGGTCTGTGTACATCTGTTCAAAAGTATGGCCATATACATCAAATTAAATGAACTATTGGAGCACCCTTTAATTTAAAATTTTGAATATTTATATACTTTATTATAACGGTTATAGTAATCGACATTCTGTAAAATTCTCAAGGTTTTGTCTATAACGGTTTAAAAGATAGGCATATATAGGTTATATTACGGCACCTATGGGGACACCCTTTAAATTTTAAATTTATTTTTTTATTAATTTCTGCCGTTGGGAGCTATATCGATACGCAATTTTTTAAAATTTTAATTTGTTGCCCTTTACGGTTCTTAGTACACGTAAAAAACATGTATTTTGTATGGGGACACCCTTTAATTTTTAATATAATGAACTGTTTTTAAAATGGGACCAAAAAAATTTTAAAATCGGTTCAGAAATGGCTGAGTTCTGCGGTTACATACATAAAAAAAAGCAACATTCAGACGAATTGATAACCTCCTTCTTTTTTGAAGTCGGTTAAAAACTAGTGAAAGTACGCAATTTCACCGATTCAATGGTACTGCAAACTTGGCAGTACATTTTATTTTTGTCAGTAGGAAATTATTTAGCACTGTTTACAGAACTATACAACAATTTTATAATTTTATATGAGTTATGACCCAGGGACGGGTACCTTTATCTACACATATAATAAAACAGTAAATTTTTCCTGTCTCTCTGTGTTCGCTTCACGTAAAAACTACTGGAAGAATTTTAATAAAAATTTGTGAGGAGATAACTTAGTATCTCGGTTCAAATATAGGCTACTTTTCAGGAGAAAAAGAAGAAAAAATACTGAAAGTACGCAATATTTCCATTTTAAAGGTACTTACGCCTTTTTCTATTGACAGCAGGATAATTTAAAGACAATTTACAGAACTCTACAAAAAATTTAGAATTTTATCCAGGGATGGGTACCTATATAATGAAACTACACTAAAACAATAACAGAAGCACTATAAAACTATTTATTACTAAAGAACGCATAATTCCTTTTTAAAATTTATTAAATAAATATTTTATGAACAAATCATAAAATATTTATTTTCAAAAAATATAGTAATTCAAACAGATTACTATTGGTAAAGCATATCCATTTAGCACATAGCTATTTCACTGATGCTAACCAGATCGTCAGTGGACTTTTTTACATTTTCTGAATAAAGTTTTGAAACTAAGAGTTTTAAAATTTGGTGTGGATTGCTTTCGAATCGAAATCGAATAAAATATTGTCAGGACGCCTACAATGTGGCGGGCACAGCTAGTTCAAAAATAAAAGAAGCTTTACGAAAAATTAAAGCTGAAATAAATGAATTAAAAACACTTTTAGATTCTACATCGCATGGGTCTTGCAAATAATAGCGGATACAGAACGTACTGGGAAGATATCGTCACGATAAAAATTTCTATGCCAATTTATGGTGTTGTTTTTAAATTGCTGCCACCCTACCAGACATAAAGTAACAGAATTATCTCTTAATGTAATGTGAGAAGTACGACCTAACACCTAACTACGAGCATACGACAAGGCCTAAACTTGTATGCTCCTAGTTAGGTGTTGTCTCTGTCAGCAGGCTGGCTAGTTTAGCATATAAACCTTGACCAGGCATCAAGTTTTAATATAGACTTACTTGCGCACAAGGAACTTTATGTAGGATAGCATATCTTTTCTTCATTACTAGAAATTTTTTAATTCTGAATTTGATTAAATCAAATAGGATCGTGATATATGGAGATACTAAAGTCCCTCCGTATTGTATTGGGGAATGGATGTATCCGAAGGAAATGAACGGAACACCTCGCAAGTGCATTACAAGTTAATCTCTAAAGGCATGCCAAGGACAGCAGCTACCTGGGAGAAAATCCAGAAAGATGCTTTAAAAAAATCAAGGTACCTTTTGGTGTATAAGTGCGTTAGTGGTAGGTAGGTCACCATCTAGACAAGATTAAAATGGAATAAGTCCCTAATTGTAGATTGTATCAGGAAGAGATTGCGACGGTAGCACCTATTATCTGTAAATGTCTAAAAATGGCTAGCATTTAGCTCGCAACAACGAGCTGACGTATAATAATTGGGGGTGTTTGCAATAATAAGAGACTTTGTAATGAGGAAAAAAAATTTGAAAGCTACCGTTAGACAATCTAAAATTCTCACAGTCTGAAATTATTTCAGGTGCCAGTCTAAAATACGTACCGTCGAGGGAAATGGCCAGTGACAGAAATGAGACTTAAATACCGATCGGACGATACCAGAAATCATGATCATGGTCGAAAGGTACTCATAAGATTAGTGGTATGCTTCGGTATCCCCTTACAAAATAATCAGACAATATCAGAGAGTACCGTAACAGTATCAATTGACGTCCACATAAACAATCGCCTTGTTGAAGTTACAGGAACCCGTTTCATGGAAAGGTTAAGAAGTAGTCACGCCCTCGTACATTGAATAAATTTTATAGTTTAGTATATTTTGCGCTTTTGGAAAATATTTTTATTTCTTATAAAGTAATTTGAAAAAATTTTGTTGGCAATACAATCTTAATTACATTAGGTTTAGAAAATGTACTTAGAACTATTAATAACTAGCTGTGCCCACACACGTTGTATGCGTCCTCACAATATTTTGTTCAATTTTGCTTTGAAAGTAATCCACAGCAAATTTTAAGACTCTTACGTATTTACTCTACATATAAAGGTACCCATCTCTAGCTAAAATTCTAAAATTTATATAAAATTCTAAAAATTATTGCAAAGCTCTAGAAAAGGTATTTAAATTATTTTAATAATAATGTAATTCCACAAAGTAAAAATACAAATCAAATAACAATTTTTTTTCAATTGGCTGTTTGGCAGTAAGTAATTTATATTTTGTGATTATTTTAAAACAGCGCCATCTGTTGCACAACCGTGTTTAAAATAACCGGCTTTCAATTTAAACATTGTCATTATTTTAAAACAGCGCCATCTGTTGCGTAATCGTGTTTCCATCCCGTTTCCAAAAAATAAAAGATGCCTTAAACTAGGCAGTACCTTTAAATCGGTAATCGGTAAAAATCGGCATACTTATACTGCTTTTTCTTCACTTTCTCCACATTTCTTTTTGCGGAAAGAAAGTATCTTATATTGTAACCAGGATACTAAGGTACCTCCTCATACAATTTTGTTAAAATCCATCCAGTAGTTTTTATGTGATGCGAACACAAATACAAAGGCAGACAGACAGACAGACAGGAGAGGAGTTGCTGTTTTATTATATATATAGATAATTATTTAAAACGCAAATAGTTAGTAAGTTTAGTACTTTAAATTATGTACTTTTTATATAAAGCACTTTAGCTTTTGTTTCAGCACTTTTTCAAACATCCGTTTTTAACCCATTTTTTACCATATTTAAAGTTACAAAAAAAAGTTTTCAAAAAATCATAATTAATTTGAAAAAAATTTCTTTAAGCAATTCAGAAATTCAGCTAATGTTGTTGTTCTTTGGTGATGTGCTTGGTTTAATTGATTAAGATGCGTTGGCGTTTTTTGTGCTTGTCATTAAATTAAAAGGGAATAAAAAAGGAAAAGGTTTGGACACCAAAACTTGTGCTGTATACGTGCAGTAGGTTGGTTCAACAAACAGTATGTTAATTTTCTTTAACTTCTTATTGTAACGTGCGTGCATGCGCATAAATTGTTTAAACATTTTTGTTTTTACTTTGTATTGACGACAATACCTTATTTAGTGTTTAACAACTAATTTATGTAAATATTGACATTTCTTGTACATTCGTTGTTGTTGTTCTTTCTTACTTTTGTTTTTATTTTTTGTTGCTGTTTGTCGTGTTTAACCTTTTTTGGACGTTTAATGCATTTCAGTAGAAAACAGAAAACCAGCCAAGTTGTCTTCTTGGGTTGAGACCTTAATGTTGGCTGTTAGGTTGGTTGGTTGGTTGGCTGGCAAGTTATTTGGTTAATTTAATATTCAACAAACAGTTTGATTTGGTTAAATTCATTAAATGCCAATAAAAGCAATAAAGTGAATAAAGTAAATAAAAAATAAATAATATTAAACACAAAAATAAAATTTAATGAACTTTTTTTAATAAAATAAAAAAAAAAATTTTCTTTTACGCAAAAACAATAAATATAATTTTAAACAAATATAATAAATTAGCAAAAATAAAATTCAAATAAAAATTTATTATTGTTAATAAAATATTATTTATGTCTTCAAATATTAGAAATGTAGAAAAAATAACAAATTGTCTTGCATTAAACAAGACAAAGTTATTTTTCTAGCAATACGACCGACTCTGTCTCCGTCATAAAAATATAAATCATAAATTTGTTATGTTTTTTTTTTTTTTGTTTTGTTTTTTATACTTTGTGCCATCCTGCTTTTTTTAGCCTCCGGCTGGGCTTGTTTCATAAAAATCCTGTTGTTTTTGTTTTTTTTTTTTTGCCAGTTGGTTGGTGGGTTGGTTGGAAAATATTTTTCTTTCTCTGGCCATTTGTGTTATTGTGTTGTGTGTAAGCTCTGTGAAACCGGAAATTGCTATCATTAGCTGAAAATGTTGCTATGTGTTTTTCACAAATTTTTATATTGTTGCATGAGTTTATTGCAGAAATTTATTTGTATTATTTGTTGCTGACTTCATTTATAATATTCAAAATATGTTTTTATTTTCTTCTCTGTTTTCTTTTTTTATTATTATCAATACCCATGCAGGAGACAATCATGTAGGGGCCACAGAAGCGATAAGAAAAAAAGTACCAAGAGAAAAATGAATAATAAAACTAATTTTTTTTTCAGAAACACAAAAAAATAAGGCAAGGAAGAAGAAGACTAGGGTGTTAGAGGCAACCCATATGTCCAACTAATAGGTTTTCATCATTACAATGGAACACTGAATGGCTACAGGCAAAAAGAGGAAATATCAAACCGAATATCTATATGCATATAATAAAATAATAACTCATTTCCGTCTATGTGTCTGTCTGCTTTTCATTTGTATTCGCATCACGTAAAAACTACTGCATGGATTTTAACAGAATTTTGTGAGGAGGTTCCATATTATCCTGATCCAAATTCAAATATTTTATTTCTAACAGAATTCTCCACTTCTCCGCCGCAGAAGTACGGCATTTCACAGATATGCATACTTTAAGGCGAAATATTTTAGTAGGGACGAGACCCTTTATAAAAAGTAAATACATAAACCATAACTGAAGCAATAAAAAGGTAAGGGTCTTTGGTGTGGATTGCTTTCAAAGCAAAATCGAACTAAATATTGTAAGGAGGCTGATAAAGTGGCGGGAGCAGCTAGTCGAGAATAAGTTTCCTAATTTCGTTAGAGCACATACCACTGTGCTAGCCATAAAATATCGAAATGTAACCCACATTGCGTCGCTGATCCACTGAATCAATAGATTCTGTCAGCTTCTCCGCCCGCTTCTGAACGCTGTCGAGTAGCTCCAGAATAAACTTAGGGACACAGACCTATATATAACAGTTGTATGCCACTTCAGGGCTAATATATCTAGGTGGTATAAACAGTAAGAAGATGGGATGCAGTACAGTATAATTTACACCATTTCAAAAAACCGAAAGCTTCTTTATCTATGCGATGCTTATCGATCACTATGGGCTTAAAGGCCCAACTATAATATGCATAAGCTAGCTTAAGCCAACTTAAGCAACTGTACAATTACATGTAAATCATATGTGGCAAACTATAATGTACTTAACAATACTTTTCGTTAAGTTTCGTCGAATGTCATTTGCTTAAGCAAAGTCCGAAACCGATCGCACATTCCGTACGGAAACAGCTGTTTGTGCTTTGTGTTTTACATATGAATGTACATTCGTAAAAAATTGCAATGGAGAACGAAAGTGAACAAATTGAATTTAAATTTAATATAAAATGTTTAAAAAAGAAGTTTCTATAAGAAAAAAGGGAGGCGTTGTTAAATAATCGTAATTAAAAAGAAAGAGCATTTTATTGTTTCTGAGTTGAGTTATGCACACCGCTGTATTTTTTAGTACTTTTGGCCAAAATTACCAAAACAACAAAAAATTTTAAATATTTCTTTCGAAATTTTCTTAAAACTATTAAAAATAATTATTAATTTGTATATGAATGGCATTAGGTATATAAAATATGTTTACTTAACACCTTTTTGTTAAGAAATTAAATTTATTCAGAAAAAAATTATTATTTTTCAAAAGTACGAATAAAACAAATGTGCAACTGTGTCATAATAATTTTTAGATTCATGTAAGTACATTGTAGCCACCTAAAAGTCTACAATAAGTTGCTTAAGCATTTGACAGACTTTTCGTTCAGTTTTTGACATTAGCTTAAGCCAGCTTATGCATATTATAGTTGGGCCTTAACACAAACTAGTCATAACCAAAAGTGCAAAATGAGTCGAAGAAGTCATGAAAACCACCCTAAGAATAATTTTTTAGACATCCTCTATCTCTCTCTCTCCTTCTCTCTTCCTTTCTCCTTTAAAAAAGTGTATTGTTTTATTTCCTCTTTTGTAAAAAAGCCACAAACAGAATTTTAATATTTTTTTTAAGTTAATTTTTAATGCCATTTTTTTCTCCCTTACTGCTGATAATTTACAACATTAATGTAAGCCAAGCGATTTTGCTATTTTCCCGTAGTTTTATTATTATCTTTTTTCTTATTTATGTGTTTATACCTATAATTTATATATTTTTGGTTTTGTGCAAACAGTTTAAATGTTAAAAGATTTTCGCTTAAAGATAAAGAGAGCTACAAAATGTACTTCGGTACGAATTACTTGGCCACTGCTACTGTTTGTCATTAATTTTTTCCGTTTTTTTTTGCTTTTTGCCAAAAAGAAAATTTATAATAGACGACAGATTTCTAGATTTTGACATTTTGTTGAAAATAAATTGTTCATATGGGAGACGACAGGAGTTTATTTCTTAAAACATTTTGTTTTCTTTTTTCTTCTTGTGTCGCATTTGCGAGTGGTTAAAAGTGTGTGTTCATGTGTGTATAAACTGTCATCATCATCATTATCATGTAAATTAAGTTTAAGCAATAATTGCTTGACTATAATAAATGCTTGGGTTACTCTATAAATATAAATTACAAAAATTTTGATAAATGATTAGGAGAATAAAAGGAACAACTACTCGAATTAAAAAATTGTTGAGAAAAATCATAATTAAGTTTGAGTATACAGACTATGTACGCTCATTGCTCATTTAATGCAAAATAATCTTATCTGAAATAAAAAAAATTATAATTTATTGAATAAAAATGTTTTGTTTACCTTATTTATCCGCAAAAAGATTTTCAGAATTATGTATATCTCAAGCTTAACAGAATTTGGTAATAAATATGTTTCATCCAAACCAAAAGGTAGACATTTGGAAAACTTAAACCGTAGAGTACACAGAAAAAAACTTTTGCACAAATTAAAGAAATACAACTGTAATTACATTTTTAATTAATTCAATTATTTGTTAAGTTGACATTTATTATTTTATTCATTCGTTATTAAATATGTAACAAAGTCAACTAAAAAATTAATTAAATTTGTATCTGAGACTTATTAAAACCGTTAATTGAAGCAATATTTTTTTTTTTCTGTGTTAAGTATTGATATGTATGAGTATTAGGAAAAGATTTTCGATAAAAATACATATAAATTCTGTATTTGTTATAGAGTAATACCGGGGAAGGAGCCTATTTTGATATATGTATACCAGTAAACACAGGAACTAGTATATATCAGGAAAAAATGATGTTGATGATTGCCGTAGCGTGGATTCGATCACGGGCGAGTCAAGCTAACATGCATGTCTGGTAGTCGACAAGTTAACAACTTATTTAAAATATAAATATATTAATACTTTATGCATACCCGTAATTATGGTAATATGTTATATTATATTAAACAGTAATATGGTAAAAATTTAATAACCATATAATTCAATATATTGCTCTAGTTTATGGTAACCTCATCCATTTTCTATTTCTTTACGTGAAATTTTTGTTTAATCAAAGCTGTGTATTGATACAAGCTTACCTTCCCTGACCTCCTATTTAATTTTCTTTTAAAAATTGCCAAATATTTTGTGATAAGGGTAGATTAAATTTGAAACCGCAAAAAATTTTCTTAATCGACTTTTTGTGAAGAATAAATCTAAAAATCCTGATGCCAAACTAATTGCAATAAAAAAGTTAAGTACTAAGCAAAGGTTAGCTAACATAAAGACATAAATAAATAAATAAATAAAAATATACAATAATTTCTAACCAACCTTACCTATCCACCTATATAAATGTAATGAAAAATTTCTCGTATTCTGTTTATCTATAAAATTTGTTTAGATACGAAGAGTGCTGAAGAAGTATGATGGAAAATTCTCATATTCTATTTCCCTATAAGTGTTGTTTAGATGGATACGAAGAATACTGAAGAAGGATGATGGGATTCAGAAAATGCATACATTCTGCAAGTATCTTTTTTTTATTTCTTTATAATAATAAAATAAACATAAAAAATAAAATTTTTTAAAAGAAATTTAATTTATAAATTATATTTTATATAATTTAATACAGAGCCTTACAAAAGTTTACGATTCCATTTACTGGTTTGTAAAATATTTATCAGAGATCTCACAATTATCTATCCACATAATAAAATAGTAACTCATTTCCGTCTGTCTGTCAGTCTGCTTTTCGTTTGTGTTAGCATCACATAAAACCTACTGGACAGATTTTAACAAAATTTTGAGAGGAGGTATCATGACATCCTGATTCCAGTATAGGATACTTTTTTTGCGCAAAATTATCTCATTTCTAAGAGAAAGTGGAGAAAAAGCAGTGAAAAACTCAATTTCCGGTTTAAAGGTACTGAAATTTTCGGTTTAAAATTGAGATATTTTCAACACGATTATAATTTCAACACGATTATATTATCAACACACCTTTTCATTTTTGACAGTAGGGTATTTCAAAAACTATTGCACAACTTTAGGCGCAAATTGAATAAAATTTGTATTTGATTTGTATTTTTACTTTGTGTTATTACATTGTTATTTAAATAATTTGAACACCTTTTACAGAGCTTTACAATAATTTTTAGTTTTTTTTTATAAATTTTAGAATTTTATCCAGCGATGGATCCCCTTATATAAAGCAAATACATAAATCTTAACTGAAGCACTATTTAAGTGAGATTTTTAAAATAGTTGTGGAATACTAAAATTACAACATTTCAAAATATCTTTAATACGAAACTTCCTTTTTAGAAAATCCTTACTTTAAATAATAGAATAGGTTCTGTTATTTAAAGTATTAAAAATAATCTTCTTTTTCATTCACTTCTGCACTTTCTGTTTAATCGCCTTATAGGATAACCAGGCATTTAATAACCTTTAATAATCCAGCAAATGTTTAATAAACAGCAGATCCCGACAAAGTGAAACAAAATTCCATTTACACCTTTTTTTCCTAAAACAAAACAACGGAAAATAACACTTGACCTTTTATTTAACAAAAAAAAAAAACACACACACATACAAACCCTCACACATACACATACATAGAAACAAAAAAACATTTGATACTTTTAAAAGGCCTAAAACAGCAGCTACAAAAACCAAATAAATTAAATGTGACAAAAATTTTAAAAATAAATGTGTTTTTTTAACAAAAAAGTAGAAAAAAAAATAAAACAATAATCAACCAACCATCCAGGCATTTGAAACAAATTAACAATTGATGATGATGGTTCCCTAGAGAAACCTGTTCATTTATTATTTCCAACAAAAAACAAAAAGAGAAAAACTGAAACGACTGAAAACTAATTTATTAACAATTTATAGTTAATTTTATATAAACAAACGAACAACACAGGTCAACCACAAAAGTAAAAAATACCCACACACACACACCTTCAAACTTGAAACACCGCGTGTGTGGCTAATCAAGGGATACAAAATAAAGTTTTTTTTTAAATAAAATTGATTTCAAATTTATCAAACACACGAGCACGAACACGCACATGTGCAGCTAAATTTTTAGATACATCCAATGCAGGAATTTCAAATAAATTCAGTTTATCAAAAATTTATCAAAATTTGTTGTATTGAAGGCTAAAATTCAAATAAAACATTCTAAATATTTATTTAATGATGAGTAACAAATAAAAAGCAGCATGAAAACTCAAATAAAATACAAATGAATTTAAATTTATTGATTTACAGATGAGAAAATAAAATTAAACACACCAGCCATCTCACGCCTCATTAAAATGCACTCAAGATTAAAAAAAAACAAGAAAGATGGAGACAAGAATGATAGACACAAGATTATGATTTTTGATTTACATTTAGATGACGTAGTTTGTCCTATTTAAAATTCACAGGTTTTTTGAACAGCTTCAGAGCGGGATGGCGCAACCCTTCGTCTATCATTCTTGGGAGATACCAGTCGTAGGCGTAAATAAGTAGAGAAATATCAAAAGTTATAATTACAATTTTTCATTTTTTTTTTTCGTCCCTTATTATGAGGGAGCACAGTGGAACAGAATCAAAATATTTAGAAATAATAATATAATTTCTAAACGGCTTATACGATTGACACAAAAATTTGCAGAAGGACATTAGAGAAGTATTTTAGCTCAAGTGTTGATAACGAATTTCTTAGACCTGGGTTTCAAATTAAAATATTACAATATACGATACAAGTCATCATTGTATGTTAGTGTTTGTTAGTGCTCTAAACTAAACGGGTGAATTTATTTTACACAACGTTCAATAGGTTTTTCAAAACTCAGAGGTAGAGAGAATAAATGGAGGAAAAGGAACATTTTAATACAGCTGAAACGAAAAATTTTAAACAAAGACAGGTTCTTATCTAAATTATGTTATTGGCTATGTATGTTTGCTAAGCTCTGGCTCAGAGATAACGAAAGAAGAAAAAGGACAAAGAATGGTATAGTTTGGTAGCCGTGAGAAGGTTTCGCTCTTTACTTAAAGAGAGTATTTTTGAAGACATTGGGACTGAAAGTTTCGACCTGTAAAAATTTCCTAGAGGGCACAAAGAAGTGAAGGCGGGGAAAAGGGGTAATTTCTGTATAAAAATCTCGTATTACACTATTCGTACTGCAGAACCAATTTAAAGAATTGATTTCTTTATGTACCAGACTATTCGATTGGATAAGCTATTACCACTTTACCTTTACCTATTGAAACAATGCCTTCATAAGAGAAGTATTTTTTTCGGTTTCAGTCTCAATGTCAAATAGACCAGTATAGATCATTTCCGCCGATTTTTCATAATGTTTTTCTTCTCATATTATGTACCGGTTTTCTTGATATAGAGACTATATATTCCAAAAATTATAAAAACAAATTCCCAATATAAATATTAATTATTTAATATTATGCTAATTACCCATAACGTTTTATAATAAAAATGTAATTTATTTGTTGGGGGAAAAGATCTAGTCCCTATACGTATTTCACTGGTTGCTCAGGCCAGATCATCAGGAAATCTTTTTCCTAATTTTAGAGAAGCCAAAAATACTCTATAAGTAATAAAATTCTACGAAACACAATGAGAATTATGCATGTTAATAGAATAATATTACAGAATATTAAAGCTTCAACAAAACACCAACAAACAAACCACGTTTTTATTTTTCCTTACTGTCCTTCTACAATTGGATGGTTTTTTGCCATCACTGAAATCAGACGTAAGGTGGCCTGAGCAACCAGTGAAATACGTATGGGGACTAGCTCTTTTCCCCCAACAAATAAATTGCATTTTTATTATAAAACGTTATGGGTAATTAGCATAATATTAAATAATTGAAATTCCCAATAGTTTAGCGTCAGGTCTGAAAGTGATATAGCATATTTGTAGTGAGTTTATGTAAAGTCAAAAGTCAATTCAAGGAAGTTATGCTTTTAAACTTGTGTTTATTTTTTTACGCATATATCGTTTAATTAAATATAGTGTTCTTGATAAGAACATTAAGAGAAATGTTTTTTAATTAATGTTTTTTTTCTTCTATTTTATTATATTTTATGTTCTTAAAGAATTTTTCTTTCAAAAGCTAATGTTCGCTTACAAATAAAGTTCTTTGAAATGTGTCTGTTAAAAGGGCAGCTGAAGAACCAATTGATATAAGTATAAAATTTCCAATAACATTGAAAGACATAAATGTTGATATCTTTTATTAATACTATTAATTAATGTATTTATTTCAAAAGGTGAAAATATTATATATATATATATGAAATTTACTTGAAGATGCATTAATAATTAGAACACCTTATTAAAAACGTAAAAACTTATATCGAACAAAATGTAAGTAATTTTCATATCAGGTGGAAAGGTATATAACAGTTTGTGATTCCGTGTGTAATTTCTACAATATTAATTTCCGACCTCATAAAGTATATATATTCTGGATCCTTATTCATAGAGAAGTTGATTAAGCGATGACCGTCTGTGGGTTGAAATCAACTTTGCCATGGCACCCGAAGAGATACAGAAAATTTAAGCACACCAATCGAAAATTTCGCTATTGAAATTTAGCAATATCAGACCATTCAATTTTTTTTAACATTTTTTCAAGTTGTTTTTATTTTCAGCTGTAATAATTCTCTTATGGTTTTTTTGTTAAATAGATATTAGACCGCGATCATTAAAACAAAAAATACAACAAAATTTTCAAAAAAGTTAAAAAAAATTTCTAAAATATTTAAAATTTAAAAAAACATGTTCAAAAATATATTTATACAAAAAAAATTTTAGAAAAAAATTTACAAAAAATTTTCGAAAAAAATTTACAAAAAATTTTCGAAAAAAATTTACAAAAAATTTAGAAAAAATTTTTGCAAAACTTTTAACAAACGATTTTTGAAATATTTAAAAAAATTCTGTATTTGTATAAAAATGATGAGTGTAACTTAACATATTTTTAATATATTTTAAGAATATATATAGATTAAATGAGCTGTTTTAAACACAATTCACCTAGATGCATAAAACACATATACAACATTAGGATACCGACTACAAACAGACAACAATTGGTTCCGAGTTAATGGTTTAAGTGTGGTACCATTAGTAGAGAGTTCACTATGGTTTTTGATTGATAGCTTCACTTTCAAGTGGGGAGTGTAATCAATGCTTATGAGAATTGTTTTCTTGAAACTTCGTTGGGCCCTGACGAGGGTAGAGTGTGTATGGGGGAAATGTGTGCAGCTACATGAGCCCCATCCCGATGTAATGATAGAGATATTACGGGGTGGTGGTTCCAGTGTGACACCAATAGTTGATAGCGCGCTATACCTACGTCCATTTATAGATATATATAGGGTATATATCACACAGAACTCTCCACAATGCAATGATTCGTTGGAAAATTCTGAACACGTTTTTGATTGGTAGCTTCACTTGCAAGTTGGAGTACCTTAAACGCATTTATGATTGCTTTCTTGAAACTTCGATAGGTAACAGCAGGATTGGGGAGTAATATGGGGAAAAGATGTGCATCTACATGAACCCCATCTGGTGTTAATAGTGAGCTATTACTATGTCCATTTATATATATATATATATATATATATATATATATATATATATATATATATATATATATATATATATATATATATCACTGTGGTAAAGGATATATAAGATTCGGCACGGCCGAATATAGCAATCCAACTTCTTATTATAGGTTTTTATATTCCATACCAATTACATTTTCAAATCCCATACCACCATAACAAATTATTTGTGTAATAAACCTTTGTTACGTCTGTTAAGTCCCAGGGTAAGTTTTTGTTAATTAAAGCATGAATATTCTTAAATTTTCACAAGGTTAAATTTTCATTATATAAACTCAATAGCATTTTTCCTTCCTACTGCTTGTTTAAAGGGTTATTTTTTTTTTTAATTATGCGATGAAAATTTGTTAATTCTTTTTTTTTTGTTGCTTTAAATAACCCCATTCAACACTGATCTCATATCACATGAATTTACTTACATTTCATTAATTTCCAATTCTTTTCATACTTTCTCTCGTCTTTATTTAAGGTAATCAATCTTATTTGTTTTACATTTTTTTTTTCTCTATTACCAACCCTAGACTTTATTGCCCTTTAAGTAACGAAAAGCAGTGGAAAAAATAAACTCAATTCTTTTATTTAGTACCCAACTACTTGAAATTATTTTCAATTGCAAATAAAGCATATCTTTTGCTGGCATCTATGAAATGTAAAAAAAAGATTTGAATAAAAAAACACAAAGAAAACAGAAAGGGAATACTTGGATGTGAAGAAACAAACAATTTACCAAAACGGTGAAAATACAAGAACCAAAGAAGTGTAAATAAAAATTTGCTGCTACCTATAGGCTAGGACTGAATGGAAATATTTATTTACGCTACACTTTATTTAAAATTAAAATTGTAAACTGCAGTCTATTAATAGTGCCTTGCATTTCTCGCTTTAGTTATTTTTAATGTCGCAATAAACTGTTTATTAGCGTGATCAGTACGCTGTACTCATTGCAACCAGGTGCCAATACAATTAGTTGTTTACACTTACGACATACTCACCCAAGAAGAATATATTTAAAATATTTAGCAGATACAAAACAAACATTACATTTACTTTGCTAATTAAAGCAAAATTAATTTTATTGCAGACACATACGAGTATTGTTCATGTAGAATTGCACTGTGGTGGGCTAAGATCAAATTTTAAATTTTAATAAAAATTTAACACACTAAAGCATACAACAATAATGAAAATCTGGAGTGGCCTACACTCAACTTTACCATACCCAAATGGAATCAGGAGACCTCAAAACGTATAAATCCGTGCAAATGCCGACCTCGATTTTTTCATGATTACTATACTTTACCTTATACTACGTATGGTAAATGTAAACTTATAAATATAAGAGATTAAGATAAAAAGGACTAAATCTTATAGGTATTTTTACTAAAAGGTACTTTTAAAAAGAATTATTTAAAAAAAATTCTTCATTTTACAAATATTTTGTTTATTTTTGAAAATTTAATTATTAGTCGAACTGTTTTATGTATTACATACAATGAAATTTATAATCAAGCTTAAGTTCGTTTTTATTCTATCTAAGAAAGAATTAATTAAATTACAAATTAAGTGATAATATTAAAGAAAAATTGGGAAAAATTAATTTTTTAGACACCAGCACGAGTGGAATGCACATTTTCTAGACAGCCACGTCCGTCATCAGCACTACTTGTATCTAATCTACTTAGGGTAGTGTTTTAGTTGTAAGCATCATCTATTTAACCTTTATCTGGGTTTGGTTGGTTTGAAATTGTAAATGTTTGTTGTTGTAAGAAAAAAATATTGATTAAAAAAAAAATTTATTGATTAAAATTTATATGAAATTGTACCAAAATAGTACCACATTTGGTAAAATTATATCACAAATCCCAACATTGTTATTGAATAATATTTGATTTAAATTTCAAAAAGCAAATATCAACAAAAACGATACTCTCTTCCCCACCTGTAATATGCTGCCAAACTAAATGTCTCCCTACTAAATGTTTCCGTCTCTAAACTCAGACTTAGAAAGCTCTAGCAGGGCTCAGATATGCAAAGCGTTTTATCACGTTATTCTTGGGTATAACTTTTATCTCTCAATACTAATTACTTAAAGATGGTTTAGAGAGAATTTGTAGGTAAAAATTCCTTGGACACTCTTTGTTGCCTCCAGTGGATGTGAATAATCTTTCACTGTATACGAATATTGGCTTTGTCCCTTGTTCGGTGAATACAAAATATATTCAAAATATTCCGCGTCGCAGTTCTTAGGGTCAATAATTGAATTAATAATAAAATAAAAAGATACAGTGCTGTTTGGGTAGAGTGAACTAATTTTTGCAGAGCGATTACACTATACCCAGGTTGTTTATTAATCAAGGTTGAATATTTTTTATATAAAAAACTAATTTATTTTTATTCTAAATGCATTTTTAGGTTATAAATTTTATTTATTTCCATGTAATACTAAAGTTTAAATTTATAACTGGTTTGTTTACCGATATTTGTACTGCTTGATCGCGAAGGCAATGTAGGGCTGTATATTTGCGAAATTTATAGCAACGCCATAACACTGTGCCAAAGAAGTAACACTAGCACCTTTTCAATTTCTTTTATAATCCTTTTTTTTTGTGTTAAGGATAAATGCTTTCTTTTTTTCGAAACCATTTTTATGTAACAATTTAAACACCAATTATTCAGAAATTAACTTTGAGGCACGACCTTAACGGAACATGCGGGCAGACTTAAATAAAATAACACTTCATAGAATGCGTATTTGTGAGATTAACTTGCCAACTTACTCTAAAATAATCGTTACTTTACCGCTATTTTATGTTCTCTTTAATTTGTATACTCTTTTTCATTGTTTTTCTCCTTCCCCAAACCTAGAAACTCTCTATAAAGTATATTTACTATATAGAGCAAGGCGAATGCATACCAGGTGGAGTTGATAGCCCAGCTGATTGTTTTTTGCTTTCGTTTTTTGCTAATGTGTTGTCAAAAATACATTGTTTCATATCTGCTAATCTAATGTCAAAGTTGTTGTTTTGTTGTAGTTGTTGCTCTACTGCTCACACCTGGTATGAATTCGCCTTGCTATAGTGGTTCATGAGTGTTCACTCTACAGAGTAGCCAATGTAAATATTCTAAACACTCTAACGAGGTATTCATAGCATCGGGGGTTCACTCTACCCAGACAGTACTGCATTAAAAAAAGCTATTTTCATTAAAGAAACCCTTTCTTAAAGACTTTTTTCAAGTTATGATATTACAATTATAGGTATTTAAAGAATGGTAATTTTTAAGGGCTCACTTTCTTTAGAAGGAGCTGCTTTTTTTCAAAGATAATTTTTAAAGATACATACTTTCTTAGTCATCTTTTGAAACTAAAATCCTAAAAACTATTTATTTAAAAAAGTAAAAATAATACTTTGTTAGGTTATATTTTTTAAGGTACTTTTCAGTATCTAGACTCCGCAGTCCTACCCAACAACTGTAATAAGGAATATAACCTGTTATACGACATACGATAATATAGCAATTTTGTTGAAAAGACAGTGTTGTTAGCTTAACAAAAGTTAAGCTTTAACGAAGGAAACATAATCCTTAATTCCTCAACTTCTTCAGAATATTGACAAAAATATGCATTTTTAAAAATGTATGTATTTAATAACTTAAAATAATCAAAATTCTTATCAAAACAATATTTTTTATATAAAAATATATAGAAGATTTTTTTTGCAATAAACTTTTGGTTTTAACATCATTTTAGATTTAAAAACGTTTTTGTTACTTTTTTTTTGTTTTGAATTTCTAAGAAGTTTATGTTTTCTTTTACTTTTGTAAATATTTGCACATCTTTAAGATACTTTACTCTAGGTTTCAGTTTTCCAAATACATACCAACAACAATAATAACAAACTACCTGCTGTGTTTTGTTACAGTTTTTGCAAAATAAAAGTAGAAAGAAAGAAAAACAAAGGAGTAGCTAGTAACACTGTGCAATCTAGTGGCATGAAAAGTAAAGTAACCATCCCACCAACCAACCAACCAACTCTGGCAACCGCAGTAAGTACTGGGTTTTTGGTGTATCTGTGTGTGAGAGTATTTGTTTTCAGTTTAGTTTCAGTGTTTATTTTGTTGTTGCTGTAGTTAGTAAGTTACTTTTTGTTGTTGTTAGTTTTATGTTGTCATCAGGTCTGTGTATAGGTAACACCAAGCAGTATTTTGTGTTTTGTTGTTCTTACATACACAACATACACAACATACATATATACATATTTATTTTTTCAGCTATCGCTGTATCTTTGTAGCGCAAATAGCAAAAAGGTTTTACACGGCGTGTCTTTGTCATATGACTTGTCAGTTTGATAACCCATTTGTAATTTCATGTGTTTGTCAAAATAGACATTTTACATACGGTTTATAATTTTTGCTTTTAAACGTACATGTGTAATTACATCTGACATAACCTACAATATATAATTTATCCGCCACACAGATTTGTATTGCCAACCACAGCTGATGCAAAGATGGAAACGTAGTGCTTTTGCCACGCTTTTAGTGCTTTTGGTACCACAAAAAACCTAAAATAGCAAAATATCAAGTTGACATTACAGGATGTCAGATGCTTTGTCACATCAAAATAGAACACCTTCTAAATGAAAAATGTCATATGTATTGTACACATGGAAAACACACATGTTATGTTTCAAAAGGTTTACATGATGTGTTTAGAATTTATACATGGAAAAGTGACAAGTCATATGACAAATACACGCCGTGTAAAAGCACTTTAAATATTAAACGAAGTTTAAAGGGATGCGTGTAGTGTATGAGAAGTCAGTGCTTGAAAACAATGCAATCGCGAATATCAAACAAAGGATTAACCTATTCATCCTGTTGGTTTGAGAAACTAAGTAATTGAAATATCGAATCACAATATAAGTTATGACACATACATCGATATTTACTAACTGATGTTTTATATGAATGTAGGGGGAATATCGAAGCAGACCATGCTTCCCTAATGGTCCCTTTTCGACGTGGGGGGATCAACTAATAAACCCTCTGTGCTAAATAATTAAAAGTTGCTGTGTTTTATGCATGATTTTTGGGATTTTTATTATTTTCTTAGAAATACGATATTTAAGTCTCGATGCAACTATAATAATTTTACAAAACTTTGTAATTTTTTGGCAGTAGGTGCTCATTTCCTCTATTGGTCGACTCTTGTATTTCTGTACTGTTTCGATATTTAATAACACGGAAGGCCTTTGTATGATTGCAGCGTTCATGATTTTATTTCATTAATTTTAGCATATTTGTCTTTCATTTTTGATGACATGTACTACGTATTTTTGTAACAATTTCCTTTTTCTGTGGCCCTCGCACACTGCAGATTATTTATACGCCGATAGTTAAGTCGGGTTGGGTGAGAGATTTGAATGTAATCAGAAAGCCCATCAAACTTTTTTATCAGCCGATACTGAATCGCGCATATGCATTCCTCTCCATACTGATCAAGTGGCCGACCAAACTATCGGCCGATAAAAAGTATGCAGTCGGCGTGGGCCCTAAAGGTTTCTCAATTTTTGATTTTTTTATCATTTGAAAGTGATTACATATATGGCATTTACAAAAATATAACCTAAATTTATCACGAGCTACTTTTTCCATCGTGTGTACTAAATTACAAACTTAAAGCAATTTTTCGTAGAACGGTATGTATACATATATGTAAATATATGGTCAATAGAAAACTTGTAAAGGATGTTTGGTTGCGATGTAATTTAAACAACACTGCGTCCCCATTTTAGAAGAACACTTTCTTTAGTTTTCCTCCCATTTCTTCGTTCCTAAGATACAACTTTTAAATCCTCACAAAATCATAAATGTGAAAATAGAGCAAAGTTCGTATGCAAAAGTTTCGACCGTTAAGAGTACTGATATCAAACAAACTGTGTACCAAGTTCACGTTTCTTACAATAAAGTGTTAAATACTTGGTTTTAATTTTGATCTCAGTACTTTTTACGGCTAAAATTTTTGTAGGCATATGTCTCCTCTTTTCCAAGTGCTTTTTATGCTTATCTTTTAAGTTAAAGTTTATGGTCGGTTAGGGTTATGCTAGCGCTTAAACTATGGCTATAACTTTTTTTTGTTACTTATTAACCAACACCTTGAGGATGTCGTGATGTAGTGGTTAAGAGCACCAAATTTATCACCGCAGGACCCTGGTTCAAATCCTGGTAGATACAAAAAATTTCATCGCTGTGTGCGAGTTTTTCATTAAGAGGCTTTAACCACCTCAGAAGCCGCCTGAGGTTCCAGGAGGCGAGGACAATAAGGAGGCGCTACCTCACCTCCACAGGATCAATAAATGACAAATGCTCAGCAATGCTCTAACCTCACAGCAACCATCTGCTCCACTAGGCAACTATACATGGTAGCGCCATCATCCTGGTGGCTACAGTACTAATCATCTGCTTAGATGGTAAAACAGAAAGATAAACGAAACGAAAGCAAGGATGAAGATGCTTTGTGGACGCCCTATGCTGCTAAAAGGAGTAACAGGACAAAAATTCACCGAGACCTACTTGTACTCCACATTTCAATTTTCTACCTAAATTTTAAACGTTCTATTATATTTATGAGTAAGTCAGTTAGTACAACCAAAATATGGAATTTTACATGTTCATTTCCTTTGAAGCCGTGTTTATAAAATTTCCAAAATTTATTAACGGTGTTACTTATGAATAGTATCATCATTTTGTCGTAAATGAAAAAGAGGTGTTCATAGGCCGCAACTTGACCTCGGTACTAGATCCCTCTTATTTCGTTGCGTTTCATATATCATATATTTCCGAATAAGCTTTTATCTTTACAAATAATAAAACAGTAAATCATCTCCTGTCTGTTTGTATTCGCATCACGTAAATACTACTGGGAGGATTTTAACAAAATTTTGTGTTGATGTAGTTTAGTATACTGACTCCAATGTAGGATACTTTTTTCCGCAAGAACATCTTATTTTTAAGAATAAAATAGTGAAAAATCAGTGAAAGTATGCCGATTCTTTTTACCGATTTAAAGGTACTGCATACTTTAGGGCATCTTTTATTTTTGAAAGCGGAATATTTTAAACATGGTTACGCAACAAATGGCGCTGTTTTAAAATAATGACAAAATCAATTGAAAGCAGGATATTTTAAACACGGTTGCGCTACAGATGACGCTGTTTTAAAATAATGACAAAAATCAATTACTTACTACCAAATAGCCAATTGAATAAAATTTGTATTTAATTTGTATTTTTACTTTGTGGAATTAATTTGTTATTAAAATATTTTAACCACCTTTTACAGAGATTTAAAATAATTTTTAGCATTTTAGAATTGTATATAAATTTTAGAATTTCTTTATTTATTTATTTATTTATTTATGAAATTATGTATTAATTTCATAAATAAAATTTTGACCTTAATTTTACCCAGGGATGGGTACCTTTGTATAAAGTAAATACTTAAGAGTCTTAAAATTCGGTGTGGACTACTTTCAAATCAAAATCGAACATAATTTTGTCACGACGTACATAACATGTGTGGCCATAGCTAGTTAAGAATAATATTAAAATATTGATATTTACTTGATTATTTGCAAAACAATTATTAATTTTTAATTTCCAATTAGATGCCCCACTAGGCTAGTTAGTAGAGGTCTAGTCTAACTGTCTCGGAGTTGTGGGTTCGATTCCCAACAAAGACTCTGGGTGTTACACTTAATGGAGTAAATGTATTTGTTACTACACGCAAAGAAAAAAACATGGATATTGTATGGTCACGGCAATCACACTTTGTTCTCTGTAACAATTCATGTTTGCTGTGAACAAATTACAGTTAATCATTCAATGGTTATACGCACCAAAAAATGCAACATGGTTGATTTAAACCATATTAAAATGCAAACCACAACCAATTTTTTTTAGTATTTAAAAATAAAATTATATTTATTACCATAATATATTATTATTAAACATAGTTTGTTACGTATGACTAAAATTAAACAAATAATGTTTGGTTGTAAAAATAAATATTTTGGTTTTGGCCTTCTTTAGTTCGGAAATATGTGTGTAAGCTATGGGTTCATCTAAAACCGTAAAAACATTAAATATACATTTGTTGTCATCAAAAAAAAAATTGTTTTTTATTATAAATGATAGTTTTAAATTAAAAATATCAAACATATAAATATGTAAGCAGAAAATATCAAAATATGTATGTAAGTCTAAATGGAAATATTAATGTATTTGTTTTTTGTTATTTATAAATATATTCAAACGTTGTTACATGTAACCCTTTACATTACATTATAGTATGTTTATATTGTAAACATAATTATGGTTGTATTTTACAATGTTATTTTTCTGTAAGACAATAATATGTTAAAATGACAACAATATTATTATTATTATGGTTTAAAATAATATGGTTTGAATATAACCATATAATTCAACCATAATATGTTGCACTTAGATTACGGTTACCTCAACCATGTTTTTTCTTTGAGTGTATGCTCAATAAATTAAGTAAGAATTGTATTGTAACATTTAATAAAAATTATTTCCCAATATCAAAGTTGTTCCATTAATTCCTTTAACACCCTGTCTATAGTCCCTTTTTTGTTTGTTTAAGAGCCAACAAACAAAACACGTTTTCTCAAGTTATTTTAACTTTTGTAGTTGTTGATTTTTTCCGGCTGTATTTTTGTATGGCTGAAAGTGTCTAACAACAGCCTTGTATTGTTTTTAAGCGAATTGTATTTTATTTCCTTGTATTGTTATTATTTTGCTGAACAAACTTTTCATTACGTACTCTACTTTCCAGCAAAACTTTTCCTTGTTAAAAATGTAATTACTTCAAAGTAGAAAAAGAAAAAATTGAAATTGAAATTAAGTGTAATAAGGAAGGAAGATCTAGTTAAAAGATGCCAGCAATAATAACAATAAAAAATACTTAGTACTAATGTATGGTAAATTGTTGTATAAAATTTGTTTTTAATTTTATTAATATATAAAAAAAGCAATCTCATGTTTGCGCGTAAAAATATATAAAAATAACATGAAGTTACAAAAGAGGAATTAGAGTAAAATTAATTAATTTAAATGTTTTATTGAAAAAATTCAATATACAATTTATAGTAATTTAAAGCTTTTAAAGTGCGAGTATTTTAAGGACTTTCTAATTTACAAATTTTCAAATTTGTTTTCATGAAGTTTATTTACATCAAACGTTTTTTCTACAGTATCTAACAAAAGTACCTAAGAAAAGTTTTAACTATAATACAGGAAATTTTGTGTTGCATTTGTTTTGACCTTAATTTTAGTCTTAAGTATCAATTTTATCATTTATTTTCATTTAAAAAGCCATTAAGATTTTATCTTAAATTCATAAATAAAATAAGACTTTTGTTTCTAATAATTTTTATTTTTTATGAATTTCCAAAAAAATCCAAGAAATAACGAATAAAAATTTTAAAGCTTTAAAATTTAACAAGAAATTTGTTATCAAAACCCCACAATCTGAATCAAAAAAAAAAAAAAAAAAATAAATAAAAATAAAAAAATGAAGAAGAAAAGAAATAGTCAACAGAAAATAAATATCAAAAAAAAAAAAAAAACAAATCCAAACGACCAACGAACCAGTCAGTTCCAACCATGTAAGCCAAGCTAGACCAGCCAGCCACTCAGGCCAAAAGACGTTTTACAACATTTAGCATTGTCAGCTAAACGGACGAAAGAAAAAATATTATTTTTAGTACATTTTACACTCAAGTTTTAAATACGAAACCAAGGAAGAATAACAACAACAAAACCTTCTCATACATAAATTCATCGCCATCGTGATGTTGGAGAACACGGCAAGCAGCAACGTAAGTAAGGTTGTGATAGCAACACTAGCGAGCAGTAGCAGCAGAGGATACAAAATATTTTTCGACCATTGAATAAATAAATAATTTTTATACTTACGACAATTTTCTACCACTTTTCACAGAACGAACCATTTGGTTTCTGTTTATTTTTTTTTCTCTATTTTTTATATCCAAACGCCATGAACGACTAATTTTTGTCAAAAAAAAAAAAAAAAAAAAACAAAAAAAACATTAACGAAAATAAATGTTGGCCTAAAAATATTGTAAACGAAAAAACTTTGAAGCAAAAAAAAATTAAATAACATCAACGAAAAACTTAAAATGAAATAAAAACAGTTTAATTAATTTTATCTTTTTAATAGTTTTTTTTTTTTTTTTGTATTTCTTTTTCGACAAGTATTTTCGACTTTTAATTAAACATTTAACTTTTTCTAATAAAAAAAAAACAAAGCAGAGCATGCTCACAGAACCATAGTTATCTAAAATTATATCTAAGTTATGACTTTGAAAAGGTCATTCGTTCGTTTTCTAAATTCTAAACTTGCCAACTGACACTTCAAAAGCATTTTGGATCATTATTTTTTGGTTTAATTTTAACACTTTTAAACGGAAAAATGGTTATCAAATGCATTAAAATTAAATTATGAATATGAAGAAATAAATTCAAAATACTTAGTTTCCCACTGTAAGTTATCAAGATGAACGAGGCATAAACATACTTAGAGATACAAAAATATTTCTTTTTTTTTAACAATCAGTTACTCTACCTGCTTTCAAATCTTTCTTAATCTATATGGCTAAACGGTATGTTATGTGTGGGATAATTTGTTAAGAATGAAACCAGGTGCTACCATTTGTGACAGCAAAGAAATTCAAACAAAATTATTTTAATTTGCATTTAATACTTTAAGGACCACATAGAACATTTGTTCATGTAGTTTTTGGTTTCTATTCCGAGATAGAGCAACAAATATGTTAATGAATATTATGTAGACTAGGGTTTTTATTCGAATAAGTATTACTCGATGAATTAAGTAATGTTAATTTTTTTTTTTTTTTCACTATAATTCCAAAGCACAAATAAGTTTTTTGTATTTAGTTAAAAAATATGTAGAAATCTATGGAAAATTATAATGGTTATTACCGAAAATTTTTAAATACTTTAATGAGTGGTATGCAGATTAGGTTTTCATTCGAATAAATAATTTTCGATTAATCGGAAAAATAATACTTTTTGAGTTTTTTTTTTCATGTAAAATTTTTTCCAAAATAAATTTAAAGTAAGTTTTATTTTTTATGAAAATGGGCAAAAATTAATAATACTAAAATTTCAGTATTTAACGAATAATCGAATACTGTTTTATAGATAAATAATAAATAAATATAATTCACAAAAATGCAAACGCAAAATGATCATTCACAACGAATCTTAATTTCGCCTATATTATGGTGAATTAAAAGTTTATTTTCTGTGTATACTATTTGCATACACAGTGAATATATAAAAAATATAAATATATAAAATAATATATATTATTTTATATAATATAAATATATAGAGTAATATATACATACTTATATACAAAATAATATAGACAAGGGTTGTTATTGAAACAAAAATTATTCGACTAGCAGAAATTTCACAATTTTCTAATTACTCGTAATATTATTTGGTAAATATTTGACGAATAATCGAATACTTAACAATTTTTTATGATAAATTTTAAATAGTATAACTGTATTTTAATAAAATCAATTTCAATTTTACTCTCATGGCGATACGGAGCAAAAAAATTCCCAAAAATATTACTAACGAATAAAACTGTATTGCTTACAGGTTAATAAATATTTGACGAATAATCGAATACTTAGCTATTTTTTCAAGCAGAATTTTGAATAGAATTAAATTATTTCAATTTTACTTTTCTTTCCATAAAGATAAATAATAAAAATAGAGAATAATAATAATAATAATAATAATAATAATAATAATAATAATAATAATAATAATAATAATAATAATGATAATAATAATAATAAAAAATACTAACAAATAAAACTGTGTTACTTTTAAATAAAAGTTATTCGATTATTCGAGAAAACAAATATTTTCCTGTAATTTCCAAATTTTTTTAAATGTTTGAAATTTCTAATATTCGTTACTTTATCATGCTAATTTTTTAGAAAATGAAATAAAAATTAAAAAAAAAAAAATTATTAGCCAATTATTAAATTGCGCCTCATAACATACTTCGAACACTTAATTAATCGAATACTGAAATATTTTTCATGCTAAATTTTGCTGCTTTTAAATAAAAATTATTTCAATGTTACTTTTATTTCGATACAGAGCAAAATAAAAGTATACTTAAGAATAAAACTGTGTTGCTTTAAAAAAAAAGTTATTTAATTATTCGAGTAAAAATATTTTTCTGGAATTTTCAAAATTTTTTTTTTTTTTCAATATTTCACATTTCGATTATTCGTCACGTTATCAAGCTAAATTTTACATAAAATTGAGTAAATATTTGAAAAAAATTTTTTTTGAAGAAATTTGACAGCCAATTATTACATAGATACTTATAACAAATGTATTTATATCGAACACTTATTAATAAAATACCGTATTATTTTTCATGCCTAATTTTGCTGCATTTAAATAAAAATTATTTCAATTTTACTTTTATTTTGATACAGAGCAAAATAAAAGTATCCTAACGAATAAAACTGTTTTGTTTAAAAAAACTTATGCGAGAAAAAAATATTTTTCTGGAATTTCCAATTTTTTTTTTCAATATTTATATTTATTATATTTATCATGCTAAATTTTATATAAAATTAAATAAATATTTGATAAAAAAAAATTTAAAGAAATTTAATAGCTCATTATTAATGGCGCTTCATAACATATGTATATCGAATACCTAATTATTTTATTATTTTTTCATTTAGCATGCTGCATTTAAATAAAAATTATTTCAATTATAATTTTCTTTCGAATAAAACTGTGTTGCTTTTAAATAAAAGTTATTCTGCAATTTCCTAATTCTAGTAATATTCGACGAATAATCGAATTGCCATTTCGATTATCCGCCACTTTGTAGTGCTTAATTTTATATAAAATTTAATAACATAAATATGTAAATAAAAATTTTGAGAAAATTTGACTGTCATTTATTGGATTGCGCCACATGACATACCCTTATGTATATTACATGCTTAATTTATCGAATATCCCAGTTAATTAGCATCCAAGATCCAGCGACTTAACGCTTTTTAATTACATTCCCTAGGGTTACGTAAAGCAACTTGACGCGAATTGTAAATAAAAATAATTCGCAAAATTGCCGACATACGGTGCAGCAGGCTTGAGAGGATCGTCGAAAATTGGACTTTCAAAATTCGCTATATGCGCGTCACCTGTGACGCTCACATTTCTGTAACCATATTCAAACAATAGAGGAAAATTATCCTTTTAATACTTCTCTTTATTAAAACTTGATTTAAAACAAAAGACAGTATAATAATTTAGCAGGTGAAATCGCTTTATACCGCCGAATTTGGTATTTTTTTCCTAAGAGCCTGCCTTATTTTATTTATTAAAATAATAGTCAAAGAAAATTATTTTTTTTTAAATAATTTATTATCAAATAGGGTGAATTCCATTGTAAAAAGTTTTTAAAAAATTAGCTCTCAAATAATATGGCAATTATATATTATGAAGACGAGTTAGTCCAGATTTAAATTTCGTTTATTTAATTTGCACACCTTTTGGTTAACAGATGCATACTATCAGTAAGCGGGGTACAGCAAATAATTTTTTCTCATACAAGAGAACAATGAAACATTGTATTTTGGCAAAAATTCGACCCCTATTGTTTATATCCAACCTAGGAATGATTCTTAACACCGTTTAGGTAGCGCTTAGGTAGCCGAAATGAATTTAAAAATTTTCGGGAAATTCTTCTTAACACCGTTTAGCGCTACCTAAACGGTGTTAAGAATCATTCCTAGGAAGTTCATATGTTCTAAAAATTTGTTTATTGAGATCTTAGGTTCATTTTTGTAGTTGATTGTTTCCTTGAATTTTGAACGGTTTGCTACCTATGGACCTGAACAGGGGAAAAAGGTTAAAAAAATTGAATTTTTTAAAGTTTTTTGCGATTTTGACCTTGAAGATGAAGTCTTTTTGATTTTATATGTTAACAATTTTTGTTCTTTATGACAGGAGCTACAACTTTGCCTCAGAGAGTATATCAAAATTTAAAACGGTTTGCAAAATATGAGCTTGAGTAAATGATCATTTTTTTTGCAAAAATGACATCGAGGCCACATCTTTGAGGGCCCATAAAAAAAACCTGGAGGACTTTGGGCAAAACTGGGAGACAGGATTCTTTTTTTTTTGGTCTTTTATGACGTAGTGGTGTCCGTATATGATTATTTTGCGATGACTTAAAAAATTACACAGTGTGTAATTCTCTATATTCACGATAATAATTTTTGGACTGGTTTGCTAGCTCTTGCAGTTCACGTGCCATCACCCACTTGAAATAGAATAAAAATATATAGCCTATTTTACCCACCGATATTTGGTGCACTGGTGTAGGCAGCTATAGGCGAAGCGAAAATTGTTTGTGCTTTATATACGAGTTTAAAGATTAAAACTCAATTAATTACTAGCCGTAGATCACTTTAAAACTAACATCTTGCAACTGAAAGTAGAACGTATATATAAAAATTTTGTAAGTTTTCAATATCAAACATTGTAACAATTGTTTTTTTTAGTTTTGTAAGCCTGTATTTAATAACTGTTAAATTCAAACAGAAACCCAATCGCATTTCAAAATTTTATTCTTGGTTCAAATGTTTTTCTTGACCCAAATGTGTTAAATAAATTTTTCAGCCATTACATCATCTCACTCAGATACCGTTTGGTCAATTAAAAAACTTTACATTTATTTTTTTTTCTTTTTTATTTTTTGAAATAATTAAGTTGTCTAAGGAAATTTATTTATATTTTTCAAAAGTGGCATGTCAATTTAAAAATATATTTTTTTTAAGTGAAATCAAATAAAAATCGTTTTGAAATAAAGACATTATTTTAAAAAGTATTCCATCTATCAAAAAAACGACTTAATAAATACAGCCTTTGAGCAGATAAATCACTTTAAAAACATGAAAACTGACTAAAAATTTAACATCAAAAATAATTTAACACTTCTCTTATTTTACATAATTTACCAACATTTTAAACACAGACACGCAAAGTGGAAATTAGGAAGAAAAAAAAAATTACTAAAAAAAAATTTTGTTAAATATTTCAATTGAAAAATAAAATTTCAAGTAAAATTTGCGAAATTCAAAAATATAATTTTTTTCTAAATACAGCATTAACTAAAAAATGTGACTTAAATTTAATTATATATATTTTTTTGCTTATTGAGTTAAAACTCTCATAAAAAACTATAATTAATTTATATATTATTTTATTCTGCAAAATAAAACCATACGAATACATTAGAATAATTAATTAATAAAACCAAAAAAAAAAAAAACTAAACTAAAGCCAACTAATGTTGCATGCTACACGCACATATTTAGTTTAAAATAAATTTAGAAATATGTAAAAAAAAGAAAGAAATATTTTTTGTCTACCAAATCAAGCGTAAAGAACCTTAAAAACACTCAAGCCAAAGAACCTAACGAACAGAAGACGAAGAAGAAGAAGAAAAAATCTATCAAAATTAATTATGACAATGATTTTGTTCGTGTGTCCGTGTTTGTAAAAGATGACATAAAACATAAGGTTAGTAATTTGAAACCATTTATGATTTTTTTTTTAATTTTCAATTTATATTTTAATAAAGAGCACCACAACACACCACTCTTGCACATGTTGCAAGAATATAGACATCTTTCAAGTAGCATAGAATAGAATGTAAAGAAAAAGGAAAAGAAAAAGAAAAATTATATTTTTTTTTTTCGAAAACGACTACAAATTAGTTACGAGTACAACTGTGTCAAATTTTAGATAAATTCAAATTTATGTTGCAAAGCAAGCAATGATTTATTAAGTTTTAAAATCTGAAATATTTTCTCTAAACTGAAAGTGTTATTATTAATTTTAAAAAACTGATCTTTCAAGGCAACAGCATAATATAATCATAATAATCTTCTTTTCTTGTATACAGTGTTGTGTAAAACTAAAGCATCTTCTAAATTGACACACAGACTGCAGTTATAAAAAATGTCAATAATTATAATCTTTATTTAAAAGTTTAAGTACATGGTGGTAAGTCTTTCTTTTGTTGCTTTAGGTAGTAAACAGTGTATCAACACGAACAAATTAATCAAGACATGTGAATTCCACAAAGCATTATTTTCATAGTACCGCAATGCTCACTCAATTCTCACTCATGTTCGAGAATGTAAATTACGGTTTTTTCCGCTTCTTATCATTCATGTGTGAGAGAATTGAAAATATTTTGTGTTTGTTCATTTATGAATGTGAAGATTTATTTTTTTTTCTTTATATGCAAAAGTGAATAAATGAGAAAATATTTTGCTTTTCACGCAAGTTTTCATAGATTAGAATTTACAATTTTTTTTAATTTTTCATAAATGAGAAGATTGTAGAAAAATGTTCGCATTAAACATTCACTTGTCCAACTGCCGGCGTATGCAGTAACAAAGTGTGAGAAGTGAGAAATGTCATAATTCATTTATAGTTGCATTTTTGCTAAATATAGTTAAGCTGTATCAGGAAGCCTGAATAAATTGTGGGATATTAACAAAAGCAGTCGAGGAGCCCACTGATTCAAAGTAACTTTTGAGGTCTGTACAATAATTTGCTTCAAATTTGTCACACCAAGCAGTTGAATTGAATCTATACAGTCACTTCCGTGTCAGGATGTCTTTATTTGTTGCACTGCGTAATAAATAATTGTGCATTTTATTATAAAGTACATTCGTTATGAACGGGGCTAGCCCGTTTGATATCATTTGATTTAACCATATCATATTTTTTTATATTGCAACATAATTATAATTAAATTTAACAGTGGTATTATTAGATTAGACAATAATATCGTTTTCTAACAACAATATTATAATTAGTTTAATAAAGATATGGTTTGACTAAAACCAGAATATTATGCGATTAGATTAAAATTGCGCTAACCATAACCTAATGAGTGCGTATATACTTAAGTCCTCCTAAAAGAATAAAAAACTAAATAAAACCAAAACTCACAAAGTGAAATATCTCGATAGACATCTTGACAGGAGCCATATTTAGAGAAACAATATAGTGACAATGTTAACAAAAATCTAACTAAAAACACTACAAATATGTATATTGGTATATTAAAAATTCAGACATACAAAAAGTTCTTTAACAGGCATTAGTTAAAACACCTTGAAATCCATCCGAAGTCGCTGGCCTTAATTGATTGTGGTTACATTCGAAGCAGCAGGAATATAGCTTTTCCTGGCCGAACATCAGAGATGAGTCCCATATGATGACATTTTATATCTCTAGCACAGGCCGGTCAAAATCAATTTGTTTTTTCTTTTTAGATTTAAGATATGATCACATATTGCTAGTTTGTTTATATTGAAAATAGATGGGGCAGTGTACTAAATTTTGATTTAAATCAGCATTGCACTACCACAAAATAATATTGCAAAAAAAATTATTGCTATTTCGTTTTGCAGCTTAGTGATAAACTGCAAATCTTCACTTACACTCAAAAGAATTTAGTGGTAATGAAAATGTTTTCACTATCACTAAACTCAGATTTAGTGCAAAATATCTTCACCCACTCAATTAGTGCAAAATTTGTGCTTGCAATCAATAAAAAGCTGCATTTAATCATACTCTCACTAAACTTTCAAAATTTGTGCTTAAAATTTAGTTTTAAATTTCTACGTTGCACATATATTGTTGATTGCTTTTTTTTAAATCAAATAATTAAATTTTAGTGCAAATATTTTTTAACTCACTATGACTAATGTTGAATGAGGCTGCAAATTTTGAAACCATCACTAGAAATCAACAATATGAAGGCAATAATTTTGCAATATCACTAAGTGTGAGTGAAGGTTGCAAAATTAGTGCACTACCCGCAACTATGATATTGAAGTTACAATAAAAAATATGAACAAAAGAAAGCACATGTAATGCTTTACATAATTTTTATTTAAAACGTCTTAGTGCAATCAAAACCTTTTTCTCTAGGAGTGACAACAGAAAATTATTGTGTGACTCAATTTAAATGATCAACAGCTTCTGTTGTTATATTTTTTACGAACAAAATCGAAAATTGTTTTTCGAAAAATTTTTATTTTATTATTTTTTGTAATTTCGTTTTTTGGCGAATTTATTTTTTTTGTAGATTTTAAATATTGAAATATTTTTTGGTTAAATATCGATTTTTTTGTTGAAATGTTATTTTTTTTTCGATTATTTAAAAAATTTTGATACAATTTCCATATTTCTATAAAATTTAAAATTTTTGGTAAAATATAATATTTGTTGGAATAATTTTACTTTTAAATAAGGATTTGCCAAGAAAAATTTTTATAAAAAAATATTTAAAATTTATATTTAGTTGCGATGATATTTCTTAAAAGCTTAATTTGTATGTTTTTTAAAAATGGTTTTCTAGCCACTTATACATATATATGGAAAAATATGCCAAACAAAACAAAATGAAAAAATATTAATTTTACATGGTTCATGATGGGTTGAAAGTTTCAACTTTTACTTGTTTCTATTTAACTTCTGCATATTTTAATACCCGTATTAACAATTTAACCCTTTAACAAAAATTAATTTCTCCACGTAAAACTTCTCCTAATGGTAAAATGTGTAATAAAGATTTTTATCTTACCTTTGAATACAAATGGAAAAATAACACCTTAACCTGCATCTATCAATGTGGCGGTTTCTGTGTTTTTTAAGAAACAAATAACAACAACATTAATGGAAATTAAAAATCAACAAGCAGCACAAAGAGAAAATAACAATAAAAAAAAACTTACATTTGTGTAGAAGGGTATAAAATGAATATTTGTTTACTTGTCAAGTCATGGTAAATTGTTTACCCAAAGTTTAGAAGAAAAAAACCAATTACTCGCTACACGTTGAAATTAAACAAACAATTGTAAAACAATCAAAATGTAATTTTGAACTTTTTATCAAACAACCGTCCCAAATATATTTTATTTTTGTACAGCCTTAAAGGTGTTTTTTATATTTTTTTTTCAACACACAAAAGTGTCAAAACACACATTTTTAATATCGCATTTTATGAGGTTTTATTTATGCCTTTTCAACAGTGTTAGGAAGGCAGCTGATAAATTATTTAATAGGAAAATTATTAAAATGATTATATGAATTTTTTTAATTAAAACAGTTTCAAGTTTTATTTAAATTAAAAGTCTGCTATCTGATCTAATTAGCTTCCCAAATTCCAATGTAAATGCCTCTATTAGGGTTATGGATACAATTGTGTCAACAAAAAAACATAACTTCTTTGTTTCATAATTTTTAAATGCGGCAACTTGGCTTCGTCAAGAACATGTTGCGCGTTTCATCCAGATTGGTTTTGGCATATTTGTCGTTAATATGTGTATTTATATTTGAAAAATATCCAAAACCTATATCGGATTTTGTGAAAACTGCGAATTAATAACAGCTAAACCTAAACAAGAACGTAAGACGTAAAATAATAGTCAAAAAATCTCATCTACATACAAAATGTATGAAGCAGATCTAAATAGCGGCGTTAACGCTCTGGTTATTGCAAAATCCTATTTTGACAGAGCGTTAGTTAGTGAAGTTGGGTGCAAACAAACTTACTGTTTTTTGTTTGTTGTAATAGTGGTGCCATTTTAGCTACTTTTTGCTTTATCTAGCGATTTTTTCTATTTTGCGTTTATATTTATTTGAATTTATTAAACAAAATACCTTAATATTACTGTTTATTACAGAGCGCTGCGCTCTTATTTAGGTTTGTTCAAAGCTAGTTGCTAGACGTCGTTACGCTTTACGCACTTATTTAGGTTTAGCTGTAATACTTTGAAATGAAACTGAGTAATCTGGAAAAGCCAGAAAAGGGTTAGTCATATTGTATGCCAAAAATGTGTGGTATATATGCGGTTATGGTAATTGAAGAGTTGATTTTGCGAGAACCTCAAAACCAGTCGTAATGATGCTACTTTTGCATTGTGAAAGTAAATTGAATTTCCCCTGTAAATCGAATGAAAACGCTTAAACTTGGAAAAAAATATGTTATAAATTTACCTTTAATTACTTCCACCACTTTATATTAAATTCGGCATAATGAATCAGTTTGTGTACAAGCGCTTGAGAAAAGTGGCGAATGTTTAAGTTTTCTTTCACACAAGTTTCCAGAAAAATTTTAATCTATTATCTTTAATGTGCTATAGACTAGGCAACTCGTGAAAGATCCTAATTTTATGAATTTAATGGCTGAAGTCGAATTCAAAGCTTGGAATACACATATTTTGGTTGTGAGTAATTACCTTGGCAACAAGAAATCTGATGACCATATCGAGCTTGTTGAGTGCATGCATCGAACTTGCAAGAGCTAGGGTGGGTGCAACAAGAGCATAAAACTACACTTCCTGCACTTGCATTTCGACCGATTTCCACAATCTTTTGATAATGGAAGAGCGTTATCAGGGCAGGTGGGACTCATTATATATGTTGGTAAACTACTCCTGGAGTTTGTTACGAGATCCGCCTAAAGTCGTTTATTCAAGGAAATTTTGTAAGAGATCATTTGATAGTGTTCTATAGAAATTTCGTTAACATGTGTATTAATTTTCTTTGATTTTTTGACCAAATAATAAAATTTTATATTTTAAAAAGAAAAGCTGTTAGCAATCTCGCAATATTTTTTCATAGTCAGGGCTATAGAAATACCAAATAACAGAAAAAAAAATTAAGGAAACAAAAGTGTGTTGACCAGTGTAATTTTTCTCTTCGAGTTGTTAGAGAAAGTCTCTTGTCAAAATCATATAAGAAAATAACTATTGATTTATAGAGTTCCGTACCCTAAAATTAAAAAAAGGTCACCCTAGTAATATCGCCACAATGGCTGCCTGTCTATCTGTCTGTCACAGCCCTCTATCTCTACATGTACCATAGTGAAGTGATTTTCACGTATAAGGCTTTATTTTTTAAAAAGCAATAGGCAGACTCTTGAAATTTACACAGAATATATAAAACTATGTCCCCAATAACAATATTTAAAAAAAGTAATACTATAAATTAAAGGGTGTTTCGATAGAGGAAACGATTTTGATGAATATTTGCATTGCCTCTTAAACCGTTATAGGCCGAGCCTTGAAATTTACACAAAACAGGCAGTACTATGTATGCTAAAACAAGAGGTAGGAAAATATAATTCAAAATTAAAGGGTGTCCCCATGAAATACGTGAATTCGACGACAATGACCTTATCTATTACACCGCAATGTACGGTGCACCATTATACAAAGCCACTTGAAATTTACCAGAGTATGTATTTTACTATATTTGCTATAACAAAAAGTATAAAAAGCAAATTTAAAACCTACTGGGTATCTCTAAAAAAGGCGTGAGTTTGACGTAATATGTACCAGATATGCTGCCTTCCTTCTTTTTGTGGCGATAAAAAGTTCTCTTGCAACAAAGCGTGAATGCCGCTAATATATTAGCAAACTCTATAAGTAAAAGTCGATTTAAAGTAATTTTCGTGTTAAAATGTTGTTTGCTAAGGATGTGAAAACTGGCGGGCGATTTTTATTTTTACATTCAATCCAAAATATGATCAGTCTTTAGTAGCGTTTAGATCAGTTGTAGCAAGTTGCCACTTTTAAGTTATGCTAGGTTTTGGTAGATTTTAGGGATGACTTTGGTGGGAAATATTTTTCTTTGTGGCAATGCTGTGTACATATTAAACGTGAGCATAAAACGTCTTGTTAGACTAACTTCATAATGTTCAATAATGAATTGGTATCTTTTTTCTTGCACTTGATTTCATGTGTATACAAATTTTGTTGTGCTCTTAAATAAAAACATACAATAGCATTTGCTCTTCTTCCAACCAATGCAATGTTTGTTGTTGTTTGAAATAAAATTTCAGTAGTGAATATTTTGTTTCAATAGTGTCTCTTGATATGAAATACTGTTATAGCAGACAACATGTATGTTTATGTACGATGTTAAAAGCAAGGGTTTGTACTTTGTATTTTAGTTATTTTATATTAATTTGCGCGTTGAGTGGTTGAAAATAGAAAACTGTAGTAGCTTGAATTTTTTTAACTTTTATTGATGAATAAAAAAATCTAATTTAATTTTTTCTCTCAAAAATCAGAGATTTTACTCTTAAGAAAATTTAAGTAAAATGAACTAGTGAACAATATGAAATGCTCAGCATATTTATTGCTGAGCATTTTTTTATAAAACTGTCCGGTCAAATCAGGTGCACTAATTTTTGCACTGTTTGCTCTCTTGTTTTCTGTATTTGCTGTTTAGTAATGTTCCACTACACATTCAAAAACATGCAATACTGTACACTTTTTAACATCTTGCGCTCACGTTTAGTACATACATATGTATTAAATTAGACTGTCTGTTTTTTGTACAAATTTAATGTTACATTAATAGAAGAACAAACTTTAAGAAGGAAAAAAACGCAATTTGTTAGATCTGCCTACATACATTGAAGAAAATCTACAAAGCAAAATATGCACAAGATTTTGAAAACACAATACTTGACAAGAGGATAAACATTAAAAAAAGTGGATGAAAGAACCTGGTGAAGACCAAATTAAAACTGAAAATTTACTTGATATTAAGTAATATAAAAAGAAATTATACAATTGGATGAAAGAACCTGGTGGAGAACGAAATTAAAACTCGCTGTGAGGATTTTAACCTCACTTTTTTGACGTGGTGCAGTACCAACAAAAAAAAAACTAAGATTGATACTGCTGGAGATCAATAATACTCTAGGAGTCCACTCTGGTAACCTACTTCCGGTGTAAAGGTATAGGTCGGCTAGATTTTCCCGAGGAAAGCTCCTATATGTTGATGGACTCTGGAAATATAACACACTAGTGTTGGCCATTTTAAACGAAAATCAAAAAAAAAACTTTGTTTTATTAAAAAAATGTTGGGCTGTTGTTTAAGTAAATTTAAAAGGAGGTTCTGCAAAAATTTTAATAAGAAATATGTACCTTGTACAAATAAGCTATTAAGATGCCCCTAATTCATATTGTTTTGTAATATTAATAAAAAATAACTTAAAGTATTTTATTTTTCGTATGGATCATTAATTGATTCAAATTTAGCTTTCAAAAATGTTTAGTTCTTAAATATAAATTTGCCATTAACCTTAACAAAAAATTCAAATACTTCGCATAAAAGCAACCACCAATAACTTTTTTAATTTAAGATGTTTTTTTATTAGACACAGACTCCTTTTTAATAATAAATCAAATTAAAATTAAAAAAAAAAAAATAATTATAACTAAAAAGATTTACAGATATTCAGCTTAAAACCCACCTTGAAATTTAAGTAAACGTTGTTAGTGCTATTTTGACAAATGACTTGAAGTTTGCTGTGTGCGTTTTCTTGCTCTGATGATTCAAAAATGATGTTAATAAAAAGGTTGACACTGTGTTTTATTTTTGCTTAAGTTTTTAATTTATTTTTAATTCCTTAATATATTTTTATGTAATATTTTATTATTTTTTTGATAAAAATTTTAAAATGGTGACACAATTTATTATTTGTAGAAATTTTTATTAATAATTTATTTTTATATTTAAAAAGCGATGACGATATTTATCAAGAAGCCAAGCAATTTTTTTTTTTAATTTTTTAGATTTTTTTACACTTTTAATTTATATATTATTTAAATTACTTTCAAGTATTAAAGTGATTTATTATTACAGATTAAATTTTAAATGGACAAAACTTAACATTTAATTTATATTTATATTTATTTATGTATATTTGTTATGAATATGAAGCACAGCAAATAAGCACTTTTTAATTACATTAATATTTCAGCTTATTTCTTATATATAAATTAATTAATCATTAAATAATTTTGGTTTTTTATTTAGAATTCTTGTCGTAGGTATATTCCTTTTTTTTATAACTACAATTGTGTTATTTTTAATATGTTTATTTTTTATTTTAATTTATCATCTTAAATTTTATGCAATAAATTTAATTCTATACATCAAAGAGAAAAACATAGAACAGGTGACGTGTAATAAATTTTTTAAATAAAAAAATTTTATTAAGAAAAATTGATCATATGTACAGGGTTTTACAAAATCACCAAAATTTTTTTAAATCATAAACATTTTTTTTTTTTAAATGTTGTGCACTTTTTTTAGTTTAAGGTCCCAGGCCTTTAATGTGTAAATTTTTCGTTTAATTTAAATCCAATTCATACCGAGTTATTTTACACACTTTTCCAATCAGGATATTTCCCTGTCTTTTTTTTTGTGATACTAGAAAAAATATGTTTTTTGGTTACGTTTGTTCTTTTTCACACAAACACATTCACTCGCTTACTTTACACAAGAAAAGTAGTCGTTTGATAAAACAGGCCAGCAAATCATTATCAAATTAAGCTTGAATTCGAAAAAAAGAGAACTTAAAACAGGCAATAGAAACCGGTTTCACTACCAATTCATTAAACCGCCCGTAATAAACTGAAATTTTTATAAATTTTCTGATGTTCATGCATTCAGTCAGAGTTACAACTTTGCACGCACGCACATATGTACACACCACTCACTTACAAGTGGCAGTAGAAGAAATTAAACAAAATAAAAACTAAGTTAAGAATTACAAACAGCAACACAAACCGCTATCATAGTCAAACGCCTTGTAAAGCCAACGAAGAACTAAATTGTACAACATTGTATTTTTGTACACAACTTACTAAAATTGAAAAAAATAAAGTCCACACACAATCATTAAAACATTTTATTACTACATAAGTTGCATCGAACACTTGGAAGTTTAATGCCCCCTTAGTATGAAACCGGTTAAATGACGAACACAACAACATGTTTGTTTCAAACTGCCTCTTTTGATAAAAACAACAATTAACATTATTTGTAAAATATTTTTGTTTTTTTTTTAAATTTATGTTAAAAAATAATTTAAAAAAAAAAAACAAAAAAATGTGTCATACAAGTCCATTCAAACTTGTATTAAAGAAACGTTTGATGTTCGCTTTTATTTAGAGTGCCACTAAATTGTTTGTGTTGTCTAATTAAGGAAGGGGTTTTGGTTCGGTACTGTGTGTTGGTGGGTAAGTTTGATTATGTGTAAAATAAACTTGAGATCCACAAGTTGTTATAGTCTCTTTATTGTAGTGTTTGTATAAATAACATTATTTCCACTTATTTTTTTTTTGTTATTTCCACTTATTTTTTTAATAGACTCCCGTAATAAAGGATGTCCCAAAATTCAAGCAAGATTTAAATTTTGCGCTATTTCTTCAATAAAATAGGCAGCTTTAAAAAAGAATGGTGAGATGACTATTTAGAATTATTCAAAATGGAGCAGTGTAAGTGGAGCAGACTAATTAAATTTACTAGACAACAAATACAACAAACCAACAACTTTGACAACTTGTTAACACATATGAAAAATACATTTATTACAAGATTTATTTATTAGCAAACAAAAAAGAAGAGCTAACAATAATCAGCTGGTCTATCGCTACTACCTGGCATCATCAAGACGTCTTCTTCATAAATAAGACAGACATTCATAAGACAGATGATAAAAGACAAGATAATAAAAGAAATTATGACCTAATTTTTCCCAAAAAAATTTGACACCTAGAAATTAAAAAGTAAAAAATAATCAGCTGTTTGTAGTGCTTTTTTTAACTGGTAGATAAATATATCTTGGAACCTAATGTTAATAATAAATAAATTCTATTGCATTTTATTCTATGGGAAAAATTTGAAAACAAATTTTTAAAATTGTTTAAAATATTAAAAAAAAAAACTGAACCAGGGTATCGAAAATTCAAATATTTTAATTTTAAAATACTTATAACTCGCTCATTTTAAAACATGATTTATAGATTAAACCACCATTTTATAAGTATAAAGTAGACCTTTAAAAATCAAACAAAAATTGAAAAAATGCCTAGCTCTAAAAGTATTTGCAAGGCCGAGTACCCAACTTTGAAACCACATAGTGCCACCCCTGGTAAGTGGTGGCACTACAAATCTTAAGCTGAGATACTCCTCTGCTATACTTATGCCAAATTTTACAAATCAATAGGCCTTGAAATTTGCATATAGCTGAGTTATTTCTAAAATATTTTAATTCTGCCCCACTGTGCATCGCGATCTAAGAGTTACAATCAGAGAAAGTATATTTTGCGAGTATAATAAATTCCATTAATTTTAGTAGTAGCTCGATGGACGGGTAATTCTTCTCGCGTATATTGCTCTATTGTTACTAACACTAAATTGTCAGGTGATAAATTATTTTTTTAGTTGTTAAAAGTGCTTTTACACGGCGTGTATTTGTCATATGACTTGTCACTTTTCCATGTGTAAATTCTAAACAAATCATGTAAACCTTTTGAAACATAATATGTGTGTTTTCCATGTGTACAATACATATGATATTTTTCTTTTGGAACGTGTTCTATTTTGATGTGACAAAGCATCTGACATCCTGTAATGCCAACTTGATATTTTGTTATTTAAGGTTTTTTGTGGTATCAAAAGCACTAAAAGCGTGGCAAAAGCACTACGTTTGCACATTTGCATCAGCTGTGGTTGGCAATACAAAACTGTGTGGCGGAAAAATTATATATTATAGGTTATGTCAGATGTAATTACACATGTACGTTTGAAAGCAAAATTTATAAGCCATATGTAAAATGTCTATTTTGACAAACACATGATATTACATATGGGTTATCAAACTGACAAATCATATGACAAACACACGTCGTGTAAAACCATTTTAACGCTTTACTGCCTAATACAAATTCTACATGATTTTTGGGATTTATTATCAATAAAAACGTTAAATAAGGCATTATGTTTTTTTCCAAAAAAAAAAAAACTTCTACAACTGAACAAAATAATTTTTGGATATTCGACTAGTCTGAGGAATTTTAAAATCAACTTATTTTTAACACGTGGTATTTAGACATGAACATTTTTTTTTTAAATTTCCTAGAAAAAAAATTAATTTTATGAAAAGTTTAAAATTTCTAACCTGTATTTTATTGTTATTATTATTATTATTATTATTATCATTATTATTATTATTATTATTATTATTATTATTATTATTATTATTATTATTATTGCCGCAGCAAATAAAAATTTTGCTATAAATATACTTTTTAACTTACCTTCATTTTTCTTGCTGTACTTTTCACCTAAATTTTATGAATATTTTCATTTTAAAATGCATACATTACATAACACTATTTTCGTACTTGCAACATGTTAAATGACAGCCTGTGTCACTTACACTTTAACCTAAACAAGCGCGTAAGGTGTAACGATGTCTAGCGCCTAGATTTGAACAAACTAATAAATTTAAGCGCAAAATAGAGATAAAATCGCTAGATAAAGCAGAAAATAGCTAAAATGGCACCACTCTTACACATAAAAAAACAACAACATTTTGTTTGCACCCAACTTCACTACTAAACCCCCATCTAATTTAGTCATTAACATGTCTTTACAAAAGCTAAACTTCATATAAAAAACTAGTATTAAAAATAATGTTTTTATATGAAGTTTGACTTTTGTTAAGGCATGTTAATGTCGAAAGGAGACGGGGGGTAAAGCTCTGTCAAAATTGGATTTTCTAATAGTCATTTGCGTTGACGCCGCTATTTAGGTTTGCTTCATACATTTTATATGTACACACATGAGCATTTTTGACAGTTATTTTACGCCTTACGCGCTTGTTTAGGTTGAGCAGTTAGGCTTCCCATTTAGCTTTAATATACAATTAGCAAAAACAACACAATTTCATTACATTTTACTCTCTCCCATTATTACTTAAACAACAACAAAAGCAACATCTTGACCGACCATTGTTTGGTTAAATATTTTTATCATTATTGTTACACATTTTTCTATGTTTTTTTCCATTTTGCAAAGAAATGTTTACACATTAATATTAATCAATATTTAATTGAAATCTCTATGCAAAGATATTTTTAATTTTCTTAACTTTTTCCCACGTTTTATTTATTTTTAAACGAGCCTCCACTCAACACCAAAACAACTCAAACACCTAAACCAATTTAATAAAATGATTGTGAACAAGGCATATTTAACCAGGTGACTGCACAAGGCGGAACTAATATTAAAGAGAAATTATTTCAATTTTTTTTTATATGGAGTTTGACATTACTCATGAATTTGAAGAGAGAATAAAATAGATATTACTGTCAAAATCCATATATAAAATATTCAAAAAATTTTTTCTTGATATTTCCTCTCCCTTACGCTATCACCTTGTTAAATATGCCTTGATTGTGAAGAATATAAAGTAACGGCATTGTACATATTTGTACATATTTCTGTGTGTAACAGTGTAATGCACCTATTGTTTATATACGAATATTAAGTAGGTATGAATGTAGGTTTTAATGAGAGGGAGTAATGATTAAGAGAATCAATGAACGTGTAAATTAATTTGGAAGCAATCAAGGAGATCAAACAGAGATGCTACATTTTAAATTTTGTTAGACTCTTTTTGGATAATCGCACTTAAATTTACTTTAAAGTCAAAACATCGAAAAAGAATTTATGAATATCGACTGAATGGACAAATAATAATTTTTCGATTTCAATATTTAGAGTTAAAAAAAAACAAAAAAATTTTGTAAAAAATTAGCTGATCTCGGATTTATATGACGATTTTTTCATTATGATCAGACATGGGAGATTTAATCCCATTTCAATTCAGGTAATCTGTAATTGCATATTCTCAATTACATATTACAAGTAATTGTCAATTATGTCAAAGATATTACAAATACTTATAATCTATACCTATAATAAAATAGTAACTCATTTCCTTCTGTCTGTCTGTCCTTCATTGTTTGTGTTCGCATCACGTAAAAACTACTGGATGGATTTTAACAAAATTTTGTGAGGAGGTACCTTAGTATCCTGGTCCCAATATAGGATACTTTTTTTTCCCAAAAATATCTTATTTCCAAGAGAAAGTGGAGAAAAAACAGTGAAAAACGCAATTTCCGGATTAAATGTGCTAAAATTTTCGGTTTAAAATTGGGATATTTTCAAAACGGTTATATTTTCACCACACACCTTGTTATTTTTGAAAGTGGGATATTTGAAGAACTATTACGCAACAGATGGCGCCAGTTGATTAAAATTTGTATTTTAATTTTGTGGAAAATTGTTATTAAAGTATTTTAATCACCACTTACAGAGGTTTACAATAGATTTTAGAATTTTTTATAAATTTTAGAATATTATCGAGGGATAGGTACCTTTATATAAATTAAATACATAAACCATAACTGAAGCACTATAAAAGTAAGAGTCTTTCAATTGGTGTGGAATACTTTCAAACCAAAACCGAGCAAAATATTGTCAGGACGCCCACGACGTGGCGGGCACAGCTAGTTTGTAAATAAAAATTTTCAATTACACATTACATGTCATTATAACTGGAAACTTTTTTAAATTACACGTAATAGTAATTGTAATTTTTGTAATTTTTTCAATTACAATTAACATGTCATGTGTAATTAAAAAAAATCTCAAGTACAATTAAATATATTTGAATGTAATTGTAATTGAAAAAAAATAGAAAAAAATGATTACATTACATTTAGTTTATAATTAGCTGTGCCCGCGACTTCGTCAGCGCCCTTGCAGTATTTTGTACGATTTTGCTTTGATAGCAATCCACACCAAAGACCATATCATTTTGAGTTCCGCCTTAAACTATAATAAAATATGCATATCTGGTTAGTTCAACTGCGTACTTTCACTGCTTTTTCTCCACTTTCTCTTGGAAATAAGATATTTTTGCGGAAAAAAATGATCCCTACATTGGGATCAGGATACTTAGGTATCTTCTCGCAAAATTTTGTTAAAATCCATCCAGTAGTTCTTACGTGATGCGACCGCAAATAAAAGCAGACAGACAGACAGGCAGACAGACGGAAATGAGTTACTATTTTATTATATGTGTAGATTGAAAATTTCCAATTATAAATAATTTTTACTCAAATTTTTCAATTACAAATAACATGTAATGTGTAATTAAAAAACTTTATATTACAATTGAAAATATTTTACTGTAAGTGTAATTGAAAAATTACAATTATAATTGAGTAATTGTATGTGTAATTAATTACAAACTTTAATTCACATCCACCAGGTCTGATTATAATGTACTCCCGTACTGCACGTACATACATATAATTGTAAGAGTTCAAAAATGTATCAATTAAAATTAAAAAAAAAATTGAAAATTAAAAATAATTTTCATGTTATTCCTTTTTTGTTCTTTCACTATTAAAAAGTAAAATATGAAAAATTAAGAATTAAACACGGAAATAAATTTTATTAAAAATATTTATTTTCGAAAATTCATTGGCGCAAATCACAGATCATGTTCTTCTGGGACTTTTTTTAAAGGTGTTTACTTATGAATATCGGAAAATGTTTCTTTTTTTTATAAGTATCAACAATGGAATTGAGTAGTAGTTTTTGGTTTTCTCACATACACTTTACAATAATGTAGCTTAGGCTTACGATCTACAAATGTCTAAATAAAGGGGCCTTGGTAAATGAGGCACAAGGCACAACTGGAAATTAAGCTGCAGAAAAACTAGCAATTGGACGATCTGTTGTGAATTTTTGTAGATTACAACCTAGAGTTGCTCCAGAGAATGAAATGGTGCGAGCAAAGGAGAGACTTTTTAAACCTAAGAAGTAGGGAGGATGCTACCACAGGGAACAGGCTCGAAAAGTGCACAAAAAACTCTGGAAGGCCAGAAAAATGCTTGGATACAATCGAAGTACCTTAGCTTATTTAACTGCGCTATTGACAGTTAAAGGAAACTTCAAGTATCATTTAGCCCAGATCAAAGATTACTTGTAGAATAAGGATGCTATGGGGAACCTAACACTTAAAAATGTTAGCCACTGCAAGAGACTGTGTCACTACAGTCGGAAGTAAAGAGCCGTGACAGTACGACACTCAGTGGTGTCAATCGCCAGAAATCATTATGGAGTGAAAGGATCAAAAAGAGACCGTAAACTTATGAATATTTAACATAGTACCTATGTATGTTATCAACTGCTCTTTACGTCGCCATATAGGAGACACCCTACTTTTCATTTCCCCCTGTTTTTGTAGGTATCAAAGAGTAACCGTCCTTGTCGTATCGAAGTAAAATGAACAGATATATCCTACCTTCATTTTTTGCATAATATACAAAATCTTTTCAATTTGATTATTAACTTTCTTTTAATTCAAGAAAATCATCTTTAATTATTTGATAAGAACGAAAATTATCTGTTTTTAATATTTAGCCAAATGCTCTATTTGCTCCATTTATAAGGGAATATTGAATTTTACGTTTTTCAAAACACCTTAAGCTTGTAGTCCATACCACGCGTTTTACGCGTATACGCTTTGTAAGCGTCTGTCAATAAATTAGAGTCCGTGTAATTGTAAGTCATATGACAGTTGTTTTTGATACACAAAGATGGCAAATTATATTAAATTTTCAATATGTTTGTATCGAAGATTTTTTTTTTCTTTTTATTAAAATATGTTTTTTTTTTAATCTTTTGCAATAAAGTTTAAAAATGTTTTCAAGTATACAATTCATAAAACAATGTTTTTTTTCATCAAAAAAAAATTTCATTTTAGTTGTCGATTAATTTTACGTACTTAGTCTCATCTCTGTAATGTTTACTAATTTTATGAATTTATTAAACTATTTTGTGCATTAATTCAGTGAATTCTTTAAATTCTTTTAAAATCACAATTTCACTTTCCATTTTTACAAAAATTATTTTTATTTCATAAAAAATATTTTTATTTCATAAAAAGCGTTGCATGTAACTTGAAGTTTGTAAAGTATAGAAGGCGTAAAAAGTATGAAAAGTATAAAAGGCATGAAAGCGTAGAACGTATAGTATGGACTATCAGCTTTAAGGCCGGGCACATAGAATCCGTAATACATTATACCTCGTCTTTTTCAACGTACAAGAAGGTTGAAATGCAGGTTTTGTTATGAGCGTAGTCACAATCAGTACGTCTCCGTCAGCGCAAAGTACGAAAATTCGGCTACTTTTGACGTTTTGATTTAAAAATAAATTAATTAAAATATATAAAATTAAATAAAATTAAAAAATAAATAAAGTAAAATCGAGAAAGCTGCATTTTACTGATTTAATATACGTCAACAAAGTATTCATTGTGTTAATCTCTTCCGTAGGTACTTTAATCACAGTTGAGTACGTGAAAGTATAACGTATGACGGATTCTCTGTGCCCCGGCCCTTACTAACCACTGACTCTTGATGAAGCAACTGAAAAAGTTTTAATAAAAATCTAGATTTAACGTTGACAGTAAGAGATCCTTCGCTCCCTTAAAATCTTCATCACTTTTTAAATTTAATTCTTTACATCTTTTGAATACATAATATGTATTGCTTTCTAAAGACACAATTTTTAACTAATTTCTCATGTAGAATGTCTTTTCATTTATATAATTTTTTTTTTTGTGTTATACCACAACTTTGCAAAGATTTAATTTTTTCTAAGTTCTACATCATTAAAATTGTACTTGTCACAAGTGATTATAAATAAAATGTTATTTTAAGAATTTCAATCTAAAATAAACAGTAACATAAAACAATTTATAGGAATTGCTCATTTTCATACTCTAATTATAAAAAGTTAAATTACTTGTAAAAAAAAAAACAATAAAAATCATTAGTTTCCAGTTATTTAACGCCTTGAATCTACTTAAACCAACAGCAAACATGTTGTAAGCAACAATAACCCACATCCAACTCATACAAACAACGCCATCTAGTTGCATACCAACCAAAATTAAACGACTCGTAGCTGTGATAAATGGAAGCGGATAAATACATTAATTAATAAAATCCTTATAATTAAAATTGATGATTTACAAAAATATATGTAATTAGAGATTGTTGCAAATATTAAGTTTTATTAAAATAAGTTTTCTAAAATCTGTTTAAAACTAGATGGATTAAAAAAAGATATAAAATTTAAGCGCATTCCTTTCCTATCAAATTCTTTTGCCAAAATGTTTTCTATTTCTATTTTCTAATAAAGTTAAACCTGTTTACTGTAGAGAATTTCTTCTAGCAGAATTTTGCTGCACAACTTGCAATAATTTAGAATAGAATCCACACTGGAATTGAGTAATAATAGTTACGCTCTTACGTGAAACAGGATACTCTCTTCATGTTAATATTAAATGGACTCTCTTATAAACATTACAAACTCTTTTAAACAATTTTATTTTATCTTAAGTAAAGAGTGATTTTTTAAGAGCTTGAGAACTTTTTTTAAAAAAAAAACGCATAAAATTTGCAAAATCTCATCGGTTCTTTATTTGAAACGTTAGATTGGTCCATGACATTTACTTTTTGAAGATAATTTCATTTAAATGTTGACCGCGGCTGCGTCTTAGGTGGTCCATTCGGAAAGTCCAATTTTGGGCAACTTTTTCGAGCATTTCGGCCGGAATAGCCCGAATTTCTTCGGAAATGTTGTCTTCCAAAGCTGGAATAGTTGCTGGCTTATTTCTGTAGACTTTAGACTTGACGTAGCCCCACAAAAATAGTCTAAAGGCGTCAAATCGCATGATCTTGGTGGCCAACTTACCGGTCCATTTCTTGAGATGAATTGTTCTCCGAAGTTTTCCCTCAAAATGGCCATAGAATCGCGAGCTGTGTGGCATGTAGCGCCATCTTGTTGAAACCACATGTCAACCAAGTTCAGTTGTTCCATTTTTGGCAACAAAAAGTTTGTTAGCATCGAACGATAGCGATCGCCATTCACCGTAACGTTGCGTCCAACAGCATCTTTGAAAAAATACGGTCCAATGATTCCACCAGCGTACAAACCACACCAAACAGTGCATTTTTCGGGATGCATGGGCAGTTCTTGAACGGCTTCTGGTTGCTCTTCACTCCAAATGCGGCAATTTTGCTTATTTACGTAGCCATTCAACCAGAAATGAGCCTCATTGCTGAACAAAATTTGTCGATAAAAAAGCGGATTTTCTGCCAACTTTCCTAGGGCCCATTCACTGAAAATTCGACGTTGTGGCAGATCATTCGGCTTCAGTTCTTGCACGAGCTGTATTTTATACGGTTTTACACCAAGATCTTTGCGTAAAATCTTCCATGTGGTCGAATAATACAAACCCAATTGCTGCGAACGGCGACGAATCGACATTTCACGGTCTTCAGCAACACTCTCAGAAACAGACGCAATATTCTCTTCTGTACGCACTGTACGCATTCGTGTGGTTGGTTTAATGTCCAATAAAGTAAACTGAGTGCGAAACTTGGTCACAATCGCATTAATTGTTTGCTCACTTGGTCGATTATGTAGACCATAAATCGGACGTAAAGCGCGAAACACATTTCGAACCGAACACTGATTTTGGTAATAAAATTCAATGATTTGCAAGCGTTGCTCGTTAGTAAGTCTATTCATGATGAAATGTCAAAGCATCAAATACTAATGCATGAAAATCCTAACCTCAAAAAAATCACCCATTATTTCTATAAATTTTTTTTCCTTCTTTTCTTTATTCTTCCTTATTTGTTGTTGCCAAATTTACAACAACAAAAACCATAACAGTAAAGGAACAATAATTGTTTATTAACTTAAGTATCTTAAAAAGTTTTTTGTTGTTGTTTTAATACTTATAAAAGCAATATTTGATACACATGACGTCTGCCGTTGTTTGTTTGATTGTTCTTAACATTAAGTGACCTGGTAATAATTTTTCTCTTTCTTTGTAATGACTTGCATAGCAGTTGTATTAGATAACTATCTAAAACTATTTAAATCTTATTTTGGTGTGTCTTGATTTGGTCTATAATAGCAGCAACAGCCAACATTTTGAATCAAATTGTTTACACAGCAGTTTTTCCCGGGCGGCCATCGGAGCGAAGATATCTCGCGGCGATATTAGTGTCTTTGTGACTTTCAACACCTTGACGCCAATGCTCCCGGGGTATATGGGGAACTAGTCCCTGTGGCTTGCCGGGGCCTGAAACTGAAGGATAAGAGCCTTCGAGTATCCAAACGACTGGTACAAGGGAAATCAGCATTGGCGTAGAAGGTTCCTTACGGGGCGTGAAATACCCCCTCAAAAATTGGTGTTGCCCCCCCCCCCCCTACAGAAATTTAAAAAATTGTACTACATATTTATTTTCAGAATATTATTGTCCAATAAAAATTGGTTTACCCCTCTAGAAACTTAAGCTCCTACGCTAATTGGAATCAGTATCTTACAAGTATTTCTCCAAATCTCTGTGACCGGTTATTGGTGAGGCCACACAAAATGTGCTCTGCATTCTTAGCATTTTTTCCAAGCAAAATCTGCAAGTATCGTCGTACCTCTATTTTTAATTTGACCAGACAATAGTTGACAGTCCTTGACCTGTCACTAACACAGCTAACCAATTGAAGGCACACAGATTATATGCAAGCAACTTCTTGGTTTCCTGCCAATTTAAAAATTGAATCCGCTAACCCGGATTGATAAATAAAACACTACATAGTGGTACCTCGGTGGGTACCCAAATAAAACGTAAAATTATTTTAAATACCAGGCATATTATAAATTAGAAAAGTATGGAATTCTCATACTGAAAACCGATATAGCAAAAAATTACCCTGTTGAGAAAAAAAACAAAACGAACATTAAGAAGAAGGTAAGCTCACAAAGAAATGTGTTGTTTACTTAAACCTGTTTTGTTTTCCTTACCTCTTCTTTTTAAATTCAGTTCAATTTCTTTTATGTTTGAAAAGGCGAAAGAAAGAAGAGAATTGAACAAAAACAAAAAAAAACAGCAGCAATTTAATGCCTGTTTAAGAGGGGTTTAATTTCAGTCATTATTGAATTTTTGTTGCTCTCACATACAGAACAGTATTTGTCTATATACCCGTACGTATGTATGTATGTGTGTGTGAGTGTGTGTGTGTGTGTGTGTGTGTGTGTGTGTGTGCATTAATGTTTGTTTGATTTTGCAAAGCAGTTTAAAGGAATTTCTTGTTGTTCGTTTCACTTTTATTCAATTGTTCGTTAGTTTTGTTGCTGCTGTCTCTTTTTAGTGTTGTTGTTGTTATTGTTTTTTATGCACAATAAAACAATTTGAAAATTAACTACAACAAAAGCATTATCCATTAGCATCTACAGCAGTAAAGCAAGAAGAATCAGGAATTTAATAAACAAGTAAATCGCATGCTTATGTTAACAAATTAAACTAAAATCAACTAAAGACTTGATTATTTATTTATTTATTTTTTACTTTGAATATTTGTTATGTTTGTGCAGAATTGCTTTTGAATTTGTTTGTTTTGTTTTGTTGTAGTTTTCTTTATTTTTGATTTGGAGAATGTTTGGTCAAATCAAAAGATTTAAGAACAAAACTTTTTTTTTCAGGAATTTTTAAGAGATTTTTTACGAGGTTTTGCAGACTGGAACATTCGCGAATTGTAAGAGAAGTGATTAGTTTTTGAAATCTTATTAAGTGTAACATTAAATTTAATTTATTAAAATGATTTAGTAGATAACAAGCATTTGAATAAATATTATGGGTTCTTTAGACAAAATTAACAGAAGGTTTCTTATTAAAAGGTAAATGTTCTTGAAATATTAATATATTAGAGACTCTTTAAATTAATTGAGTTTTCGAAATTTTTAACATCTTTTTTAAACTCCATTTTAAGGTAGTGAATTTTAGATGGCGTATTAAAACATCACTCAAAGCAAATTTGTCAAAATTTTTACATTGAATATTTAATTTTATTAGTTGAAGTATTTGTTAACATAGAAATTAATTATTAAAGTAAGGCTTAAGTTCAGTTCTTCCCTTTAACTACTGATAGGATTGAAAGAATATTTTTTTTACAAATTAGTTGATTAATTTTAAATAAAAAATTTTAATTCTGGTTGGTGTATAATTGTAAACATCATCTATATAGTATATATCCAACCAAACTCAGATAATAGAATAAGAGAAATTAATTTTCAATAATCTATCGTCAGTTGGTGTGAATGAAGTCTACCACCACCTAAATCTATATTAATGTTATGTGTCATACATTTTTGTAAAGCCGACGCTAAACTTTCATTTATGCTAAAAAAAAATTAAAATTGTTGTTAATTTTTATCAAACTATTTCACACTGGAAAAATTTTAAAAAATCTCCAAATTAAAGTCAGATATTGATAATAATTTAAAACCGTTTGAAACTAGAAATTAATTAAAACGGTTTATTTTGATTTTTGTTCATGACCAATTATGATTGGTACCGTGTTTAAGTAGGCTATTTATAGTGAGATTTTATTTTAATTTCATGCAAACAAAAGAAGTTATTTCATCTTTTTCCTTAATCTTTCTTCGGATTTTTTTCGACGTCTTCAGGAGAATTACAGGGTGGGCCAAAAGAAACCAAGGGGTGTAAAAGTTTAATAACTTTTTTGTTTATTAACTTTTTTTTATTTTTTCTTTCAGATTATATAGACAACCCTTGGAATTGTATTATTTAAACCAGAGATCAATTATTTTAACGCAAAGAGCATATCGCCGACATTATTGAAAATTTGATTATGAGTGATGAAGCTCATTTTCATTTGAATAGCTTTGTTAATAAGCAGAACTGTAGGATCTGGGGTTCTGAAAATCCAAGAGCCATTCATCAACGCCAATTGCACCCCATCAGGTGTACAGTATGGTGTGGGATCACATCTGAAAATGTCATTGGGCCCTACTTCTTCGAGAATGAAGATGGAAGTGCTGTAACCGTAAATGGAGAGCGGTATCGGTTTATGATAGAAAATTTTTTACGTCCTGCTCTTGAAAACAGACCTGGTATGTGGTTTCAGCAGGACGGAGCCACTGCCCATACTGCCCGAGACACAATGGCACTTTTAAGACAAATTTTTGGAGAGCCCTTGGTTTCTTTTGGCCCACCCTGTATTATTTATGATTAATTTGTTTCCGTGTACATCGTTAAATAAATTATAAAAATGTATAACTTAAATAATAATTACTAACAAGTAAAATTCACAGCTAAACCTAGAAACTAGAAAAAAAAATTTCTGAAGACGTCGAAAAAAAAACCGACGAAAAGTTGAGCAAAAAGATTAAATAAATTGTATTATTTGCTTCAAAATTAAATAAAAAATTGACCATGAATAGCCTACTTAAAACACAATAAAAATGTTTATATTAAATTAAAAAAATAAATTAACGACACATTCAACTTCGTAAAAGTCATAGAAAAACTCCTAAAAATTTGAATGAAGTTAAAGATTAAAATATTGAAAGGGAAAAAATATTTGATACAGGAATGCAGATACAAACTAGTTGACAATTATAACTACAAGTGCTGACTGCGAATGGTTTTCTTCATCTGTTGCATACACACGCAGAGAAAAAACATGGATATGGTATGGTCACAAAAACCAATCTATATTCTTTGTAACAACATATTATTGCAATGAAGTCTTTTTAATCGTAACTATTGTCTCGGTAAACAAGTTTTTGTTACTATTTGATCATTATGGTTAGGTTACTACTCAAAAAAAAAAAAAAAATGCAACATGGTTGGTTTCAACTATACAATTTTCAAACCGTAACTAAAGTTTTATTAGAAATCGAAATAATATTGTATTTATAACCATAATATATTATTAGTAAACAAATTATGGTAGGTTTATCTCGTATGCAACCATAGTGTGGCTAAATATAAACAAATAATGTTTGTTGTTTGAAGTTTTGTGTATTTTTAGTAGTTTAAAATTATTAGAATCTAATTTTAAGGGTTTCTTTCAAAAAGTAACAATTTATGAATTGAGTCATATCACATATCGAATGCCTAAAAATAATCTAATAAATAATTGTGCGTTTTGTAAGAAGTTATGTCTATATATACAAACAAGGTATGCTTCTATTATCTCACTATTTATTTCATAATAAAATATTGTTCTTTACAATGCTATTTTTTAGTTAGACAATAATATGGTTCTAACGTAACAATATCATTATTATGTTTATGATAATTGAATACAGTTTATCGCATTTTCCTTTATCTGAGTTTGGTTGGTTAAATACATGATGCTTACAACTAAACACTACCCAAAGTATATAGATGCGAAGAGGGCTCATGACGGACGTAGCTGTCTAGCAAATGCTTTTCATTCTGCTGGTGTCTAATATTTGTATCTCTTTATAATTAAGAACTTAAACCTAAATAATTAATTTATTCATTTAAAAATAGATGAAATAAAATTAAAAATTCATATAAATTTAAGAATTTTATTTATTACTAGCTGTGCCCACACACGTTGTGTGCATCCTGACAATATTTTGTTCGATTTTGCTTTGAAAGTAATTCACAACCAATTTTAAAACTGTTACGTATTTACTTTATATAAAGGTACCCATACCTGGATAAAATTCTAAAATTTATATAAAATTCTAAAAAATATTATTTATTTCTCATAACGCATAATTCCTTTTTTTTTTTAATTTATTATTATATAGTAAACCAAACAGATTAGAACAGATTGGAAAGCATATCCATATAGCATAAAGCTATTTCACTGGTGCTAACCCAGATCGTTAGTGGACTTTTTTAAATTTTCCGAATAAAAAACCAGATTCTTATGATCAAAATTTAATAAACCAAATGAGAAGTTTATTAAATCTAAAAATCAATAGTAATCTGTTTGGATTACTATATAATAATAAATTAAAAAAAAAGGAATTATGCGTTATGAGAAATAAATAATATTATTTAAAAAAATTCCAAATATAATTTTTAAAAGTAAAATTCTAAAAATTATCGTAAATCTGCGCCATCTTCTGGGCAACCGTGTTTAAAATATCCCGTTTTCAAAATAAAAGATGTCTTAAAGTATGTAGTATCTTTAAATTGGTAAAAAAAATCGGCGTACTTTCACTGCTTTTTCAATGATATTTTTGCGGGAAAAGTATCCTGGATACATGCAAATTAGGATACTGAGGTTTCTCCTTACAAAATTTTGTTAAAATCCATCCCGTAGTTTTTACGTGATGTAAACACAGACAGAAACACAGACAGATACTGTTTTATTATTTGTATAGATGTTCCTGAGTAATTACCTAGGTATGGGTACCTCTATATGAAGTAAAAACAAACCATATCTAAAGCACTATAAATGTACAACATTTTGACCAATTTTTCTTTACAAAAAATTGACCATAATATAAAAATGAATTAATCTCCCAAAACGACAAAAAGACCAAAATTTTTGGTATACTTTGTATATGTATTATATATAAGGATCTGGATCGGTATCTGTATCATGATTTCTTGGCCTATTTGTCATTTTGCTTTTGGATGATTTTGCATTTGCTTGCAATCTAAAGAATTATATTATTAGGTAAATTTCTTTAATAGAAAAACATTATTTTCGTCGTTCTGTTTAAGAAATTCACTAAGGCCTAGCTAAAGCTAGGGTTTTTTTGAAGCGATAAATAATTTTTATTTATTATAAGTAAGCTAAAAACAATCTTTAACTATCGCGTACTTTAAGGACAAGTTATACTAATGAGCTAATCCTAACTTTAGCTATTGTCAATTTAAAAAAATGGGCCTAAGGCCCATTATTATAACTTGCCTTTAGCTAAAGTTAGGATTAAGTTAAAGCGATAAGTAGTTTTTCGCTATAATAATGAGAAAAATACTCATTGCTATAACTTGTCCTTATAGTACGTGATAGTTAAAAGTGGTTTTTAGCTTACTTTCAATAACGAACTACTATTTATCGCTCCAACAAAATCCTAACTTTAGCTAAAGGCAAGTTATAATAATGGGCCTAAGTCTAATAAGAAACTTATAAATTTGAATTGTTATAATAATTTTTGTTCACTTTTGACTATATGTATGTACCTATAAATTGAAATAAGTTTTGGCTTGTGTTGTTAGCATTTGAAAGAAATTAGTTGCGCTGAAATTGAATAAGTAATGACTGCTGCTTACGGAAGAATTTAACAAGTTTCAGACACCTTAAACTTAACCTTAAAAAAAATAAAAATATTTCATTACAATCTCATTTCCTATATTAGCTTATTTTATAACCTTAAACGACAAAATAATAAAATCCGTGGTTTAAATATTATTAGTCCTACAAAAGGCAATAAAATTTTTAATCAAACAAAAATTTTGAATAAAAAAATTTACATAATTTCGAATTTGTTTGTTTCTGAAAATATCGAAAAAATTTATGGTTAAAAAAATACAACAGCCAATAAAAACTAAAAGATGTCGCCCTTAATGAGATCGTTAAAGTTTGTTTTATATGGGAATTTCGCTATAAAATCAAATTTAATTGATGCTCCCATTCTTTTCTATTTTCATCATTTCTATATAAATCATTTTAAATGGTTTTATTACACAAAAAACTAACCAGAAATAATATGGATACAAAAACAACATTATCTACACAAAAAAAAAAAATAATAAATAGAATTAATAAAAGATGAAACCAACAGAGAAATCCATACAAATCAAGAAAATCATAAAAAAAATAATAATAATGAATGACAATTTAAACAAAAATACAAACACAGATACTTGTGGAATATGTTTATGTGTGACGACGTTTATGATAGCGATAGTGGTGGTGGTGATAGTATTCGTATTAATTTATGTAGATACAGATCCACACACAGATCAAGAACAAAACAATTTAAATTATTAACCATAAACCAATTGAAACTAATCAAAGAGACAAAAACTGAAGTTCAGCGTGAAGATCAATTTGATTTTGTGTGTGTGAGTGTTTCTAAGATGCAGATACACGAACCATAAAATAATCAAAATGAACTAAATAAAAATATTTTTTTTTTTTTTTGTTTGTCTTCCCCAATAAATTTGTTCGTCTGATTTAAAAAAATATGAATTAAGCAAAGTGAGGAAAACAAAAGAATTAACACTTTGATTGAACTTATTTAACTGCTGTTCAATGGGGGGTAGTTTTCATGTTGGTGCCAAATTATGAAACTTTTACAAATATTCGCTTCTTAATGAATGTGTTAATTGATGCCACCTAAATGATTGATTAAAATTGTAAGTGAATAAGTGTAAATGATAAATTATTCGAAGATTTATGGTCAGTTTTTTCAACTATCATTTACATTAGTAACTTATGTAACCCAAACATACAAAAGAAAATTATTAACAATGTTTAATTATTTTTCTTAGGGCGATTTATTTAATACTTGTTAAGTACAATGCAATTTTTCCGGTGTTTCCAAACCTAAAAATAATTATCACTGGCTAAAAAATTAAATTAAAACTATTTTCTTCACTTATAATGCAATTTTCTTCTTTTCGTGTTTGAGGTATGGTCACAAGAACCACATTATGTTCTCTGTAACAATGGTTGCGATGACCAAATTTTAGTTGTTTATAACACTACTTTGGTTACATTAAACAAGTTTTTTTTAAAATTCATCTTTAAATGGTTACTACATACAAAAAATGCCACAACTCCAAGCCATTGCAAGCTCATGTCTTTTAGCGCTTAAAAAGGTATTAATTAAACACATTAAAAACATAAGAATAAGAATAATAAATCAGTCAAGTGCGAGTCAGACTCACACACATAGGGATCCGTACTATGTTTAGTACAACTTTAAAAATACAAGTTTTTAATTTATTCACGTCTTATGGGATACCATTTACTTTTTAATTAATTAGAGCATAATACTAGATACCCCATGTCTGCCTATAACATTTAGAATAGAAGGTTAAATTCCTCAAATTCGCGACACTGAGGAACACCCTTTTATCTTTATTAAATTTATTTTCATTACTTGTTATATTTTGTGAAATATAATCTGTGTAAAGTGTCAAATATAAGGACTTTCTATGAAAATATCAGGAGCCTAGCTATTGTGGTTCAAAAAATAAAGCAATGTAAATGAAAAGCATGTTATTCCGGAACAACCTTTAATTCTCACAGCGGAGATGACAACACATCAGCTGTAAAAATTTTAAGAGTCTACTTATTACGCTTCAAAAAATAAGCCCATATCAAATCATGTCAGTGGCGGAATACCCTTTAATTTGATTATTTGTTTTAGCGGCCATGGCAATTCTCTTTTCATGAATATATCAAGAGTCTATCTAACACAATTCAAAAAATATGGCAATATACGTGAAAAACTGTCGGAAAACCCTTTGGTTTTTACTATTTGTCATAAAGATCATATTAAGAGTCTTACTATTAAAGTTAAAAAAATAGGCCATATAAATGTAAATCACGTCACTGTCGGAAAACCCTTTAATTTCTAATATTTGTTATAGAGGCCGTAGAAACATACCATCTGTGAAAATTTCAAAAGGCCATCTGTTATAGTTTAAAAATTCATATTCATGCAAATCACGCCACTGTCGGCACACCCTTTAATTTTTACTATTTGTTATAGTGGCCTTAGTAATACACCTCCTATAAATATTTTAAGAGTCTACTTATTATTGTTCAAAACTTAGGCCAAATACATGCATATTATGTCACTATCGGAACACCCTTTAATTGTTAGGTTTAATTTTGTATACTTGTTTAGAAAAAGAACATAGTTTGAATTACTGTCGTCTGGAAATTTTATGTGCTTGCCTCCTACAGCTCAAGAAATAAAGACATAAACGCAAATAACACGTCACTATCGGAAGACCGTATAAATTTTAGTATTTGTTGCTATAGCAGCCACAGTTATACATCTTTTGTGAAAATTTCAAGGGTATACCTTTTATGGTACAAAAAGTAAGCCATCTACATGCAATTCACGTCACTATTGGAATACCCTTTAACTGTAAGGTTTATTTTATTATAACGGTTAAATAGCGAACTAAATTTTAATTACTGTTTGTAAATTTTAAGTATACACAGTTCAAGAAATAAACACATATACTTGAATAACACGTCTCTATCGGAACACCCTATAAGTCTTAGTGTTTGTAAAAATTTTACGGTTCCATAGATAAAAGGCGCTGACAGACAGACGGACGGACTGACATTGTAGCGAAAACAAGAGGGTTACGTTTTTACCCTATGAGTACTTAAAAAGAGTGACATCTGTTTAGAAATTTAACATCCTCAATTTTATATCATAAGACCCATAGGTCGCTTCAGCCTGGCCTGGAGAGTGTCTCAACAAAAATCGATCTCGATTTGCTTTGCATTACTTTTTTTATTAGTTTGATTATGAATTTAAAAAAAATTGTGATGAGGTAAAGTAGAGTAAATACATAAACCATAACTAACAGATGGCGCTGTTTTATAAAGTAAATACATAACCATAACTGAAGCATAGTTTAAGGCGGCACTAAACTATAAAGGGTTTTTGGTGTGGATTGCTTTCAAAGCAAAATCGAACAAAATATTGCAAGGACACTCTCGAAGTGGCGGGCACAGCCACACAATGCATAAAAGTAATGGAGGAGTAAATGTCCACACACACAGAGCTCCATATGTGCAGGTAAGTATATAATGAAACTGTGGATAGATAGCAATCCAGAGTACCCATATTAGGAACGAAGCTCACTTACGGCCAATCATCTCTGGCATGGATTAAGTTAATTTTTTCGACTGATATCACTAACACCCACTTAACTTCTAGACTAACAGACATTTTAATCGAAAAGTTTTATTAATCACTTATTATGACGGCCATGAGCTGCCTTCGAGAAAATTTTATATAAGGGCTAGCTGTGCCCCCACACGTTGTGTGCGTCCTAACAATATTTTGTTCGATTTGTCTTTGAAAGTAAATCCACACCAAATTTTAAGACTCCTACGTATTTACTTTATATAAAGATACCCATCCCTGGATAAAAATCTAAAATTTTAAAAATTATTGTAAAGCTCTGTAAAAGGTGTTTAAAATATTTTAATAACAATGTAATTCCAAAAAGTAAAAATACAAATCAAATACAAAATTTTATTCAATTTGCTATTTGTCAGTAAGTATTTAATATTTTGTCATTATTTTAAAACAGCGCCATCTGTGTTTAAAATATTACGCTTTTAATTCTCATTTTGTTATTATATTATAACAGCTCCATCTGTTTCATAGCCGCTTTCAAAAATAAAAGATGTCTTAATAAGTAAAAAAACTCGGCGTAATTTCACTGCTTTTTCTCCACTTTCGCTTGGAAATAAGATATTTTTGCGGAAAAAGAGTATCCTATATTGGAATCAGGTTACTGGGGTACCTCCTCACAAAATTTTGTTGAAATCCTTCTAGTAGTTTGTACGTGATGCGAACACAAAGAATTAAAGTCAGACAGACAGAGAGGAACGCTAAGAAAATTATGTATTGTAAAACTTTCTACTGAAATATTTAAACTTGCAATCAGAAATTTAATTACAGCAACATTCCTTCTTCGAAGCCTCATTGTCCACTTTTATTCTGATTTTTTTGCAGTTTTGCTGAAGAAATTTAAACATTTTTTCAATGTTGCCAAATAAGTTGTTCTCTAGGACTGCACAAACAACTAGAATTACAGACAGCCAAATCTAAGAAAGCATTTTTTAGAAAAAGCAATTGTGCTGCTGTTTGGTGTATGCCATTGTTTAAGAGAAAAATTGACAGTAACATTTTCAAATGGGCTTGTTACGCCTTATTCCCGCCTCAGTTTTTTCTCTACGTTTTTTTTTTTCTTCTTTATTTGAAAAGAATACAAAATAAATTGCAGAAACTTTAGTTGAAGTTGAAGTGGAGAAAATAACATTTTAAATGCATTTGTGATTGATACACAATGAGCACAATCGATTAGATGGAAAACAAAGCAACAATGTTGCATGCAGTATACTCGTAGTATGGCAGCAGAAGTCACTGCAATAAACAGCAAAGAAGGGAGCAGCAGCCAAATGGTCTCTTTTAGTTAAAAATATGAAAAACAGACACGCAATGCACAGCAAACAATATTCAGGAAGAAGAAAAAATGATATCGTTGAAGAAAATTAGTTAAAGAACCAAAGATGATTTTAAACATTTAAGGCTGAACTAAATTCTAAAATCTCAAAAACTAAAACGTCTATCCGTTAAATGCAGTTATTAGATGTGCTGTAGCTCTTAGCAAAGAGATGTGTGACTGCTGTAGTTTTTTGATACTTTTGATACTTGGAAGTTGAGCAGTTGAGAGAAAATAACTGCAGTTTATAGTTTGTTGGCTAGTGCATGTCAAATAACAACAAAAACAACAACAACAGAGGAAGAAGCACATTAACAATAAGAGCAACAACAATAATAATAATAATCATAATATGTATGTGCAACATATAAACAACAATTGCTTACTGCTGTAGCAAGTATCGTTGACATTCAAGTTTCAAAAGCAAAATCAAAAAATGGCGCTCGCAAATTGCCACAAGCCATAAGAAACCACAAGATGACTGAATAAAAAATAAATTAAAAAACATACAACAATAAATACATTGAACAACCAAACACACTTGGACATACGAGTAATAACAATAATGCTCCCTTCAGTATTCCGTAACAATAAAATACTTAAGAAAAGCTTGTGACAAAAGAGGAAAAAATGCATAAAAATAATCTTGACCACAATGGACGAAATATGAAAATAATTTCATTTTTATTATTTTTATATTATTTTTCTTAATTGTACTACAAAACAAGCTTAAAGGGACTTAAGCAAAGCAAAAATATGTCTGTCTATTACCACGAATTTTTTTTTATATTTTAATAAAAGAGTATGTTTTTTTTTGGCAAGGGGTTACACAACTTAATGCTTAAGCTTTTAATGTCACTTAAAATTTCTTCAGCATTATATGGGTTTTTTATTGGAAGTAAACTTAAGCTTGGGCCACGTTTGCAAAGTGTTGCGATTTTTCTACACAGAAAAAGTTTCAAGTTTAGTTACTAAAAATATAGTTTTGTTCTTTTTAATTAAATATATAATTAAATCAATAAAAAAATTAATTAAATTTGATTCCCAAATCAAATAAAACCTTAATATGATGATCAAATTAATTTCTATAAATATTAGGTCCTATTCGATGACTGACATAGTCGTTATATTTTATCAATTGTGCCCTTAAATATATTTTATAACAATATTTTTGTCAGATTAAAAGGTTTGTAATTTTAAGTAAATATTTAAGGAAGAAAGAACATAAACACATATTTGTCATTGCGTTGCCACGTTTTTTAAAATATCAGCTGTCTATCAGCTGGCTTCTGGGAATATAACCCTAGATTACAATTTTATAAAAATTTTTTGTTTAAATTTTATAGAATTTTTTCTTCTGTATAAATTTTATAGATATTTTTTATGCATTTTATAAAATTTTTTTAAAATTTTATAACATTTTTTGGAAATTTTTTTGTATGAATATTATAAAAACAAAAATTTCCGAAAATTGTTTGTATAAATTTAAGAGAATTTTTTTACATAAATTTATTGACATTTTTCTTGTTTAAATGTTTAGATTTATTTTGAAATTATAGAAATTTTTTTGTATAAATTTTATAGAATTTTTTAATATTTTATTAAATTTTTTGGGTAAATTTTTTTGCATGAATTTTATAAAAAAATTTACATATATTTTACAGAAAATTTTTTGTATAAATTTTAGAGATTTTGTTCGCATAAATTTAAAGAATTATTTGGTTTAAATATTTAGATTTTTTTTTTTAATTATAGAAATTTTTTTTTTTTAAATTTTATAGATTTTTTTTATATTTTAAAAGATTTTTAAAAATTTTTTTGTATGAATTTTATAAAAAAATATTATACATAGATTTTATAGAAAATTGTTTGTATACATTTTATAGATTATTTTTTGCATAAATTTATAGAATTTTTTGTTTAAATATTTAGATTTTCTTTTTTATATTATGGAAAATTTTTTGCATAGATTTATGTATGAATTTTATAGAATTTTCTTGTATAAAATTTTTTTAAATAATTTTTAATCAATTTTTTTAAATAATTTATATAGAAAATTTTTTAATAAACTGCATTTTGTTTTTTGGATAAATTTTTTTTAGAAATTTATTTGTATTATTTTATAAAAAATTCTTTTGTATAAATTTTATAGAAAATTTATTTGTACAAACTTTATAAAAAATGTTTGAATAAATTTTTTAAAACAATTTGTATAGAAAACTATGAGTATAAATTTAATAGAAATTTTTTTGAATAAACTTTTTAAATTTAAAAAAAAAAATTTGTGTAAATTTTATAGAAAATTTTTGTGTAAATTTTATAGGAAATTTTCCATAGAATTTAACAGGGTTTTCTTATAAACTTTATAAATTTTTTTGTGTGAATTTTATAGAATTTTTTTTTATGAGTTTTATGAAATTTTTTTTTTAATTTTTTGTATGAAAATTAGAGAAAATTTTTGTATAAATTTTATATAAATTTTTGGAAACAATTTTTTATAGAAAACTTAATTACATAGAAATAGAAATTTTTTGTATAAACTTTTAAAAATTTATTTGTATAAATTTTATAAAAAAAAAATTTTTTAATAATTTTTTTAAAATAATAATTTTTTTATAGAAAACTTAATTACATTTAATAGAAATTTTTTATATAAACTTTTAAAAATTTATTTGTATAAATTTTATAAAAAAAAATTTTTAATAATTTTTTTAAATTTTGTGTCAATTATATAAAAAAATTTTCATAGAATTTGATAGTGCAATACAAAAATATTAACTTTAGAAAAAAATTGTTTGTAGTATTTTTTTAATAAATTTTAGAGACATTTTTTTTAAATTTTTTGTTTGAATTTTATAACAAAAATTTACATCAATTTTATAGAAAATTGTTTGTATATATTTTAGAAAAAATTTTTGCATAAATTTGTAGACATTTTTTTTAAATATATAGATTTTTTGTTAATTTTATCGAAAATTTTTTGTGTTAATTTTATAGAAAATTTTTGTATGAATTTTAAGAAATTTTTTGTATAAATTTTTTGAAATAAATTTAAAAAAAAAAATTTATAGAAAAATTTTAGTATAAATTTAATAGAATATTTTTTGTATAAACTTTATAAATTTTAGAATATTTTTTTAATAAAATTTTTAAAAAAAATTTTTGTGTAAATTTTATAGGAAATTTTCTTGAATTTTACAGATTTTTATGTATAAACTTAATAATTTTTTGTCTGTAAATTTCATAGGATTTTTTTTATAAGTTTTAGGGATTTTTTTACATTATTTTGTATGAATTTTATAACAAAAAATTATATAAATTTTACAGTTAATTGTTTGTATAAATTTTAGAAAATTAGAAATTTAGAACATTTTTTTATGTTTAAATGTATAGATTTTTTTTAATATTATAGAAATTTTTTTTGTATAAATTTTATAGAAAACTTTTTGTATGAATTTTATAGAAATTTTTTGTATAAATATTATATAAATTTTTTGGAATAAATTAAAAAAAAAACAAAAAAAACTTTTAGTATAAATTTAATAGAAAATTTAGTTGTATAAACTTTATACATTTTTTTGCATAAATTTTATAAATTTTTTGTTTTGGGTAAATTTTAATGTTTTTTTGTGTAAATTTTATAAAAGATTTTTTGTATAAATTTCATCGAATATTTTTTTCTAAAAGTTTTATAAAATTTGTTTAGTCCTGATGATGCTACCGAAAGGAGTAGCGAAATATTGGTATATTTAATATTTTCTATTTATATGAAATAAAACATCTTGACAACAAGCTTAAATTTTCTCCTTCAATTATAAAAGGTCAAATAAAACATAATTTATTATAAAATTTTTCTGGTATAATTTTTATAAAAAAAATTTATAAACAGTTTATTTTGATAAATTTTATATAAATTTTTTTTTTGTAAATTCTGCAGAAAATTCATAGATGAGCTCAAATACTCTTTTAATGTAGAACTTGAAAATAACTGACGTCGCATCGGTTGGCACATGCTTTAATTTACTAAGGAACAAACAAGGAACAAAGTGTGACGTAATTACAATCCTGTATGCTTATATGTCGTCTTATAATGGATGAGTCCTCTTCGGCTATCTAGACAATATACAAACTATGCCATATAAATAGTCAAATAGTCAATTAAATATGATATCTATAGATTCCCCTGTTTATAAATGCTTTCACAAAACAGTGACATACTATATGTATGAATATAGTATGTGAATGAAGGAGTTCAGCAAATCAACAGAAACAAAAGGCGGTTAAAAAGTTACTTTAGCCGTAGTAGCCAGTGCAAATTATGGAATTGCTGTAAATATGTTCTATCTGTTCCAGTGCCTTGGCAAACTTGATTTCAATCCGAAAACAGGCGACGGACAAACGTATATCGCTAAATCGAGTTCCCTATGTATAAGTATACTTTATGGAAGTATATTCTATCTTTCGCTAAACTCTGTATGTTAATATAGAGGTTACTGGTGAAAAATTCTATAGCTTTCCGACAAACAAACAAACATACAAACACATTTTGTGCTTTATATACATAGATTATATTATTTCTATTTTATAAACCATTATACTCGTGGGAAGTTATTTTTAGGTTGGTGCATTATTATAGCAACATTTGTAAGAACGACATCCATTTTTGAAAATGAGCTCAAATATTCATTCTGGCTTACTTTTTATAAGTTCTAAGCAAGCTTGTTCGCCGATTGTCTCCCAGGCTTCAAAGACTTTAAGATCCACAATAGTGTCATAGTGCTTCTTTCCAGCAAAATTATTGTGCACCATGATCTCCCATATATTTTCCTCAGGACTCTGCTTAAAGGAACAGGCTAGTTATTCCGGAGTTGAGTAATGTTGTTTGATTCTGGACACATGCGGGTTTTGTTGCTTCTGTGAACCGCGGAATTATCTTGCTGGAAAATCATTTTTAGGGCTTTGTAGCCTATGGTTTTCCATCTGTCCGTCCGTCTGTGAGCGCCTTTTATCTCTGAAACCTTAATAGGTAGACTCTTCACAAACGATGTATAACTGTTGCCGCTAAAGGAACAAATTTTACAACTTATAAGGTGTTCCGATAGAGACGTGTTATTCACGTATGTGTTTATTTCTTAAAGTAATAAAAAGTTAGTTCGCTATAAAAGCAAGTATTAAAGGGTGATCCGATAGTAACGTGATTTGCATGTATATGGCCTAAGTTTTGAGCAATAAAAAAATTTTCACAAAAGGTGTATAACTTTGGTCGCTATAGCAACAAATACTATATATAGGTTGTTCCGATAATGTATTACGTCACGTGTTTAAATCTTGGACTGTAGGAGGGACTTAAAATTTACAAAGAGTAATTAAAACTTAGTTCGCTATATAAACAAGGATAAAAAATAAACCTAAAAACTAATGGGTGTGTCGATAGTGACGTGATTTGTATGTACTATGGCCTCTACAACAAAAAGTAAAAATTAAAGGGAGTCGCGACAGTAGCATGATTTGCTTTAATATGTCCTAAATTTTGAACTATAAAAGACTTAAAATTTTCACAGATCGTATACGGCCTCTATATGGTATATTACTAGGGCCTCTATATGGTATACTACTACGGCCTCTATAAAAATAGCATTACTGATCACGTAGACTTCCGATTTAATACTGCAAGCTCGCAAGCTCGAATTCTATATTTAATGATCAGGTGTTTCATTTTATACTTTAGTAACAATTTTTTTCGCGTTTTGTGCCGAGCTAATAAATGTGGCCCATTGATGACGAATAAATGTAGACCTGCTGTAAAAAAACAAACAATTTACAGTTCAGCAAAATACATTCACATAACATTCGCTATGTTTTTAGGAGGCTCTTGAGACAAGTTTGCATTTGGGTGTTTTTCAAAAAGTGGGTGCAACCTTTTCTAATCTGTTTGATCTTCAAGCAATTTCAACAAACAATTTTTTTAATATAAAGCAAAAATCAGTAAATAGTAACATGATTTAATAGAGTTGAAATGTTTAACGAAGTCTAGATTTCTTGTCGAATTTCATTTTACTTTTTAATTTATTTGTCTTACTGAAATGTAAATTTTTTTGTGGTATCGATTATTTTCATTTTAAAATTTATTGGTAGATATCATATTTAACCCTCTAGTACCCAAGACCGCCTGTAGACGGTCCAAGTTCATTTCTTGTTTGTTCGCCATCCAAATTTCTGTTTGCTTTTTTTTTGTATTTTGTCTAATTCGGGGAAGTACAAAAATTGTTTTTGCTGTATTTGCAACATGTGCTGATGCTTTAGTAGCTGTCACGCTCATTTGAAGTTGGAAAGTTGTTATACGGACAAAATAGTTATTTTAAAAAAAGTATAAATTTAAAAAATTTAAAAAAAAAATATTAAAAGTGGCTAGACTTTAAGAAAAAAAATATTGGTGTATTGCTAGTAGTGTACTGATCTTAGAGTGCAGCCCGTCTAGAGGCGGCCTTAGGAAAATTCGGAAAAAATATACTAGGTAAGTTTGAAAGTTTAACTTTTCAAGAGGCAAATAATAAGACATAACATGCGAAAATTTCATGTATAGATATGGAGCATCGACAAATAAAAAAGTTGTCAACTCTTTCCGATGAAGAGATTGGAAAAATTTTGGATATTATGAATTTCGAAAGCGATACTGACGAAGAAGACTTGGAGGACGATTTGGATGATGAAGCTTGTGAAATAGAATGCCAAGCCGATGCTGGATTTGACGAGGCCATAAATAAAGCAGGGAATATGTCAAATTCAATGTTGGAATCACAGATTTGCGTTACTTCAAGCGGAAGTCCCGCGTCATTTGCAAATTTAGTATCTCCTTATACTTCAATTGCTATAAATGCGTTATTTCAAGCAGAAGTTACTTCAGGCAGAAGTCCAGTGTCATTGGCAGAATCTCCTTCTACTTCGAAGTTGTCAAATACTACTCGGTCACGGAAACGCAAACGCGGTGTGAGGAGAATATTATTCAGCCTGATGATAGCATTATAAGTGAAAATGGGTCTGTTTCTGATATAGATTCAAAATCTCCCACTTTCAAAAAAATCTTGTGGCGCCAAAGGAACTTAGAGCTGAATAAGGAAGATCTGAAAAAGCTTGATACGCCTGTCAAATATTTCGAGAACTTTCTAGGCGACACTATTATTGATCACATTGCATTTTATTTTTTATGTCAGTTTTTCGCTATCCAAGTGTCCGAGCATATTGGGGCGAATATGCGTTCCAAGCAATTCAAAACACTATGCCAAGAAATAAATTTGATAAAATTCCCAGTAATTTACATTTTAACGACAATAATAAACAACCCGCCAAGGATACTGCCGATCCTTTATATAAAATAAGACCAATTGTAAAGCATTTCAATGAAAAGCTTCAATCCGTGCCAATGACTCAACGTTTGTGTGTGGATGCAAATGTGCGCAACGAAGATGAGGACTTCTCTTCGACAATATATGCCGGATAAACCACACAAATATAGAAGTTTACGCCAGGGAATATTTTAGGAGAAAGACAAAGGGTAAGGGGACCGAAAATTAATAATTGTTGAAATTAAAAACGGAATGACAAACGTTTATACATATGTATGTATACCCAGCAAAAAAATACTGCTTCGACATAAAATCGTTTTATTGTAAGAAAAATCTTCAACTACCTGTTGTTCAAAAAATTACCAAAGTCTGTAATAGCTCTTATTTTTCCACAAAACCGACTTTTGTATTAAACTTAAAAACTTCTTTTTGTAAAATCTCATATATATTGCAGTGATGATTGCATATATTTTTTCCCCAAAATTCATTTATTTGTATACAAAATCATAAATTGGCTATAGTCTGTTAAATTCGCCTGCAAGCGTAAAAAGGATGTGAATTTATGATCAGTCATTTTGTTATTTTATTTATTATTTTTTGCCCAATTACCGTACGGCTTTTGCGCCACAAGTCTAGTTAAATGACTTCGGACTTAACCATGCAATAATTTTCTTTTTGCGTCGTTCACTAAAAGAAATCTTAATAGTTTAAGAAAAGGTTTTGTTATTTAAAAATGTTTTGTTTTTATTAAGAACTTTCTGTTGCTGTATTGACAATTGGAAATGTTGCGCAACTGATTGTATGTTTGTTGATCGTTTGGGATGTAGATGTGGCTGTGGCTGCTGCAGTTGCTGTTATTATTGTTGGCTTGTAAATGCATTAGACACGCAGTCTAAAATGAAGAATAATGAACTCATTTATCAATCAAAGTAGCAAATCAAACAAACTAAACAATGAGTCAAGACAGAAGACTTACAGCCACAAATTCTACTCTTGCGAATGGAAAACTATTGAATTGTGACAGACATATCTCCTCCAGAGACATCATTTTACTCTTTATAAACCGGAAATATTGAAAATTGTTTGCGTTTAAAAAGTGTGTGTGTGTGTGTGTGTGTGAGTGCATGCGAGAATGTTTGCGTTGGGTTACAAAAATGGCAAGAGAAATTGAAGATTCTTCAAGTGGAGCAGCGCACAACATAAATTTTATTTACTTAACAAATTCAAAGACCCCTATCTAATGTAATAAATCTATCAAGGTATTGTGCACTCTACAATAGGTAGGTTGAACATTTAATAACTAAAAACATATGAAAATTGCATTTAAGGAAATTTTAATTGTATGAAAAAATCTGTTGAATGGGGTTGCTATTTTGGATCTGGTCTGTACTTTCAGATAGACTTGGCGAAATTTAACTGTCAACTTCCAGTGAAGTGAAATAAACAAAAGTTGTAATAAATATATAAATTCTAAACTAGTACGCCGATTTTCTTAAACCAGATTGTAGTTTATAGAAGGGGAGACATAGACTTTTGGATTAATGCATAAGAAGAGAGGATGATTCAATAGTGAATCAAAGTAGACAATAGTCTGCTACGTCGTTTCTAAAAAAAACTTCCTTAATTTATTACTTCTGTAAATATGACAAGATTTCATTATTTTTTTTTTAAAGATCATGAAAAATTTTACTTATAGTTGTTTGTTTGGCCATCTTGTACCTGCGTAGCCAAGTGCTGTCACCAGGTACCGCCGCTGCCTATTGCCAACATGGCTGCTGTTTTTTGTTATATTCACACACTATCATCGCCACAGCCCATCGAAGTTCGCTGAGTTAGGTCACCAACTAATAATAATAGTAATAATTTGAAAATTTTTTGTAAATTTGTTTTAAAAAACTTTATAGAAAATATTTTTGTAAAAAATTTATAGAAAACTTTTTTCTAAAAATTTTTAGAATGAAATTTATTGATTTTTTTTAATTTTATAGCACTTTTTTTTTTTGTAAAAACTTTATAGAAAATAATTTTGTAAAACATTTTTTTTCAATATTTAAAATTTTGTGTAAAAATTTTATTAAAAATTTTTTGTAAAAATGTTAAAATCTTTTCAAAAATTTTATAAAAAACCTGTGTAAAAATTTTATTAAAAACTTTTTGTAAAATTTTTTTAGAAAATATTTTGGAATTTTTTTTTAAATATTTTGTGTAAAAAAATATTCTTAAAAATTTTTGTTAAAATTTTATTCAAAATTTTTTGTAAAAATTTTATTGAAATTTTTAGTTAAAATGTTATTGAAAATTTTTTGTAAAAATTTGAAAATCTGTTGAAAAATTTTATAGAAAATATTTGTAAAAATTTTCTGAACAAATTTTGAAAATTTTCTTGTGAATATTTTTTGTAAAATTTTTTTTAAACTTTTTTTTAAAAATTTTTTTTTTTGTTAATTTTTGAAAAATACATACAGACGAAATTTTAAGTCAAGCTAAAGTTCGAGTTATTCTTTCTAAGAAAGAATAATTTTAATTACAAAGTAGGAAAGTTGTAATTAATTTAAACTTTTTTAAAAAAATTTCGGGAATAAGGAAAAAGTGCCTAAGTCTGATTTTCAAGTTTTGTAGGGGGGCAACTTTAAATTTAAAATTATTTTTTTTAATAAGAGCTTATCTTTAAACTTTACATATGGGAGTCAAACGTATGTTTTGGAAAAGCATCTTATATCTACCAAAAGTACGCAGAGGTTGCAATTAATAAGTTGTGAAAGAAAGTCATTTTGCTATAACTTCTTGAAAAATGGTACAAAATGGTACTTTGGAGTACGGTGATTACAAAGGTGCCCGTAACTTAAATTTAGCTTAAGTCGACTTAAGCACTTATTCTATATTGCCGCAGAAATATTCTCATTTTTAATGGACTTAAAACAAAAGCGGGTTTTATGCAGCACTCTTTATATTCGGCCATTGGCCATCATTGCTAATGGCCGAATGCTTGTTTATCATAATGTTTGTTTTTTTTTGTTTGAAAACTTTATTTATTTTGTGGTCTACCACTTTTTTAAGTTGATTGAAAATAATTTACAATAAACAAAAAACCTGAACTTTATGCACAATTTTGTTTGGCATTTGGTCTTCAGTTACTCATTGCTCTTCATTTAAACAGGACTTAATGCAAAATTTTTGTAAATTTCAAATCTATAAATTATTTTTATTATGTCTTGTGTAAACAATTTTTCGAATTTGTTCATTGTTTTGTTTTAGCAATGACCGCAATAAGGCCAAGTTCAGCAATGATCACCCGCTGCATTTTTAAATTTAGCTGGTTTTTTGTTGGTTTTGTTGTCTCTAAGAAAATCAATACTTCTCCCATCGTCGTGGTCTTTGAACAAAAGAAGAAAAAGTTTTAAATTGTTTTAACAAAATAGACAAAATTATCAACAACAACAAGAAGAAAAAAATTATTGTGACTAACAATAAATAGTTTTGATTTCATATTGAATCTCCTGTACATTCACCGTCCGTTGAAACGTAAATGTTGTTGCGTGGTATTTGACTGCATGATTCGCAGAAAATTAAAAAACTCAAATTTTTTAGCAGCATGTGATTGGATATTTTTCTATGAATTGTTTGTTCTGTGAAGCTTTAAATAATTGTAAAAATGTAATTTTATATGTGTATGCATTTGTGTGTGAGTGTGAATATGGTTACATGAATTCTTTAAACATTTCTAAAGGTAAAGGTCAGACGGGGCAAATATATGAGGAAATAAGACTAACCACTAAATACTTTCCTTTGCTTTAAGCAAATATTCATTAGATCAGACAATTTTCTACCTGAAATATTGTGCAATATACCAACATTAAGTGCCTTAATTTTATTTTATACCAGGGATGGGAATATGTTAAAATTTTTAAAGAAATTGTGTGTCATGTGTTGTCAACAAATTCTTTGTTGTCAACAAATTCTTTGTTGTTTATTTAGAATAATCAATTAACTTACACACAAATTTATTCAATTATTATTATTAGAAGAAAATCACAGCTAATATTGCCGTCGAAAAGGTTCATCAAACATTTAACATTGTACGACGACTTTTAAGAGTAGCTAGTTTTATTAATGCTAATCTAACAATACTAATCTTCTAGAGGAAATATATAATTGTATTGTTACATTAAATAAACAAATAAGTACATAAATAAATATAAAATCAGTAAAGTTAATAGTCTGATGAATAATTCTACACATCGATTTAAGATATAACTTAGAACTCCATCAGGTCCATGGTTAAAGGACATCCTTAGCTTTTTTAATTTAATCAAAATATCCTTGCTACTGAAAGCAGAAAAACTGAGTAATTAGGTCGATGCAAGTGCAAGTAATATAGAAAAAAATAAATAATTTTCTTGCATGGATTATGATATTAAAAAGTTGTGAAAAAATTTTATAAAAAATAAATTTTTCATTATAATCACCGATGATTTTTATAATGAAATTAAAAAAATAACATCCAAATGCACAGAACGTAATGAATGTTAAAACGAAAAACACTGAACGATTCAATCGTTCATTTAAATTAGGTCGTTCATGAACGACACAACTCTAGCATATACTCGTAGCATATTTGTATGTATCTTTTCATAACGATGTTATTTAATCTATATATACGAGTATAATAAAACACTAACTTATTTCAACTCTGTCTTTTCGTCTGTGTTCGTATCGCGTAAAAACTACTGGATGGATTTTAACAAAATTTTGTAAGGAGGTACCTTAGTATCCTGCTTCAAATATAGGATACTTTCTTACAAAAATATCTTATTTCCAGGTGAAAGTGAAGGAAAAGTAGTGAAAGTACGCCGATTTTTTTGAAGTGAAAACTTCTTTAGGCACGTTGAGCACTTTTTGGTTGAAGAAAAATTGTTAAACTCAAAAACTGTAACCGTCATCACCATTATAACAATCGTAACCGCGTTCACCTAACATTGGTTTCTATACATAGGTCTGCTAGTTTTGGTTGAGGTCACCTAACATTGTTTATATACATTGGTCTGCATGTTTTGGATGAAGAAAAATTATTGAACTCGCATTATCGCAACCATCGTCACCTAACATTTTCTTCTATACAAAGGCCTGCTCGTTTTGGTTGAAGCAAAATGATTGAACTCGCATCATTGTCACCTAACATTGTTTCTATACATGAGTCTGCTCGTTTTGGCTGAAGAAAAATTATTGAAATCACATCTTCGTCACCTGGCATTGTTTCTATATATTGGTCTGCACGTTTTGATTGAAGAAAAATTATTGAACTCGCATCATGGTCACTACCGTCACCTAACATTGTTTCTATACATTAGCTTGCACGTAATCACAAGTTACTTAGTTTTCACTTCTATTGGCAGTCCCAACAACTGTCCTGCTATTTTTTTTTTTTTACCGATCTAAGGGTACTTTAAGGAGAATGGTCGCTAAAGGAAACGGCTCGCAGGTGTTCTACATTAACCACTTGCAGATTGAATAGAATTCTTTGGTCCTCAATTGACAAAAAAGGACAAAGGCACTACTGACCTTCGCGAAAAGCTCGCTAGCACTTCTGGTAGGTGGTACAACGGGACACTGTATGATTGGTATGTCGGAGCGTATGGAAGGTGCTGGAGAAGTTGTATGGATGAGGAAGAGAAGGAATCAGTTCAACACCTTCTCTGCGACTGCCCGGCTCTTCAAAAACGTAGGCTCAAATTTTTGGGCCAAAGATTCTTTCAGGACCTGGACTGTCTCAGAGATGTGACACTGAGCAGCCTATTAGGCTTTGTGAAAAGCTCCGGTTGGTTTACAAGTATTGGAGTTCTCTAGGGAATGGTGGGGGTAGATGATCGTTGGGGCATCACAATGGGCCTTATTGGCCTCCGAGTGAACTCGCGTTTTTGCGGGCGGCCCGTCTAAACTAACCTAACCTAAGGGTACTTTAAGACATCTTTTATTTTTGAAAGCGGGATATTTTAAGCACGGTTGCGCCACAGATGGCACTGTTTTAAAATAATGACAAAATATGAACTACTTAGTGCCAAATAGCCAATTAAATACAATTTGTATTTGATTTCTATTTTTACTTTGTGGAATTATATTGTTATTAAAATATTATAAACACCTTATACAGAGCTTTACAATAAATTTTAAAATTTTATATAAATTTTAGAAAAAAAATTAAATTAACAAAAATTTTTTAAATTCTACTCATATAAATACATTTGCGTATATGCTTAAAACACTAACATTTTATATAAAAAACTAAACTAAACAACCTCAAATTTGTAACACTAAAATAATCAACCGGCAATGATGAAAAAAGATCCAAATCAACAATGGAACATAGTTAAAATTTATTATTTCAATCATGCGTTTCACAATCATATGCAATTAGTTTTTTACGGTACACCGTACAAGAAACGGAACCGGAAACGTTCGTAAATTAATGGTAATCGACTCCACGTACGGGCAACAGTAATTAGAAAATATTTTTCAAAAAGTGCAGTACTTATTGTGGGCATAAAAATTTGCATATTCCTTGTCGAATGTGTAAAATTGAAAAGATCTACCAAAAACTTTGGTGTTGCATTTTTTATATTACAAAATCTCAGTGAATATCTTAAAGTTTCGAAACTATTAAAAGAGGAATTTAAAAATCGTTCAATATATGGTGAAATATGATTATAATTTCATTGGTTACGATTATATAGTCATATACCAGACACAAAGCGGACATTGAAATAAATTGATAACTTTCGATATCTCTGAAGCTGTAAGAAGCAGATTCAAGTTATTGAGTTATACTAATATAAGTCGTATAACTTTCTTCATTTTGGATATAACGATATATTGCGAAAACTAGGTTCAAAATAACAACACGGACAGTGCCGCCCCAAGGGCAGGGCGACCGGGGCGATCGGCCCGGGCGCCACAGTGAAGGGGGCGCAAACTTGTGTAGGGGAGGAATAAATATCGCCGTCGGCTTTATGGATAGGAGCACGAATATTAAATATTTGACGAGAAATTCGAATGTAATCAATGACTATTAAATAAGTTGTAGAAGAGCACCTATGTATGCTTCACTCGTGGCACAATGGTTGCCAGGTGTAAAGACCATTTTTCAAATGTACGATGAACCATCCAAGGGCGCCAGCGAGTGTGCGAATTAAAAACGGCTAGCTATTAAAAAGTTAGTATTGGTTCTTTCATTGCTCACAAAAAAGTAATAAAGAAGTAAAATATGAAAACAATATTATTATATTTAAATTAACAATTACCATACCACAAACATTCAGTACGATTATTACGAACTGAATAATTTTTTACGATCATGTTTAAAACACTGTCTGGAGCACAAAGACTCAATTAGTAAGAGAAGAGGAGGCAACGTCTGAAGTGCTTCTTAAGAAGGTCCTAAAGCTCACTTGTGAAGTTGACTAGTAATACCAGATTCAGATTCTAATGACGAAGATAATAATCAGAATGAAGCTGATAAAACAATATTAATTTCCTCTCCTAAAACTGTTGTCTTAATAAGTACATATCCATCTTCTTGACTAGAATTCGAGTTAGTTTTTAAGGGGCCCTTGCCGGTAAAGGTTGATAATTATTATCCATAAATTATCCAAAACAGATACTTTTGTAATCGAAATCAGCTTCGTTGTGCAGGAAATTCGGAAAAAATAAAACTTTAATGTTTACCATTCCAGATTTAATTGAAACTTTTTTTATTTACATTCTTTGACTCCCTGAATCGAAATAAAATTAAAAAATTTCTATCTCTTATATTTTTTTATTTTTACTACATAATATGTAAACCTTTTGTAGATATAAGTACAAAATAAATTATATGAGTAACATAAATTTATTTAGACCAATTAATTGTGTTGGGGGCCAGATCACAATCTTGCCCCGGGCGCCTACTAACCTTGGGGCGGCCCTGATCACGGAAAGCAGATTTGAATTTAGCTCCGCAAATAAAGACATGGCTTTTAGTAAAATCTGTGCAATTCACAAGATATTGTAGGTATCCTACGTCGTCGAAGTAATATATAGTTTAATCAATATTTTTTAATACTAGAGTTTGCCCTGTGATCGAAATTCGACCAAATTTATTTTTGTAAACTTTTTATATATTTTTCAAAAGTACATACAAAAATGGAAATAAGAATAGGTAGCCTCACTACTGAGGGGAAATATTAAGGCGAAAATAATCAATTTTTTTTATATGGACTTTGACAGTTAAACTTACAATTTTTCGCCTTAAATGGAAGTTGAACTATCAAACTCCATATAAAAAAAATCATAAATTTTCGCCTTATTATTTCCCCTTCTTAGTGAGGTTACCTGATGAATGTGCCTTGAATAGAATGAACAAATATAATTCTTGTAAAAAAAACCGACTTCAAAACAGATAGAAGGGCACAAATTCTAAACTAAAAATGTAAGAAGTAATCTGTAAGAATTAGATTTGAATCAAATGAATTTGCGCCAAACTTAGAGGGAAAAATGAAGACTATTTGAATGTCAAGCCTCTCCTCTTTTCATCAGCATCCGTCTTTTATAGGGGCACCATTCAAGCTTCTGTCTACGGTTTCACAGATAGGGGCACACAGATCAAATAACATCACATATTCGGACACCCTTTAATTTACAATTTTAAATTAAAGACATGTTGTTATAAAGGACGTGGTCACAAAGATTCTTTGTAAATTTCAACTGTCTGTCTATTACGGTTCAAAAGTTTGGCCATATATATCAAATTAGATGAACTATTGGGACACCCTTTACATTATAAATCCAAATATTTATACTTGTTATCATACCAGAGATAGTAGTGGACATTCTGCCTAATTTTCAAGTCTTTGTGTTTAACGGTTCAAAAGATACCCTTTAATTTCTAAATTCAATTTGTATACTTGCTATAGTGGACTTTGCAATACAGGTTCCTTGTAAATTTCAGCTGTCTGTCTCTAACAGTTCAAAAGTTTGGTCACTCACATAGAATTACATTAACTATTGGGACACCCTTTTAGTTCCAAATTCAAATTTTATACTTTTTGTTATAGCTTACTTAGCACTACAGGTTCTTTGTAAATTTCAGCGGTCTGTGTACAACTGTTCAAAAGTATGGCCATATACATCAAATTAAGTGAACTATTGGAGCACCCTTTAATTTAAAATTTTGAATATTTATACATTTTATTATAGCGGTCATAGTAATCGACATTCTGACCAATTTTCAAGGTTTTGTCTATTACGGTTCAAAAGATAGACCCAAATAGGTCAAATTATGTCACCTATGGGGATACCCTTTAAATTTTAAATTAATTTTTTTATTCATTTCTGCTGTTGAGAGCTATAGCGACACGCAATTTTTTAAAATTTTAATTTGGTGTCCTTTGCGGTTCTTAATACACGTAAAAAACATGTATGTTGTATGGGGACACCCTTTAATTTTTAATATAATGAACTGTTTTTAAAATGGGACCAACCTGAAATCATAACCTTTCAAATAAAGGAAGAAATTTTAAAATCGGTTCAGAAATGGCTGAGTTCTGCGGTTACATACATAAAACAAAAAAACAACATTCAGACGAATAGATAACCTCCTTCTTTTTTGAAGTCGGTTAAAAATAAGTTTTTCCGTCTGAGTACTTACGGAGTTGCCAAGCAAAATTTTTTAGCAAATTAAGAGAGAAAGAGGCCTTATGATTGGCTAATATTCTTAACTGTTTTTAACTATCTTAGACACAAAAATAGAGAAGAAAACATACATTCTGCACTGCTCCTATTGACAATCTATCAAATAAAAAAAATAAAAAATCAAGCGAATACGTTGAGTTTAAGTCAGTTAAAATGGTTCTTAACTCTGTTTCACTTGCCTATTTATATATAGGTAAACCTTTGTTAGAATAAGTCCGACGTTTTTTAATATATTTATCGAATATAGCAGAATGGCAGCATGAATGGAAAACTTGATACGTCAATACTTTTTATTTTTATGTTTAAATGGTATTTTATTTACAACTTAAAATCAACTTTAGGTTGTGAATTGACTAAATTTTTATTTTAAGTTGTAATTGTATTTAATTATTTAAAGTTAATACATGAAATGATCTTACCTTTAAAAAAAGAGTTTTTTTTTCTATTCTTATGTAACCTTTGTTATTTAAAGCAAAATTTTTATTTAAATATAAAAAAAGATATTTCTCTTTCTTGAGAATGTGGTGGTTATTAAAAGCAATCTAACGATGCAGCAGACCAACAGGATGCCCAAAATGATGTTTAATGGAAAAATGTTTAAGCATTTGCAATGAACAATAAAAACTTATCTTAAAATTATGATTGAGTTAATTTATATAAATAGACAGTACATTTGAAATCAAGGCCTTTTCTGCCTGAGAACATTTCACATCTTAAAAAGGTGAACTGAAGTGTATGGAAATAGAGTCCAACAGTGTTTTGCTCCCCAAATACCTCAACAGCAATTATCACATCTGCTGTAAATAGATTTCGCATTAAAACAGCGTTTATAGTATTTTTTTTACTAACTAACAAGCTCTGCAAGCACAACTGCAATTAGAGACTAGAACACTTTTACATCGTCTTAAAATCTTGTGGTTCCCAGACCTAGATGAGAGTGCCAAATCCAACCCAACCCTTTTTTAAATAAATTTAAAATACGAAATACTTAAATATTTTATTACTGGTTGGGTGATAAAAAAATAAAACGTTTTGTTTTATTTTATTTTCTTAAACAATTCCAGAAACTAATCAATACATTGAGCTGCAACAGCCGTATAATAAAATTCAACAACTGCAGTACAATCAGTAGTGGCAGCAAAATGAGACAAGAACAAGAAAAAAAACTACTTACTAACCAGCGACTGTTGCTGAGATTACAACAAAGCGATAATAAAACGATTTGGTATTACGACTCTTAAATGAATGTATGGATGGATGGATGGTTTGTTGGTAGGTTGGTTGGTTGCTTGGATAGATGAAGTGATGTAGAGAGACGAGTTGCAGCAATCAAAGCCGATGGAATAATCGAAAAATTTCAAATAAACAACAAAAAAAAACAAAAATATATTTAAAGACAGAATTAAATTTACAAATAAATAAAAAAATATTAAAAATGATTCCAACAGAAAACGTGCTGAAACGTTACATTCCTGATGAAGCAGAAAGACTCATAACCACACATACACATCAACACTATAGCTTTAGCAGCAACAATAAAAAGAACGACAACGAACGACAATCAAAACTTAACAATAGAAACAAAGTAAACTGAGCATGCGCGCGTGCAAGTGCCTCATAAATGCCTTTTGTTCTTTTATTCCGCGATGTAATAAAGATAACAAATGTTTAATGGTTAAGTAATCGGTTTTTGAAACAATAACCGACTTAATTTACCAAAGGGCCATAAACATATTATTTTAGAAAAAAAATTTACGGCAGAATAATAAAATTAATACCATTTATTGTTTATTTAATCGAAGATTTGACTTTTTGTTAAAAAATATTTTTTTATTTTTAAAATTTGTTGGGACTTTTTAAAATGTTTACAAATGTCAAAATATTAAACCTATTGTGTAAAGAAAATTTTTCGATATATTAAAACTTCTGATTTTCTTCTTCTGATTTTTTTTCACAATTTTCACATATCTTTTTCTGACAAAAAAGTTTTTAAAACTTTAAATAAGTATATATTGAAAAGTTATTCGAAAATATTTCAATATGAATTGTTTTTTGTATATTAAAAAAATTTTTCGAACATGGAAAATTATTCGAAATTCGATTTTTTCGAAATTATTCAATATTTTAAATTTCCCATTACAACAAATGTTAATAGTAGAAATTTTTTAAAGGGAAGAGTAGTTTTTATCAAAACATTCGATATAAAATACATAGAAAATTCGATATTTGCCAAAAAAAAATTTCTTCGAAAGATTTTAAGCTTTAGAAATATTATAAAATATTTAGTAAAATTTATTTGAAGACAAACAAATCGCTAACAAAATATTTTATAGTTGTATAACAAAATTATGTTTTAATGATTTATGAATTGTTTTACTTTATAAATTAAAAAAATGTATTTTCGAAGTATTCAAAACATTTATTCGGTCGACAGGTGACCAGTCGACCGTTACCAGTCGACAGTTGTCAGTCGACCGTTACAAGTCAACAGTTGCCAGTCGACCGTTACAAGTCAACAGTTGCCAGTCGACCGTTACAAGTCAACAGTTGCCAGACGACCGTTACCAGTCGATAGTAGTCGAGTAGTCGACACTTACCAGTCGATAGTTACCAGTCCATAGTTACCAGTAGTCGACAGTTACCAGTAGTCGACACTTACCAGTCGACAGATACCAGTAGCCGACAGCTAGTAGTAGTCGACAGTTACCAGTAGTCGACAGTTACCAGTAGTCGACAGTTACCAGTAGTCGACAGTTACCAGTAGTCGACAGTTACCAGTAGTCGACAGTTACTTGTTGTCGACAGTTAGCAGTAGTCGACAGTTACCAGTAGTCGACAGTTACCAGTCGACAGTTACCAGTCGATAGTTACCAGTCCACAGTTACCAGTAGTCGACAGTTACCAGTAGTCGACACTTACCAGTCGACAGATACCAGTAGTCGACAGCTACTAGTAGTCGACAGTTACCAGTAGTCGACAGTTATCAGTAGTCGACAGTTATCAGTAGTCGACAATTACCAGTAGTCGACAGTTACCAGTAGTCGACAGTTACCAGTAGTCGACAGTCACCAGTAGTCGACAGTTACCAGTAGTCGACAGTTACCAGTAGTCGACAGTTACTTGTAGTCGACAGTTAGCAGTAGTCGACAGTTACCAGTAGTCGACAGTTACTTGTAGTCGACAGTTAGCAGTAGTCGACAGTTAGCAGTAGTCGACAGCTACTAGTAGTCGACAGTTACCAGTCTACAGTTAGCAGTAGTCGACAGCTACTAGTAGTCGACAGTTACCAGTCTACAGTTACCAATTCCACGAATGCAAGATAATTTATGACTACCAACCAGCTGCCTAAAACCGGTGATGACCAAAGAAGTTCAAAAAGGAACCATTAAGTCTCGATATCTCCCTTACTATTATTATTAATAACTAGCTATGCCCGGTGCGCTTCGCTACACTCATCTACAAAAAATAAAGTAAAGAATTGGAAGAAAAGTACGCCTAACATTTAACATGAAAACGCACGCTACCCTTACGACAAAACTGCTTCAGTTTATATGCAAGGTACAACTGTTCCCATCTAATCTGTTTTTTGCTAGATTATGCGTATTAACATGATAATAATATTTTACATTTTGTGGGAGGTACCATTCGCAATGCAGTCTATATTTTACTCAATCTAGTGTAAATTATACTGGACCAGGCACATTAGTATGAAGATTTCTTGTTACTATGCATATTAGTCTGTGGGTTATTTGCGCAAAGTTTCAAGACTCTACCTGCTATAGTTCTCTAGGTACAGGATAGTAATTTTTCACTTTGTATAGGAGGTACCACGCCCTTTATACCAATCCAGACTGTATATTGCTAGACTATGAACATTACTATGAGGGCTACTTGTGCAAAGTTTCAAGGTTCTACAGTTTCAAAATTGCAGTTCTCGAATTGAAGTACACGATAAATTTTTTCACATTGCATCCCAATCCAGTTTGTGTTGTTATGAAGGTTGCTCGTACAAAGTTTCAAAATTCTATTCACTTTGTATAGGAGGTGCCACGCCCACTATTCAAATCGAGCCTATGTTTGGCTAAACTATGTATATTAATAAGGGTGAAAAGTGGGCGTGGTGAATTTTTCTTTCCGTAAAAACCTAAGTTGGGTTATGATAAAGATTAAAAAAAAATTGGAAACATTAAAACTTTCAGTAGATTTTTTTCGATATTTAATTATAAAAATCGCTCTACATATATTATTCTTAATACGTTAAAATATTAATTCAAGAAACTTCCTAATAATAAGATACTCGAAGTTTAATCATGGTTTTTTAGCACATCACTAGATCTTGTCATATGGTGACTATTTTTGGTGTGAGATGAGGAGACACATACTTACTGTTGCTTTTAATATTATTTTTCTTTTTTGTTTTCTTCTTAAGATTGTTAAGTGGCTCTTTTGTGTTTCACAGTAGCACTGGCTGTAGTGTTGTGTTTCACAATGCGAATAGAGGATCTACGAGTACATAAATATATTTAATACTATTTGAGTCAAAATGGTTGAATGAACAAAATATTTAAAATGTTTATGTTCTGCTTTATTTAAGTTGTAGCTGTTGATGTTTCTTATTTTTTTTTTCTTTGCTATTGTTACGAGTAAGAATTGGTGCTGTTGCTGTAGCTTCTAGCTGTTGCTATTGCTGTCATTATTATTGCCTGTGTTGTAAACTACATAAAGTTATGCATACCAATTGTTATGATTGCAAGTCTACATTGACTGACTCGTCAATGGTGTTGAAAACAATTTAATAATGCTAAAGGGGACATTCAAATGACTCTTTCCCCTGTTTTGCTGATCTCTAGACAAGTTGCTTTAATATTTCTACAAAAGACGAGAAATTATATGGTTTAAAAAAAAAAACAACAAAAAACACTGAAAAGTCATGCTTGTTCTGAAACATTGAGCTGTTTGTGATCTTAAATGTTTAAGACATTATTGGAATACTTAATAATAAGAGAAATATGCATAAAAATTCAAAAGAAAAAATAAAAAAAAAATGAAAAAAATCACATACTCGTACATGTTCATTCAAAAACTTTAAAAACTGAGCAAAAGTATAAGAAATATTTTTTTTTCTGAAATGTATATGCGACAACATTTAATGGAAAAATGATTTAACACAGTTTTGTTTAAGAACATAAATTTATACCCATTTTTTATGACGGGCATTTCAATGTTATGGAAATTCATAAACCGCGAAATAACGCATTTTTCTTGGCACAAGGGTTGCCAAGAAATAATGGTATTTAGCATTCACTTTTTTCACTATAATTAAGAAAAATTCTTTGGAAATATAAAAGTTTTAATGACAAATAAAGGGTGAAATGTAAGAGTGCAAATTAATATTTTTTTTAATTATAAATAGTTTAATAATAATTTTAAATTTACAAAAAAGTGCATTTAGAGCAGTGTCCCTCGAAATAGCCACAGGTGAAGTCTTCAGCAACTCTTCTTTTTGATTTTTTCATACTCCTTCAAGAATTATATATTGACCTTTCTTTACCTTCGTATAGACAGTAGTAACCCTTAATAACTCTTATTTCTCCTCTTTTGATTGTAATGGTACTCCACCACTTAATCAAACAATGGATAAAATTATTCTTCTGAGTTTTAGACGCACTCCACGAAGACAGTCTATTGAAGTTTAGTTGGATACAAAATGTGCAATTATTCTTTTAATTTATTTTGGTACTCCACCAAGAAATCTGTGATAACCTTTACATTCATATAGAGAGTAGTAAGCCCTAATAACTTCTATTTTTTTCCTTTTTCAGGGAATATAACGAGTGATTTTTTAAGAGCTTGAGAATTTTTTTTTTAAAAAAACGCATAAAATTTGCAAAATCTCATCGGTTCTTTATTTGAAACGTTAGATTGGTCCATGACATTTACTTTTTGAAGATAATTTCATTTAAATGTTGACCGCGGCTGCGTCTTAGGTGGTCCATTCGGAAAGTCCAATTTTGGGCAACTTTTTCGAGCATTTCGGCCGGAATAGCCCGAATTTCTTCGGAAATGTTGTCTTCCAAAGCTGGAATAGTTGCTGGCTTATTACTGTAGACTTTAGACTTGACGTAGCCCCACAAAAAATAGTCTAAAGGCGTCAAATCGCATGATCTTGGTGGCCAACTTACCGGTCCATTTCTTGAGATGAATTGTTCTCCGAAGTTTTCCCTCAAAATGGCCATAGAATCGCGAGCTGTGTGGCATGTAGCGCCATCTTGTTGAAACCACATGTCAACCAAGTTCAGTTGTTCCATTTTTGGCAACAAAAAGTTTGTTAGCATCGAACGATAGCGATCGCCATTCACCGTAACGTTGCGTCCAACAGCATCTTTGAAAAAATACGGTCCAATGATTCCACCAGCGTACAAACCACACCAAACAGTGCATTTTTCGGGATGCATGGGCAGTTCTTGAACGGCTTCTGGTTGCTCTTCACTCCAAATGCGGCAATTTTGCTTATTTACGTAGCCATTCAACCAGAAATGAGCCTCATCGCTGAACAAAATTTGTCGATAAAACACATTTCGAACCGAACACTGATTTTGGTAATAAAATTCAATGATTTGCAAGCGTTGCTCGTTAGTAAGTCTATTCATGATGAAATGTCAAAGCATACTGAGCATCTTTCTCTTTGGCACCATGTCTGAAATCTCACGTGATCTGTCAAATACTAATGCATGAAAATCCTAACCTCAAAAAAATCACCCATTATAATTTGGGTTAATCAAAAATTCAAATTATAAAAATTTTAATATCCAAACTATAAGTTATTTTCCTCTTTTGAGTTTTAATTGCACTCCACTAATTAAGCAAACAAAAGGTACATTTTTTCTTCTGAGATTTTGTGGAACTCCACCAAGACAGTTAATTAAAGTTTAGTTGGCGACAAAAATATGTAATTATTCTTTTAATTTATTTTGGTACTCCACCCAAAAATCTCTGCTAACCTTTACCATCTAATAGAGAGTAGTAACTTCTAATAACTTATTTGACCTCTTTTGAGTTTGAATGGCACTCCACTAATTAAGCACAAAAAAGGTAAATTTATTCTCCTGAGTTTTTGTGGCGTCCACAGAGGCCTCTTTTGATTTTGTAATGGAACTCCACCAGTTTATCAAACAAAAGGTGAAATTATTCTTCTGAGTTTTTGTTGTACTCCACCAAGACAGTCTACTAAATCATAGTTATCGACAACTTTGCAATTATTCCTTTGCCCTTTTTGGGCTTTACCAGGATACTTGATATTTAGAAAAATTTAAAGTTGAGAACTGTACATAAGTTGAATTGAACCTTTTGTGGTTATGAAATATATTTATTTCTCTCGAAGGAAGAGATATAGAAACAAGCCTGACCGCCTCGAAGAAATTATAACAATGACGTGTGAGCTGTTTATCAACACAAAACTGTTTTGTGATTGTGCTACAGCATTAATGTTAAGCATGATGAATGCGAAGCACATGAGCCTATAAGGGCCTGCAAAAACAAGTATATATCACAGAGCTCTTTTAATCCGACTATTTTCTGTAGAATAAAATTGTGTTTTTTTCACCACCACTGCGATGTTTGCTTCTACTTCTGTCTTTAAGTTTCTCATTCCGTGTATAATTTCTACAATATTATCAATAAATAATATCATTTCCGATCCCATAAAGTATATATATTCTGAATCCTTATTGATTGAGCGATGTCCGTCTATCCCTATATCCCTATATCCGTCTGTCCGTGTTGATGTTAAAATGTCGTTTGCCAAGGCACTAGAACAGATAAAAAAAATTTAAGCAATCCAGGAACATTGGATCATTCCTTTGGAGGTTGAGGGCCAAAAACCACGCCTACCCATATTTTTTCACGTTTTTTTTTCATTTTTTCGGCCTTACTGATTCTCATTTAATTTTTTTGTCAAATAAATATTAGATTGCGACAGGTAGATAGCAAGGAGTACATAAAGATCTAGGGGGATCAATAACCCCCGTCGAGGGGCGATTTTCCTTTGTTTATAGGTGGATAGAGATTTTTTCTTCTTTGATTTGCATTAAAGGCCTTTATAAAAAGCAATACATACAGAGGTAGCCAATGAACCCACAGGGTGCCCACTGGTAAACAGGAGCAGTTAAAAGGCACATGTGGGGGTCAATATGAGAACATTTTTTAAGAATTTGTTTGCATTTAGTCGGACCATTTTAACTCAATATAGATTGCACACAGGTCCTAAATTACAAAAAAAAAAATCATTAAAATTTTGAAAAAAATTTAAAAAAAATTGTTTTTTAATATTTAAGAAAAAATTTACAAAACATTTTCAAAAAGACATTTTTACAGAAAACTTTTGGAAAAAAAATTTTTAAAAATATACCAACAAATTTTCAAATAAATTTTTACCAAAAATTATCAAAAAAATATTTTTGCAAATAAATTTTACAAACAATTTACGAAATATTTAAAAAAAAAAATTCAATATTATTTTGAAAATTAAAATCATGAGTGTAACTTAACATATTTGTAATAGTAAGAATATCCTGGATAGTCAGCCTATATGGCAGTTCATCTTCTCACTGCTTTGTTGATTCTTCTTTTGAACTCTCTGTTTATTTAAACATGTTACTCTTTCCTACCGTTCCATTTCTTCTTTCTATCATATCTTTCGTCTACTCTGGAGGTAACTCAAAGGAACTTGTATGTTAGACCCAGGTCAGCTATAGAATCACAGCTGCCTGGCTAGCCTATCCTTCTTTAACAAAACTTAACACACGAAAATTGTTGTTTTAGTCTTCGCTTGCTTTGTTTACCCTACATCCTAACTAATAAATATTTTATTAATTATTACATAATAAAAGCTAACGAAATATTCTGACCCATTCTGCACAGTAGTGCAGATTTGATTAACTGCAAAATGATACACTAAAAAATTAATCTCTTAATAAAAACTAGACTTGAGTTTTTTTCGCAATAATAAAACGAATAACTTTAGTCTGTCATTTCAACATTATGTCTCGTATTATTTTTCAATGTTTGGCAATCAGCAACAACAAATTAAAATTACAACAATATGTCAAAATTCATGTCACATAACATATGAATGAGAATAACATGTTTTAAATTGATGACTGATTTATTCGTGATGACATTTTTATTAAAACATTAAAAAGTTAATAAATAAACATAAATAATACAGACATACAGACATACATACATACATATACATAATCAAAGCAAAGAATTTAAAATTGTAAAAAACCAATGACTAATCTTTATTTATATGTAATTGTGAATTCATTATTGGTGCTTGCTTGTATTTTGAAAGCTATAGAATCCTGCACTAGTGGACCGATCTTTCTAAAATTTTTACACTGTCTTACTAGCTATTCCGAGAAAGCGATATACAATATTATCCTTAAAGTTAAATTGTTGATAAAGCGAAAGTTAACTTGTTGATAACAAGGATGTTAAAGTTACAGGTTGTTGATTGATTTATGGAAAGTGTTAAAACTCGAACTGGTCCATGTGGAATAACCACTATAAACATGTCAAAAATGTTAATAACCTTTGTTAACACTATCGGTTTTTATTATCTACACACATAATAAAATAGTAACTGATTTCTGTTTTTTCTTTGTGTTCGCATCACGTAAAAACTACTAAATGGATTTTAGCAAAATTTTGTGAGGAGGTACCTTGGTATCCTGGTATCCAATATGGAATATTTTTTTTTCTGCAAAACTATCTTATTTCCAAGAGAAAGTGGAGAAAAAGAATTACATTGTTATTAAAATATTTTAAACACCTTTTACGGAGCTTTATAAAAATTTTAAGAATTTTAAAATTTTATATAAATTTTAGAATTTTCTCCAGGAAAGGTTACCTTTATATAAAGTAAATACGTAAGAGTCTTAAAATTTGGTGTGGATAACTTTCAAAGCAAAATGGACAAAAGTATTGTCAGGAAGCGCACAACGTGTGTGAGCAGAATTTTTATTTCAAATTAGTTAAATTTTTCTAAGGCTGATGTCAGAGTGCGCACTACACCCGAAGCTTTAATACTACCCTTCAAAACACTATAAACCAATATATGTGTTTTTCTTATGTATTCGCTCAAAAGATGCAAGAGTGAGAGCAAAACTTGATGCGAGTTGTGCTATAAAGCAGGTTGTATATTGGTTTGTAGCGCGTTGTAGCTTCTTCCCTTTGTTTATTTATTTTTATTATGTTTTAATAACAAGTCGAGAAAAGTAGTGAAAATACGCAATTTTATCGATATAACGGGTGGCGCAAAAATAACCTTCCGATGTTTTTTGGCTGTAATTTAAAAAAAAATTTAAAAAATAAATAGTCACCAATATTCCGCGTTCTGGAGCAGTGTAGCGTAACATTGTTTATTAACGTGTATTTCGCAAGTGTTTACTACACAAATGTCAAAACAGAATTGACAAGGGGCCAATCGCAAAATTTATAGCATTTTCTGATAGAAGGATTACTTTTGCGCCACCCGTTACATACATACTTTAAGGCGGCATATTTAAGTAGGGAAGAGACCCTTTATATAAAGTAAATACCTAAACCATAACTGAAGCAATAAAAAGTAGGGTTTTTGGTGTGGATTGCTTTCAAATCAAAATCGAACAATAAATTGTAATTGACTCTGACAAAGTGGCGGCACAGCTAGCTTAAAATATAATCAAAAGTTCCTATTGACATTTTTGCATATTTAAAAACAATCCCGGATAATTTCTCAGTTGACTCAGTACAAATTGTGGAACTCACAATTTTCTGTTCGTCTTCTATTTATTTGATCTATTCCTTTTTTCTTTGAAAAATTAAAAGTATTAATTTACATGCATGAAAAATTCCATTACAAAAACACCGCAATTTATTATACATAATTAAAAAATCGCTTTGCTTATTACAGCATTCACTCGGACATCTTTTAGCATTATTGCTTCTAGCTTCGCTTGCAGCGCGCGTTCTGACATTAACCATTAAAACCAACAAAATTTTAATTTTTTTTTCATTTAACTTACAAATTGTTGGTGTTAATTCTAATACGTACCCTACAAGCAAAATGGTAGACGACTACGAAAATAACACACTTTAAGCTAACTTTTATGGCCTAACTATAAGCTAACTACAATATAAATGTAAAACCTCGCCAAATTCAAAAATGAAATAAAAGAATTTTTGACAATTTTGTTTTAAATATTTTTCATTTTATTTTTTAAAATTATAAAATGAAAATTTGTGTCACATCCCTTGCGCTCTTTTGTATTCTTAAATTATTATTAAATTATGATCTTAATGTTATTTGGTAGGAAATATCTTACCGAATTTCGAGCATTTCATTCATGTATTAACATTTTTAGTTAAGAAGCCTTCAATCAAAGATGCGGGAAAAAATGTATTGCATATTTTTACAAATTCGCTTTATAGCTAACTGATATATATTCAGTTTATAGCTAACTACAATTTCACTAACTTTAAGCTAACTTTTGAGTAGTCAGTAAGACAACTGAATACACCCTAGGACATCATAATGTTGAACAAGTCAGTTGTTTTTAATAAAAATAATCCAAGTATCAATTACTACTGGTTGCAAAATAGTTATCTTAAAGTGCATTAAAAGTTAGTTGAGTTGCTTATAGGGTACTTACAACAAATACAAAATAATTAAGTTTCTTTCTTTCAGCTAGGCGAGTTTCTTGGCCTTCCAAGTCCCTCGTGAGTTCAGCAAACGAGAACTCGAGCCGCTTTTGCTTTATGGTAAGAACGACACACAGTGTTGTGAGCCTGGCCATATATAGAAAAATCTAATTATGGAAATTAAAAAAAATAGCTAATGGTATTTAATAAAAGACACTTTTACTAATAAGCGTAAAAAAAAATTAGATTAAAATAATAATTTTTTTCAAAGATATGGCTTTTCAAAATTGAGCTTTGAAATAACTGCAATTTTGTATAAAAAAGGAATAAAAATGAGCATGTACTTCATAGGGTTAAATAATTGAATTTAGTTGGCAAATAAACCAAATTTGTACTAGATTAGTTGTTGTATTATGTTTTAAGAATATAAACGGTATTTTTAATTACATGTGTATGTCGATAACAGTGTATGCTTCATTATAAGAATGATATTAATAAAACAAAACATAACTTGTTGTGATAAGCAAACATATAATAGTGAAGAAAAAAAATTTCCAAATATTTCCGGGATATTTTTTCTCTCATTTTATAACAAAAAGTATGTTAATTTATAAAAATAAAAATTTAGCTGCACTTAAGTGCGCCAATTTAAATAATTGTTATTTTTTTTTTAAATCGCACAGTAAACTTTCTAGTGGAAAAAAAAAAACTTTCAAATTTATTAATAAAACATATATGGTTAGACTCCCACGATTCCAGAGGTGGTTTGGTTTTTCATGTGCGTTACACCTATAAAAAGTTACACGGCTTTAAAGTCGAATTATTTTGATAATTTTTTCACAATTTTTAAGTAACAAAAAATGGATTTGGAAAAATAAATATCAAGAAAATGTGGAGGATGATAATATAGAAGATATATCTTTTGAAACTGTATTACTGCATAGTGAAGATATGTATAGTTTAAGCGAATCGTAGCATTTTTTCTAACTTTTATGACACGTATAAATTCCAGGATATACGGGAAGGACACTAATCCTTGCTCCGAATTTTTTTAAATTTTTAATTTTGTTACGTTTTGCCAACCTAAATATATGTGCCAAATTTCAATTCTTTACAATAACTTTTTCTATTTATGGCCACTCGTTATATGAAGTCACGACACAGTGCGACACTGCCTTCAACATACATTTTTATCCATTATCGTTTATTTGTAAAACTATAATTTGTTTTTACAACAATTATTAAAAAAATAATTAAGTAAAAATAAACAAATAAAAATAAATAAACAAAAAAAATTGCAAAAAAATTAATTTTATTCTATTGAGATAAAAATGGTGAAGCAAATGGGGTTGTAGCTAAATAGTATATGTATGTATGTATGTATGTATGTATGTATGTATGTATGTATGTATGTATGTATGTATGTATGTATGTATGTATGTATGTATGTATGTATGTATGTATGTATGTATGTGTGTAAATGTAAAAATTAAAATAAATAAATAATGTATTAATAAATCTTTATAAATCTCTATTGGACACTTTGAAAGGCTTTTCTGCTTTAAGCTTGATGGGTGGCCATAAAATCCATTGATTTTTAAATAAAAAATGTCAACATTATTGACTACAGCTATATTAACGACAAAACAAAAGAAGTTAAAAATAAAGATGATGACTTCGAAAAAAAAAACAAAAAAAAAATCATAAAAATATATAAAAATTTAGTTTGTCATTTGTATGTACAACAGTTTTTCTGTCCATTATTATAATGCTAATAGCCGAGAAATATTGACTTTTCTTAACGTTTTTCTATTACAAAACTTTACAAAAGCGTCGTATGTTTATCACTGTATAAGAAAGATAAAAAAAAAAATACTGAATGTTTGCCTTAAAAAATGGCTGCTGGACATTGTTTGTTTTTTTAAGTTTTTATTATTTTAATGTCGCATGCTTCGCTGTCGATATTAAAAATCAAATTTAATAACTCCTAAAAAAGAGTAAGTAAATTGAAAGCGTAGGCTGTTTTGTTTTGTTTTGTCTTCTCATAAATAACTCGTGTGTTATTTTTATTCCAAAACTGGTAGCTTCAATAAATATTTAGAAAATTAACTGGATTTTTATTTAAATAAATTGGGAAACAGGAGAAAAAATTTAATAACAAAAAAAAAAACAAGACAAAAGTATTTTTTTAGCTTTAATATCAAGCGGCATTTTCTTGGTATTGATGCAGCCACCATAAAATTGAGCAAATATTTTTTTTTTTTATCTCAAAGAGATTCAATAGTTTAATAGAAGAATAGATCTATGTGGGTAGTCTTAAAATGAATTAATTAAGTTTAAATGATTTATTAGCTCCTAAACATAATCATAAATAGGTTATGTAATAATGTTTACTGTACAACTAAAAATACATCATGATTGGTTTGATAAATCTGTATATGTATATGATAAATATGTATAAGTAAAGAAACGGTTAAAACCAAAACACTATTTAAAAATAACATAATATTTTCAATCATAAAATATTAATAAACATAATATGTTCCCCCTCTGCTGAATAATGACTATCAGTTCATTTGTCAAATACCCAAAATAAAAGTTATAAAATTAATCATTTTTTATTTTTTTTCTTAGCATACGGAAATAGTTAATTTTTTTTTTTTAATTGCTCAACATTTTATGTAAAAAATATGCAGTTAAAAAAAAACTAAAATTTTTAGTTGGTTTTCGTATATCTCAGGAACTTTCTAATGAATTTTAACATTTTTTACCGCACTAGTATACTCAAAATATTTTTACAGTAACTGATTGTAGTTTATTAAAAAAGTATTCCGTAAAGTTATTTTTAAATGAATAAACATTTAAAATGAAGAGCAAATAAATATTTAACTGATTTTAGCATTTATTTGTAAAACAAACTACATGTAAATACTGATTTTACGTTGCAGTTAATTTTTTCAGTTAATTTCTTTACTTGAAAAAATTTTAAATTACATACATATGTACATACTTCGTTTTTGGCAATTCGTTCTGTAGAATTTATTAATTACTAGCTGTCCCGGTGCGCTTCGCTACACCCATCCACAAAAAATACAATAAAAACACTTGGAAGAGAAGTATGACCAACCTTTAACGCTAAAACGCACGCTATTCTCACGTCAAAAATGTTCCCATCCAACCTGTTTTCTGCTAAACTATACGTATTAACACTATAACAATTTTTCACTTTGCATAGGAGGTATTACGCCCTCCATTCAAATTCAGTCTGTCTTTTTTTTTACACAATGTATCTTATTAACGGGGTTACTGATGCAAAATTCCAAGGCGCTACCTATTGTATTACACTTTGTATGGGAGGTACCACTCCCGCTATTCTAATCCAGTCCATCTTTCTGTAAATTATGTACGTTAATATAGAGGTTACTGGTGCAAAATTTCAAGGTGCTACCTATTACTGTTACCAAGAAACACGATGGTAAATATTTACTTTGTATGGGAGATGCCACGCCCACGTCGAATATCAAAAAAATAAGTACCCTATTTTACCATCCGTGTATCTAGTAACAAACTGTGAAAATTTTAGAAAGATCGGTTCATTGGTGTAGGCAGCTATAGCTTTCCGACAAACAAACAAACAAACAAACACATTTTGTGCTTTATATATGTATATATGTAGATAGATAGATAACAAAACAAAGTATGTTGAAATATGATTTGACATTTTTAGAAAAATAAAACTGAAATTACAATAAATTGATTCAAATATTTTCATTGAAATAATATATACATACATATGTATGTATGTATGTATGTATGTATGTATGTATGTATGTATGTATGTATGTATGTATGTATGTATGTATGTATGTATGTATGTATGTATGTATGTATGTATGTATGTATGTATGTATGTATGTATGTATGTATGTATGTATGTATGTATGTATGTATGTATGTATGTATGTATGTATGTATATGTAGTATATAAATCAAGAATGTTGGTATATGTATATCTAAGTTATACTTTATATTATATATTTATATCTTAAAAAACAGAATTTTTATATGTTTAAGGTAAAGAAATCTGTATGTATTTTTAAGACAAACAGCTAACTGAATATAAAGTAAAAAAACGTTATATTTACGTAATTTGTAGTTTTATTTTTTAAAGATAAAATAACAGAACCACCGCATACTTCGTGTATTTCAATGGAATTTGTAGTTAATTTTATTAACAGTTAAAAAAAACTAAACAACAGTATAATCATTAGTTTTTACGGATTATGTAGTTTATTTTTTTGGAAGTTAAAATTAAAGAAAAAACATTTATTTTCACGGAATTTGTTCACTTCATATTTTAACATTTAAAAATAAAAGATATTTTCTTTTGAATTAAATGAATAATGAGTAGATCGGTTTTTAAATGAATTTTCAATTAATTTAAATTACATTTTCCGTTGATTTAACTTACATAATATTTTGATTGTATGTCTTGTTTCTGTTCGGTATAGTGGACTGTTTATGCTTTCAGATCCTTAATATGGAACCGTAAGACATTTCACACTAAGTATAGACAGTCACTTTAATTTTGTTGTCAGTTTGTTGACTTCCGTTATTTGAATGTTTTTTTAGCGGTAATATTTTTATACATTTTATATAAAATATTATGTATTTATATACATATATATTTTATATAAAATATGTTCATACATACCCAACCATATTATGATTATTTAACTTAACTAAAAAAAATGTGTAATCTAATAATTTCTTATCATGTTATATAAGTAATTTATAATACCTAAACATAATTATGGTTATATTTTATTATATAATTATACTAAGCAACGGTTCTAACATACACATTATTATAATATTATTTGTCTATAAATAATAATATTATGTTCTTACATTATGGTTACTTCAACAATTTTTTTTTCGTTGGGTGTACGGAATTTTTAAAGCCATTCCATAAAATTTCTAATTCTAGTTTATTTGGAAATTTAGTTACATAGCGAACACAATAAAATTACAGCAATCTGCTATTAACGACTAGCTGTATCTTTTCTCTTTCTTCCCAATCAAGGGCTAAAAGGATGCTTTAAGCTCTAGTAAAGAGAACATACGTGCTGTCTCTATAAGCTCTAATTCTGTTGATGTTGTTTAAAAATACTACCAATGAAATTTAAAAGTTCTTATGTGAGATTTTTCACTCCAAGTCGAGCCATTTTTTAAGAATTTATTTCTGAACGGATGGAAAGTGCGATTCCATTAATGATTATGTCCCTTCTCGGACGACTTTTTGTACCCCAGGGCCTACCATTTAGCCACATATTTGACAAAACATCGTAAACACCGTAAAACTTCCTTACACAGCTCAGAGAGTTGTACACGTGTGTTAAGCTTACCAGAACATCGATCTATAAGTACATACAATTACAACTGAAAATTTTTAATCTCATAAAACCCATTCGTAAAATTCAAGCATTAAACACACAGAAGACAGTAGGATACCGACTACAACCTCTCAAAATAAAAATACACACGTTTATATGAAAACGAATATTTTGACGACATCATAGCTACACAGCTATACGACAACCGTTGTGGTTGCAGCTCATTTAGGTTAATTTCTATTTTTGTTTTGCGACAATTTTATTTTACTCAACACAAGAAAATGTCACATAATTAAAAATACAAATTCATTTACAATCAAAACGTTTTGAGCAAATATATTTATTCGTTTTGATATGATTAAAGTATTTTTTTTTTTTTAAGTTTAAGATGTATTTCTACAATATTTTCATAGTTTTGAAGTATGTAGTTGTCGTGTTCAATATAAATCGGTAGTTATATACACGGCGACGATTATAGCTAACGGCATTTGTAGTTGTGTAGCGGTGTAGCCGCTATTGTCTATGTGTTTAAACCTTCATATTTAAATTATCAAGAACTCATTGCTAAATTTTTTGTTCTTAAAACTCCTTTAAAAAGCAATTGAGAATATAAATTATGGATCTGTAGAACTTGCCAGCATTGATCCTACAGTTTTAGCTGCTTTATTTTAATAACAGTAAGAAAATAGAAACATAAATTATTCCTGGATATTTTTTATGTTCACGTAAAAATTTGCCATTAAATTATAAAAAATGTTGATGTTGATCATTCGATACAATTTGTTAAATAATGACCTTTAACATAAAATATTTAAATAAAACTATTTTTTATTTTTAAATACGCAGAGATTAGAGCGTGAGTAGTTTTGTTCATATGATTATGCTTGCTCAAAACGTGAAACAAATTATAAGTTAATTTTATAAGTTAATTATAAGTTCGATCGATTTGGCTCGATCACAAACTGAATTTTTTTTATTACTTATACGTTACAGTTCACGAGCAGCTGCGCCGGCACAAGGTACCATTGCCTTAAGGCGCAAGCTTAACTTCATATAATATTAAAATTTTCTGGAAAGTCGTAAAGAATATATGATCATAAGTGCATATCAACATATATTGAATATACGCCATGATACTACTTACGATCACACGCCAAAAATAAAATTACGTTTAGTATTTCATTCGTTTAAATATTTAAATCTCACTTAACGAGCTCCACTTTAATTGATATTTTCGTTCCAATGCACACGTCTGTGTATTTAAATTGAACAAAATAAATATGATCTGACCAAAAATTAACAATCAGCAAATATGCCATAATTCCGAAAGTGTATTTAAAACGGCATGAGTAATAGTTTTAATATCATTTTGCAATAATATTTAAATTTTATTATAATCATTAATAACAATTCATGAGCTTTTTGTTTTGCTTTTTGCAAAAAGTTTTGCAATCAATTTGTAGTATTTTTTACATGCTTGTTGTTGTAGTTTTTATTGGTTTCTCAGCTTGCGGCAAATGACCCAGGTTTAATGTGGTTGTTGTCGTTTATGGGAATTTGCTTAGTCTTAACAACGCTGCTCAAAAGCTTGAGTTGGGTTGGGGAGCAAGGAAATTTTTTTTTTATTAATAATTGGAGAGGTGCTAGTGTTGAGTCATCAATTTACGACGCCGCCTTTCAACAGCAACAATCGTTAACTCTACAATGAAGACTATTCATTTACAAATTATTTTACGGCTTTTGTATCAAATATCACCGATGTTGTTGATGTTCAATATTTTTAATTGTTGTAAGTTTTTTAAAGGAATAATTTCTTGTGTTTGTAGATTTAATACAATGTCAAATGAAATTGACTTGACTTTTATCTCTTACTGTTGAGAGATTTGTATTAATTATGATAGTTTTCAATATTTGATTTTTTTAAATATACAAATTTTAAAGAAGGCTAGTCTTGACTTTTAAAGAGAGATATAAACGAAAATGGTAATTTTATAAAGTATCTGCAGAAAATAAGAAACTGTTTCTTTGAAACCCGTATCTATAAAACTTTCAAAAAAATTTGGTACCACTTCCATGCTATCTCCTACTAAATTTTACAACATTTAAAACCAAAAATATTGGTTAACTCTTTAAACAGTTCACTGAAAGACTTCAAAGTTTCCATAAAATGTTGAAGAATTATATTTTTTTATTTTTTTCTCTACTCGAGTTACATGCATAAAACTTATTATCGACACTAGTTCGGCTTTGGCGGAGATCGGAACCATTTCTGTTCGATTCTCGAGTAAATTTTACCCCATCAATCAACCAACTATAAGGTCCCTTTCTCTGTCCCCCCCGGGGGTTCCAATTGTCATTGCAGTACATTCTCAAAAGCCTTGACGCGGTTCACTCGGGGAAAATAGGGGCCCCAGACGCTAGGGTTCCTAGAACCTAAATCTGGAAGAAAAGGTCTGTGTGTTAAAACATACGGGTTCTCTTCGAGGCCCGACCAGTGCCCAAAGGACTGCTACCACGGGAATCGGTGGTCCCACAGAGAGTCTATCCTCTCTGTGCCCGGTTATTGGTGAGGTACCTTTCGGGGGTACACGTGGTGGTTGTGGTTTAAGATCGATTTATATAGGTATGGTGCACGGTCGATCAAGTGTGCTGTTGCACTCTCAACAGAAGGAGTTTGGATAGTCTCCAAACCCCTAAGCAAGAGGCTCTAATATGGATCTATAATATGGATCTACACAATGGGGGCGCTAGTCTACGCTTAAGTTTCACTCGGTGGTAAGACCACGGTGAGATTAGGACAACTAGGCAGGTACTCACGTCAATCTTGTTCCACAATTGTTCCTTTCTCTGTGACGTGATTTTCACTATTTTATAATGTAAAAATATAACCACAACTGAAGCACAGTTTAAGGCGGAACTAAATAAATAACAGTTTTTGGTGAGGATTGCTTTCCAAGCAAAATCGAACAAAATATTACAAGGACGCTCACGAAGTGGCGGGCACTGCTAGTAATAAATACATGTATTAGTTTCTTAAGAACCGTTAAAGACAGTTCAAATTTACGCAGAGTATATAAAAATTTATCCGCTGCAGCTGCAGGTATAAAAGGAAAACTAAAAATGAATGGCTGTTTTGATAGAGAGGCGATTTTACGTATATGGAGTTATTTTTGTACCGTAATAGGGAGACAAAGTGTATTTTACTATGTCAACTAAAATATTTGACACTTGTACGATTTCGTTTCGATTCAGTAGAGTGAACGATTCTGACTCGTTCAGTGTACAGTGGGGCAGAATCTAAATATTTAGGAAATAACTCAGCAATTGTAAACGGCTAGGCCGATTGATCCAAAATTTGGCGTGAGCAAATTATGGTTTCTTTGGTTGGGTTCCTCGCCCCTGCTAATTCACTTAGAGGTTTGCATTTCTTAAATTTTTGTTTGATTTTTAATAATTTTTTGGCCTTAAAGGATCGCCCTTATAACTATAAATTACGGTTTAATAAGTAAAGTGTGTTCTAAAATGAGCGAGTTATAAGCATTATAAAATTAAAATCTTTGATTTTTGGATGCCCTGGTCCAGTTTTTCTTAAATATTTTTTCCCATAGTTAGTGAGCGAAATTTAAAATATTGTGAAAAAATTTCAAGATTATATTTTTTCTGAATTAAAAACTAGTCAATTTTAAATTTAAAAATTCCAAAATTACTGAATTTTTGTGCTTTAATAGAAAAATATTTTCTTCAGGACTATCTAAAAATTGTATATCTTTGTGTAAGCTAACAATATGTGCGTTTTAACTAAATTTCCTGTAAAATCGATCAAACTTGTAGAAGATGGAGTCATTCAATTTGACCTATTTTACATCGAAATTTTGACTTCAACCTATATTTTTTTAAATCCCAAAGCTTGGATCGTACTACAGTAATAAAGCTACATATATTCCCAACTATTGCTGAAAGTATTTCATGACTCCTAGTCCATATGTGGATTTTATGGCCAAAACACAAAAAATTGCAATTTTAGGATTTTTCGGATTTATTTTGGGAATTGTGGGATTTTCTTTACCTAAATGGGATTTTAGATCATATGGGATAATAATCTAAGTTTGCAGAAAATTGTTTAAAATATTTTGAAAAAACTGGACCAAGGTATCGAAATATCACAAATTTTAATTTTAAAATGCTTATAAGTCGCTCATTTGAAAACATAATTTACAAATGAAACCATATTTTTATAGGTATTAACTGGACCTATAAGACTTTATATAATTTTTAAAAATCGAAGAAAAATTGAAATATTTCCAAGCTCTAAAGTTATTTGCAGGGATGAGGTACCCAATTTTGAGACCACATAGCGCCACCTCTGGCAAGTGGATGGTACCCGGCGTCAAAACTTAAGCTGAGAAACACCTCTGCTATGCTCATGCAAAAATTTGGATCAATCGGCCTAGCCTCTTACAAATAGCTGAGTTATTTCCAAAATATTTTCATTCTGCCCCATTGTGCAGTGATTTTGTTTCATTGCGTTTCTGTTTAAATTTTTTTCTATTATTTAAATTTTTTCTTCTATACTCTATATGGTGTACTATTTCATAAATAAGCAGAAAAGATCCAGAGTCTTTGGCGGGACTCGCACCTGCAACCCCCACACTGATAGACTAGCGCGCTACCATACTGGATTTTATTTTGATATGTCAAGGGGTATGACCTGTAGAGCGTTCATAAAGATAGAGGCATATACACCCACCCACAGAAATCATCGCGAAAATAGTAAATGTGGTTTCAGGAGACCTCAAAAAATAAAGATCCCTTGAAATCCCAACATCGACTACTATACTTTACCTATATGGTCTACTACTACTGTCTACATATTTAGAAACAAAAATATTTTTTCTATAATATTTCACATTTAACAATTTTTTCTAATGCTTGATTTCCACAACAACACTAAAAGTGAAGGTCAGTAATATTTCTCAAAATTTATTAATATTTTATTCTTCCAATTTTCTGTATAGACTCGACTGGGGTGACTGTACAGTAACGATGCTTTTGTTAAAATATTAAAAACCCCAAATAATAATTTTATCAATATTATGAACAATTGTTGTTCATAACGAATGAGTTTTAAAATGCAACACAATTGTATGAATGTGTCAGTCAGTTCACTCAAACAATGAATAGAGAAAAAAAGAAAAAATAGAATTGAAATAAAACAAGCCATTGTGTTCGTTAAATTTGATTGCAATTGAACATTTTATTAATTTTTTCTTAAACAGATTTATTTTTTTCCGTTTTATAATTGGCTTAAAATAATAAAGTTATTATTTTTATACAATTGAATGAGAAAATACAATACAGAGGCAACGAAAAAAAGATTTAAGCTTAAAACAAACCAAATTATAAGCGTCAATACAATTTAACATAACCAGAGATTTAATCCAAACCAGGGCTGTTAAGGAACCCCAGCATATAGTTACCAACAAACAGTAAACGACACCCAACCGTTTTAGTGTTTAAGGAAATTAAATTGTCGCTGCTGCTGCTGTTGTATTGTTCCCACTTCTGTAACACTACCGTTTAATACAATATCTATTGTTGTTATTGCTTTCCCAGCTCATTTTCGTTTTCGTTGTCGTTGTTGTAATTGCTTTATTAAAATCCAATAAATTTGCATTAAAATCAGAACTGAACATTTAGTTACTTTAAAGGTTTTTGCCAATGCACTCTACAGCTAATAAAATGAAAAAGAATTTTTGAAGGAATTTAAAAAAAAAAATACTTTTTTTATTAAAAGTTATTTTGAATAAGTACTTTTTGAAAAATTAGGTTCTTTTTATAAAAACGGTTCTTTTTTAATATACATTATTTTTTCAAGAAGGTACGTTTTGATTGCCATTTCCAGCACATTTTTTTATTAGCATGGCACAAGTAAGATTTAGAGTGATTACTTTTTGAAAATGTGCTCTCTTGAAAGAACTTGTTATAGCCTTCACCACAGGTGGAAAGGGTATATGTAAGTTTGTCATTCCATGTGTAATTTTTACAATATTAATTTCCGACCTCATAAAGTATATATGTATGTATATTCTGGATCCTTATAAATAGAGAAGTTGATTTAGCGATGTCCGTCTGTCTTCGGGTTGAAATCAACTTTGCCAATCTGCCAGGCATAGTTTCGAAAATTTCGCTTTTAAAATTCAGCAACAACAGACCATTCACTTGGAGGCAGGGGGCAAGAACCACGCCTACCTATATTTTTTTCAGGTTGTTTTTATTTTTGAAGTGGAAACTTCTTTAGGCACTTCTTTAGGCACGTTGAGCACTTTTTGGCTGAAGAAAAAATATTGCACTCAAAAACCGTCGACACCTCAAAAACCGTCGTCACCATTATGCACGATTTCGTTGAAGAAATCTTATTGAAATCGCATCATCGTCACCATGCTCAATATAATGTTAGTTTTTATAGATAGATAGACTGAGTGACTGTGTGATTGATTGTTTGACTGACTAACGGTCTGACTGTTTGTCGGTCTGACTCACTGTCTGACGGTCTGACTGTTTGACAAACTGACGGTCTAACTCACTGTTAGACGGTCTGATTGTCCGACGATCTGAGTGGATGACTGCCTGACTGTTTGACGATCTGACGGTCTTACTCACTATCTGGCGGTTTGACTGTCTGACAAACTGGCGGTCTGACAGCCTGACTATTTGACGGTCTGAATATTTGACGTTCTGACTATCTGACGGTCTGACTATTTGATGGTCTGACTGACTATTTGGCTGACTGACTATTTGGCTGACTGACTATTTGGCTGACTAACTGTCTGAAGGACTTTGTGACGATCTGACGAACTGTCTGATGGTCTCACTGACTGTCTGCTGGTTTGTCTGACTGACGGTCTGACTATCAGATGGTCCGTCTGACTGTATGTTTGACTGTTCTGTCCATCGGTATTCCTGCCATTGAGTTTGTCTTTAAGCAAACAAAATAAAGCTGTTATTTCATTCATTCTATTGGCACAATGATAATTTTAACACACAACCGTTAGCAACATTGCAACTAAACGAAACATGTTTAGATTCTCTCTGATACAGAATTTGTGCTGATTCACTCAACATGTTTATATTGCTCACTGTAACACATATTTTTACAAAGGAGTTTATGCGTGTTAGTGTAATGACTTAATATGATTAAATAACAAATGAACTAACGCAGATTTCTAGTATTTACTTTACTACTCGTTTAAAATGGTTTTACACGGCGTGTATTTGTCATAAGACTTGTCACTTTTCCATGTGTAAATTCTATACACGACGTGTGAACCCTTTCAAACATGTGTATTTTCCTTGTGTACAATACATATGACATTTTTCATTTAGAACGTGTTCTATTTTGATGTGACAAAGCATCTGACATCCTGTAATATATATATATATATATATATATATATATATATATATATATATATATATATATATATATATATATATATATATATATATATATATATATATACATACATACATACATATACATACTTAGATATGAATTATCAATATTTGTATTTAATTATTCTGTGAAAACTTAAATGATCCTTTTGCTTTGTATTTCATAAAAAATCGCGGGAAAAAGTAATCACAAGTTACTTAGTTTTCACTTCTACGACTGCCCTGCACTTTTTTTTGGGTTTTAATGATTCTATTTTGCTTTTTTTGTCAAATAGATATTAAACCGAAACCAGTAAGAAAAAGTTTAAAAAAAAATTTTTTTAAAATTTAATAATAATTTAAAAAATTTTTTTTTTTTAATTAAAAAAAACATATTTGCACAGAAAAACTTTCGAAAAAAATTCCATCGTGTTTTCTCTTTATACAAAAATGTTTTTTTAAATAATCTCTTTGAAAATGAGATATTCTACCTAAGCAAATTTAGCCTTTCTGTTGGCCCGTAAGGTCACTTTGCAAAAAAAAAAGCGTGCTGAACAGTTTTCTCGTCCTCTTATCTAATTCAGGGTCATTGTTATATTATTCAGAACAATAATTTTATCACTTAGGACCAATTGGCTATTTTAAAGAGTTAAACAATCTGATATATTTCTTTACCAAATCCAATTTACAATCCGTAAATGCCGTTTTCTAATAAGTCACCTTTCTTTCCAAAAAATCTTTCTATAGGGCACTAGGATAACTTTACGTTATAGAGTTTCTACAGTTATTATTTTAATAAGCGAAACATGAAAAATAATAATAATAATAAGCAACTTGTAAACCATAAAGTGAACAAAGACGTTAAAAGTTTAAATGCCAATTGTTTATTTTTCTTTTTAAATTGTTTTTGGTACTTTTAGTTGTTTCTATTTAACAATAAATAAAATAAGAAAAATACCTAACATTTAAATTTGGTTAATCGAAAATTTATGGGTTGGGCTAGAAGTTCCGATTATCTTTTTACGACTAGTAATTTTTCGTATTTTTTTTTTCAAGAGATTAAATTATTTCAAAAATATTTTAAGAACAAATTATTTAATAAAAAAGTTAAAAAAGTAAAAATGGCATGTGATCATTCGTTGTTTTTTGGAAACTTATCTTTTTATGTCATAAAAAATTGCATTTATTTAGGAAAAATATACATATTTGCTTACTATTGGAGATTTAGTATGGAAGGAAAATATTGTACTGCTTCAAAAAACCTAAATTGTTTTTTGCTGGGTTGTTTTGTCTTAGCTTTAATACTTAGTTTTAAATTTCTTGCAGTTAATTCCCATTGTTTTCTATTGCCTTCTGGTTGCTGTTCAAATATTTTCTGCACTGTGATATTATCTTCCATACACAAAACATGCCCCAAACATCGTACCCGTTGTGCTTTTATGAAACATATGATGTTTTGACATTCATTCAGGGCCTCCAATTCATGATTGTGTCGGAATCTGCATACACCTTATTTTCTATTGGACCATATATTCTACGAAGTATTTTTCTCTCAAAAAAGAGTAATTGATTTATGTCATATGTTTTTAGTGTTCAGATATCAAACCCATATGTTAAAACTGGGCTTATGAGTGTTCTGTAGAGATAAAGTTTGAGTTTCTTTGTTAACAAAGACGATCTTAAAAGTTCTATATGAAAACAATAGGTTTTGTTTACTGATTGTATTCGATCATGTATAGCTGCAGTCGTATCAAATTTTTAAACATTTAAAAATTGCTTAAGGCGCGAATGTAAATCGACTATATGGGTTTTAAAGCAACTATTTTTTATTACTATTAGGCAAGGCGGGTCGTTTTAATGATAGAAATACAAGATAAGTGTAATGCTAGGAACACAACTGGGACGAACGACGAATAATAACAACATATTATTTTTTATTTTATGGCATTTAAAATAAGTGTACAAAATGGAAGTTTACTATAAAAATAGTTATTAGTTGTGCTTATGTTAATGTTTAATTTTTTAAGCATTATTATTTTATATGGTCACAGTATCATTGATATTTACTGGTCGTACCCACCAACTCTGTCTTAAACAGTTACGTACAAGCAACAAAGCTTTTTGTGTAATAAACATGTGGGGGATTCATAAGGTGTCAGAAAGTCTTTTTTCTTTCAATAATAACATGGAAAAATATGACTGTTGTGAACAACCACCTCATATATAATTGTACTATTTTAAGTTTGTCAATTGATAAAAAAAAAGAAAATTATAAAAATAAGGAGCTTCTCAAAGATATAAATTGCAGCTTGCAAGCCGCATTATAGGCGGCTGCAATAAGGCGACTAAGCCATGCGGCTCAGGTTTCTTCTGAACTATATGACAAAATAATAATAAATATAGAAAAATAAATTTTATTATTTTAG